>VSDK01011815.1:502302-573889 GCA_009767595.1 Symbiodinium kawagutii
CCCAACCCCCCCCACCCCACCCCCAACCCCCAACCTCCACGTAGACACAACCTCAAAACAACAAAAACACGCGTTTTCCCCCGCGCCCTTCGTGGCGACGCTAGCTATAACAAGCACGGCAATCCTCAACAGAAATGGCTAAAAAACCTCCGTTTCAGAGACGGTCAACATCTCAGTTTCGCCCATCGCACCGCGCACCTTCAGCTGCTCCACGGCTTTGTTGCGAATGTCGCGCACTTCCTGGGGAGCAAGTGCTGTGAGTTGCACCATGATTGCTATAGCTGCTATGGGGTGAAATCCGGTGCTGGAACTTTACAGGTCAACTCATGGGTAATGGTTAATGAGTTAACCAGTGCGGTCACTAGTTTTTTAGTAGTTCACTACTGGTTTAGTCATCATCAATCAATAACTAATAGTGATGAATAACAAATAGTTGATAAAAAGTCATTGAGAGTGTTTAAACTAATAGCTAACGAAGTCAACAACCAGTGGTTGAAAGTGAATTACAATGGTAAGCCAATTGTGAATGAATAACGATTACTTGGGTGAACATATACGGGCTGGTACTAGGAGATAATAACGAACCAGAACAGGAGATGTTTCGACTCTATGCCTATGGGTCTGGCCACCATTGATCGGCAGAAAATGAGTAGGGGAGCATCCCAACATTTGACTGGACATGGGACATGGCTTTGGGATGTGAACAGCAGCATTTTGACCAGCCAGGAAAAACCAGAGTCGAAATATGGCTGATGACAGTGAGAATAGAATAATAGCCTAGCTGATATGCAATATGATCGGTAGTGATTGATATGAGCAGGATTGATCTATAGTTGCTATGGGGTATTGGTGCTGATACGGGAGCTAGTTGATGGATATTGGGCTGGCTGCGGCTTTGACTAACAAAAATAGAGAGATATATATGTTCATACATGGGTGTTTCTCGAAATAGGAGTACCACCAAATCATCCATTCTTAACCATCTAAAGTAGTAAACCAACCATTTTGGAGGTCACATCTCCATTTGTTCACATATGTTGATTGACACATGTATGCCTTGCACAGTGAAAAGATGCAAGGGCATGGCTATGGAAGCGACTCTTGTCTAACAAAGGACTGTTGGTCACCTGACAGTGGCACGATCGTTGAGATGTGACGAGTCGGAGGGATCCACCAGCGATGATCGTTGATATACGCGTGGATGTGGCTGGTTTTTGTTTGGGCGTGATTGTACTGGCGGCTGGTATATGTATGATTGTTGGTGTTATGTATTTGGTATATCTATTGTTGTTGGTGTTATGTATATGCAAAAATAGATCATGGAAACAAACAACAAATAAATGCACAGCAGAAGAAGGATGTATGCCTTTTGTGTATATACCGAGTGCTGTTCTCATCCAGAGCTGGTGGTGACACCAAGAATCACCCGGTGGCGCAGATTGGCTTCAGAAAACCATCCAACTGGTGGCTCGGCGCAGGAGACCATCGCTGCCCCCACCTCCATGCTGGGTAGACCACAATCGGGCAGAAAGGGCCTCGGAGCCAAGTCAGAAGATCCATGTCTCACAGCCATGGCCATGTTCTCTTGGTGGCTCCACCCATCGACTCAAATTTCTCCCATGCTTTCCATTTGAATACCCGAAATGAGTGAAGCACATCCTCCAAACAGCAGGTATTCACACTGTGTCGGACACGCTGCTTGCACGCTGAATTTCTGTAGCCTCGACATGAAGCCCCGTCTGTGCCGCGCGACGTGGGGTCAAAGTTGAAACCCTTCAAGTGCTGCGCAAACTCGTTGTACACCTAAGCTGTGCTGACAGAATTTCCGCCATGACATGGCCTGATGGCTAACGGTTGATGGTCGATATCTTTGTCAATAGCTGATAATGGTGGTTGAAAACGGCTGAGAATGGTTGAGATTGGTTGAGAATCGTGGTTACTGAGGGTTGCACATATTCATATCAGTCCTATCTTCACCTATTCCAAACTTGCAAAGGCACAGCTGCTTCTCTCTCACCCACCTACACTTCAATGATTACTCCCTAAAACAAAGCGTCATATTTGTCAATAAATGAAGGAATGGCTGGGGGAAAATAGTGCAACATGGTTTTCGGCTGTAGCTGATGACTCAACCTGGCTACTAAAGTTTCTCAATGGTATACAACAATGCATATCGGCTCCCAGTGATAGAGAGTTATTGATTGATAGTGGTTAATGATTCAATCATATCAATCAACAAGAAGTGCTGGTTAGTGATCAAATATGATCAAATCATATCAGTCAACGACCAACTTTACCATTTCCGTTGAAGAATGGGCGTTCCGCTGGTATCTCAGCGGTCTCCCCTACACCTCCGCGCTGGCGCGCTCCAGGGCCCCCCCACGTCCGGCCGTCCCTTGATCTCTGTGGTGAGATCCATAAACTGGATCTGCGCAACGCTGATGCCGATTGAACAGCGAAAAACAGCGGTAGAGTTAATGAAACTGATGATTGGTTAACCATTAATATTAATCAAAAACATCTGCGAATGGTCAACCTAGTTGATGATGATCAATGGAAATGATTAGCTGTTGATGGAAATGTTAATAGGGTTAATGGAAATGATGAATTGTCAACCATTTATGTTGATCAAAAAACATCAGTGGATGGTTAACCATGGCTACTTATCATCTTGGATTAGCCCATTCGCTGATGTTTTTGATTGCTGATCATTTGCACATGGGGTAATGCAAATGGGCTAATGCTGGATCACTAATGATGATTCCTGGCTGCCAATGGTTAGTGGTGGTTAATTAGAGTTGTTGGTCACTATTGATCAAAGTGTCAAAAATGGTTAGAGAGCATCACTGTTCCCCTGCATTAGCTACTATTAGCCATCTTTAGCTGTCCATGGGACTGGTTAGCAATAGTAAATGATGGTTACTTACATGTCGTAGGAATTGAATAACTATTTGTGGATAATCCACTAATGGCTATATAGTTTATCATGGTCAATAATGCTTAATGGCCATCATGCTTTACCCGCATTGATCTTCTTAACCATCATTAACCCATCATTAAAACATCTTAACCATGAGAGTCGCCAACAATGGTCACTAGTATTGTAACAGGTTATCATGTCATAGGAATCCATCAGCTTGGTTGAATTATGACGATAAACCAATGACCAATATTGGGTTCAATGGGTTAATAGCCATATCCAACACCAGTACTACAAATTATTACTAACTGTGGTGGTGGAAAATGATGTATAGGCTTTTCAATGGCTAATGATGAGGAACCGCGGCCAACAGTCACCAACAATCTATCCGAACCTATTCTGTTGTGTTCACCAGGATGATCAAACCCCATCTGACAAGTCCCAGGAGCATTGAAATGCCCATTCAGCGAATGGCATGGAGAGGAAAAGTTGTGTTTGCTTCAAACCGATTCCTATAGATTCTCATAGCCCCTATGAAAAACAACTCGTCTAATTCCCTGGTCCCAATCATCTTTGAAGCGGACTCAGTGGCACCAATATCCATTGCATTCGTATACATTGCAATTATTAGTGCCGAAGCCATCATTACTGGCCGTTATAGAATTTCGACACATTGTCTGAATATTAATGGCACCAAAATTTAGCCATTGTCATCGAATGAAAACCATTGAAGCTGTTGAAGCCCCGTGACGACCTCCCACGTCCAAAATGATTGACACTGCAATCCGAGTGAAATTGAAAGATGCCTTTTTTGAGAGATGGCTTGAACTTTTCGAGGAAAAAGAGGGAAAATCCGTGAAAAGTCGAATGATTTGAAAAAAGTGGGATTCCCCGGATAGCAGATGACAACAAGCAGCTGGGTGTTTTAACACTTCTCGTATCAGCCAAGCAGTATCATGGCTTGTAGAAGCTCCATCTGGCACATGGATCCATGCATTATCATGTCATTGGTTGGTTCTAGCATGTTCAACAGCTGGTATACCATCATCAATATCAATATCAACCTATCACCATCATTTGTCACTGTCAGCCTGTATGCATATTTTCGTATATACATCATTTTTTGGGTTGCGCCCTTATCGTTTTTGATCACCACCACTAAGCTCACCAACCAGCATTTCTTGGTCGCTGCTTGGTGTTATCCCAGGGGCATGGGGCACATCATTGGCTCAAGAGCCCTCGCTCGGTCCTGGGTTTAATGCTTATCTTCTGGTTACCAAGTCTACCATGATAGCAAACATAGCCATACTAAAGCCTCGACAAATTGGCAATTCATAGCATAGTCTCTATCGCGGATGAGTTCGGCATCGATCGTGCCCACTTTGATTTCCATCATTTACATGATCTAACAATCATGAAGCAGCACCCATGATCTAGCCATTGATAAACGGCAACAAAACACCATTCAAACACCATTGATTTAATCCTCATTCAAGTGTGATTAACCACTATCCAACCACTAACTACGATCAACCACCTGTTCTCATTCACCAGCCGTTCTTCCCGCTGGCAGCCCCCACCATGCGCGTCAGCGCCACAAAGTTGCTGGCACTGAAAATGGCCATGGACCTCAACGGTTCAACCCATGGGATGATCGTGCTTCAAACATTAATGATGCTCTGTTGATTGTTACCAGAAGGTCAATGGATGGTTGGTTGGTTGATGCTGAGTTGATGTTAGTTGATGGTTGGTCGATGGTTGGTTGATGGTTGGTTGACGTTTCATTGATGGATGGCTGCTTGATTGTTAATAATTGCCACACCTGTGGTTTACCATCAAGAAGCATTTGCATCGTTCAAAAAGTATTAGGTGACTGTTCAACCAAAAAAACAATGTTGATGCTTTATAGCTACAGTCACTGGTGTTCATTGGTGATGTGTTGTGATGATTCGTCATCACTGATTAACCACCACTCAATGCCGGGGTGCTGATAGTAGTGTATAGTGGCTAATACTGATTCATGATCGTTATCCTTGATAATGACTGATTACAGTAATTCTTAATTGATGTAACTAGCAACAAGTAACTCGTCACCATCAATAACTGTTTTCTTGCTTGAATTCATCTTAGTGTTGACAAAACAACAAAACGATACCGTAGCAAAGAGCGCAAGCAAGGTGCAATCTCTTGCATCCTGGTTGTACATACAGGGCGGGCGCCGCTGAAACCGCGCAAGCGGTGCACCCATTGCTGAAGAGGCTTCGGCCCATCAGTTCCAACTGATGTTCGGGGGTTTTGGAGGGGAGCCTTTCGATCCTGGGTCAACGTTAGACCCAACATCATTGGATCTCTGGTCAACTGGCAAATGCACATTTTGACCATCTCGGATTCACATGAGTACATTTGCGGACGTAGGCTCCATCAAAGTGGAGTTCAATCGTCAGAACCCAACAAATGATGGGAAAGCAGTATTGATATAACAATTGTGACTATGAATCATCATAATCATAGACCAAGGATGGTTACATTGCTGATCATTCATGATGATGACCACTTACAATCATTGATATACTCACTGGCAAACTAACCTGAAAGTGGAAGATCAACCATGGAAATAGATGGTTCACCTATTCAAAGAATTGGTCAGGTTTGAACTTGGAAGGCATTCTTTCCGAAAGGCAAACCACTCAATAATTCCTAGGATGATTCGTCACCAAGAAGAATCGTTCAGAATCATCAAGAATCATCAAGAATCATCAAATATATAATCATTGAGCATGATTAGTCATTATTTAGACTCACTAAGAATAAATAAGAAGCATGAAGAATAATCAAGAACCATTAAGAATCATGAAGAAGCATTAGGAAATCATCACAAATATACATATATGCGTATACATTCAGATTGACAAAAACAACAATAATGTCAATAATAACAATAAGCACAATGGTAACGGTAATAATAATAATCACAAAAATGATGATTAGTAATGATAATCAAATATGATATAAATGTATGTACCTATGTATGTATATATATATATATTAGATGTGTAAATATATATATATATATGTACATCACCAAGGTTCACTGATTCTTAATGATGCTTTATTTCATCGGCCGAACCAGGCCACCGCACGTTGCCAGAACCGTCGCCCAGGAAGAGATTGCACGGGTTGTGGCCTCGGTGAGCCATGCAATGACCAGAGTTTCATAGTGAGTTGATGGTTTTCGAAAAGGCTATGGGTCAAAATTAACCAACCAACTAGTGGAGGATTTACCAACAATAATAAGGAAAAACAATGGTTAATGATGGGGAACCAGGGGTACGGGGTTTTGACTCACAGCCAAGGGTTCATCAGTGGTTTATAATGGCTGATAACCAAAATCAGGAGATGGTTTAATAAGAATGGTTGATGGATAAATAAGAATGGTTTAATGTAACCAGTGGTTTATAATGGCATGGCTGATAATCAATAAGAATGGTGAGAAACTAATGCTTGCAAAGCTGCTGACAGGTGACAATCGCCCACGACCATAGGGGATACACCAACTATATAGGGGAGGGGTTCTCAAGCCAGTTTGCAGACCCCAAAACGATGGTTGGTTTATTACCAATAAATGATAAGTAGTATTAAGGATGATAAGTGAAGGTACCCCTATGACTTGAGAAACCACCAAATCATGGTGAATGATCATGGGTGACTATGTTTCATTGCCGGTTAGTTGATGGTTAATGGATGGTTGACCAAAGGTTGAACTCATGATTCGTGATGGTTTTATGATGCTGAACAATGATGGTTGATTGATGATAGGTATGGTCAATTGAAGGTCAATGGTGCGTAGTTGTGGTTAATTAAGCTGGATAAAAAGATGATTCATGGTTCATAACGGTCAAGAAGCAACTGATGATTGTTGATTAGTTATGATTAATTGATGGTCCACTGGTGGCTGCTTGATGGTCAAGGATGACTTAATAATGGTTAGTAGCACTTCGTCATGCGTATTCAAGGGCTTGGTCAACGGTTCGTAGATGCTTACCAATGGTACTGGTACACCATGGTCGTTGATGATGGCTAACGGTTTCCAAAATCCCCAAAAGGTTTCCCCTGGCTGTAGGGAACAACCATCAGGTGTCCAGAATTTTCCATGGTACACCCTGGAATTGTGGGAGATACGTCCATGTTCAAACCCGTGAGGTTGGACAAGGTGATGGTTCGCATACTTGGTCATGACCCTTCTGTTTGGCTACCCTCTGAGCAGAATAGTGGCAGCTGGGACACACGCCCCACTCAAAACTTTCATCTGAATATTGTGGCAAGTCCTCACTTTACCCACTGCAAGCATTGTTAGGTGGGCTCACCGCGGGTAGCTGTGGCGCAGATCTGATGTATGTGAAACGCAACTACCTAGATATGAGACTAAGTATATGTGTGTGTATATATATATATATATAAAGGTCAGGCTTTACCATGCTTTACTCGCATCGGAAACACCAGCGGCGCACAGCTTTCGTTAGCCCAAAGCACAGCTTTCATCCACCATGGTGCATCTCGCTCCAGGTGTACTTTGTACCTCGGGGTCGCAGGGCTGCCCATCGGGTACGTGAAGAGCGCAGCGATGTGTTTAAAATTGAATATAATAATATATATATATACATACATACATATATACATATATATATATATCTATTTATTCATGTATTTATTAACTTATTTCTTTATTGATCTATTTATTTATTTATGAAATATATTTATCTATTCATTTATCTACTTATTTATCTATCTATTTATATATCTATGTATTTGTTATTTAAACAAAGAGCAATTCTGTGCTTCTTTCTCAAGCTACGATAGCATTGACATATCTCGATTTGCATTTTAGACATAGATATGGCTATTTGTGTGTATACATATATATATATATAATGTATACAACTATATATATATATACGTGTGTGTGTGTGTGCAAGTATACGGTATTAGATGTGTACGCAAACACTCATGTCTCTGCTGGTGTACCTATACATATTCAAACTGAACATGAAGCGACTACCTGCTTATGCTTATGCAGCACTATGGATTTTCCATTGATCAGGCAATGGCAGTGTTGCACTGCCCACGGGTCCCTGGTCCCGAGACTGTCAGCTAATTGGGTGTCCGCCACGTGGTGTGGGTGAACTTGTCAGCACTCAGTACCTGCAGACAAATACAAACAGAGATATGAACTACAGGTGTAAAAGATTGGGAAATTCAATGCACATGCGAATGTCAGGCGCTCTGGATGATGCAGTTGCACTGCAGTCCACCAGAGAAAGATGCTGAGAGAGAGAGACCCAGAGACAGAGCAAGAGCGAGAGCAAGAACGAGCCTGCGACCTAGAGCCACAGTCAAAGTCAGAGGGAGAGAAGGACAGGGCAGAGACAGCAAGTTTGTGGCTAAAGCAAGGAAGGAAACTAAGGAGACTTTTAATGCCAACAAAGGATCCAATTAAGTATTAAAAAAGGGCTCAGGTCAATGGAGCTCACCATTCCCCCCGTTGGCCCTGCCTGAAAAGGCACCTCGTGATACTCTCCATAAAGGAAAGGCCTTGTCCACACCTGCGCACAACAAAAAGGGAAAATCTCAGTAGTTTGATGGCCTGTCTTTCTCTTGCGATTCGACATCTGTGAAAACCATCTACCACTTACCCCTGGCACCCCTTCTCTTCACAGAAGTCAGAGAATACGCAATATTGTTGATGTCTTCAAAAATCAAGCGACGTTTGGTACTGTCCGTCGATGGTGTATCCTCAAAACGTGCAACAAACGCCCGTTGTGTAATGTCAACTTGTCTGCCCCATCCATGGACCATGATCCAGCCATCCAAGGCCTCTCCGGACTGATGCACACGCCTCGTAGGCTGCTTATGACGACGTGGTTCATGATGTTTCATGGTTGTTCACGCGGGTTCATAAAGGTTCATAAGGGCTCATAGAATTCAACAATTACTAAATAATGATGATTAATCTAGATTAAGAATATTGTTTCTCACCAACAAATTGTAAGTGACAGTGCCACTTTGCATTGAAAAGAATTAGAATCATCCTCCTTGACTGCTCGTTGCTATTCTGGTTCTTTGCTTCTTGGTTCATCAGTCGTGTCGTCTCGCTATTCCATCCCAAGCCTTTGGTGGTTCCCATCACCAATTCGCTCCCCGAGCCGGCTTTGCACCTTCAGCTTTGCACGCAAATCATACATTTCATGGGTCGAAGAGCATCGCTCCAATTTCCAAACAAACTGTGGCAACAACGTCTCCGCAAGTTCTTCCCTGGGTTTGTCTGAGTCCCACCCAAATAGCCAATGTACTTGCCACGCCAAGTTGCTTGATCTGTGAATGGTATTGGAGGCTCAAATGCGACTTTGGAAACTGCAGCAGCGAGGTAGGGAGTGGTCGTCCAGGTCTCCGGTACAGCAACAAGCGAATGAGTAAGTTGCAGTATCCAGTAGCGTCCAATCAGAACCAATGATAGCCGGATATAAGATAGAAGCAACGATAAGAATACAGCGAAGGGGATGTCAACTGGGATTGTGTTCTCATTGGCACTATCAGGGAATGCCAGCCATGGTCAATATTGAGTCCTGGGGGTAGTAAACACAGTCGGCCCTATTGGGGTTCTACTAAAGACCGCAGTGTTGGTGCCTGTATGTGTGAGTGTTTGCTGTTCATCTATCCCTAAAAGTGTGGCATATCTTTGTCATGTCCTGTGGTCCTTGGCAACGTTGAGTCACTGTCATAAAGTACAAGACTCTGAATCAGAATGCATGCTTGATTGTTGATGGTCTCCCAGTACACGGAAGGGTATCCAGATTGGAGTCGTGCGAGCAAAAAGACACAGATGTTTGGTCAGACCTATGACTGATACTCTAGAACATGAACTCAAAGTAGTGCCTTGAATAGAGAATGAACCATCCCCTAGATGTGTGCAATTGCAGAATGGCTACGCTGCACAGTACCCAAATGAATACTGGTCCACTATGGGCGAGGATGGTTGATGCTGGTTGACAATTATCGACAATGGCTATTGACACTGATTTATCTCTCCCGCTCTGTCCCGGAAAATGGCGCTCCATGGTCTGTGCCATGGAAGCTGAGATGAATCCTGGAGCTGTTGGGAGCTGTTGATACTGACGATCTTCCTCGGAGATCCACGCGCCAACGGCATCGGTCGCGCCTCTCGCGCAGACGGAATCAATAGCGTGCAATCCGGGCACTTCTCAGGGTCCTTCCAGGAACTCGTTCTGTGGCACGTTCACCATTGACATGTTGTATAGGTCAAGCAGGGTCAAGCACCAATTTTCAGCTGAAACATACCTGAGTATGTGGGTGTGAACGTTCTGATTGGTGCAATTGCCCTTGGTCATATCATTCCAGACCTGTAGTTATCCCACTTCTTGGCCCACTGCGTTTGTTGGCTTCAGAATCCTTGGACCCCAGCACATCAACCGACCAGTTCTCAATCCTGGGGGACAAAATGTTCAAAACCACCAGTGTTTCACTGCCTCAAAATGCACCGTTCCACGGCCCCTGTCCATCGTCGCGATGACCCTGGGACTTTCCGTTTCGGTCCACCAGAAAACGCAGCGGTACCTCACAAGGCGGTGCCAAAGTGGATGTCTCAGAATCCTTGTTCTTCATGAACCCTCTTGCATATAATGAACGGGAATTCCATGAACAACTTCCTATGTCATAATGGAATGAAAGAAACATTCATCACTTGCAGCGAAATCACGTAAATGAAGAAACTGTAAGCTGTTACAAATGTGCCGCGCAGAAATGAAATCAGTAAAAGTACCTGTACGCTGTTGGTGTCAGTGCATGTCTTTCACATGTACACATAACCTGAGAAAATCCGTTGCAAATTACCTGTTGGATAGCTGGATTACTCCCGGTGGGTCAGCAGTTGATCTTGTGGACATGATAAGTTCTCCAATGTCACAGGCCTAGTACCGTTGTCCCACCATCCTTAGCTCTGCAGCCACGGCCGGGGGCACTTCGTCACGTTGGCTTGAAACACGGGCGGATCCATCTTACAGCTGGTGTTGTCCATGCTCAAGTTCAGGAGTTTACTGGCGCAGCTGTCGATCCCCGTGGCAACAAAGTTCAGGAACTCTGGATTCGCTTCGAGTTTCTGCGTCGATGTTTCTGAGTTTCTGCTTTTGGCTAAGCACACCGAGGAATGCCCTCTCATATGCCATCATGAAGCATCGCTGTTTTTGCCCGTTGGAAGACCTCTCCGTAGTGACCCTGTCCCCTCACAAATTGCCAGGCTCTTTTGAAGGAATAGCACACTTTCAACTTTCACATCGAGCAACATCACCAAACTGTAGCCCCACTGCTGCACAAGGCACCATGCTTGGCTGTTTGCCAATCTGTTCAACAGCCACCCATCCTGCCTGTAATTGCTGACGCTCTGTTTGACGTGAACCTCAGCAAGAGTGAGCCGTGGGAGGGGCTTCCATGCCAAACTTTTGCAGTGAGACAGACTGGCTGACTGGCTGCCTGGCCGGTTAGTTCGTTGGTCTTTTGGTTGGTTGGTCTCTGCAACATCTATGGGATTCATCCGGTTCCCAGATACTCAGGGTCGCATAAGTCTTCTGTGATTTGTCAGGATCACAAAAGTCTTCACGCACCATGTCGTAGGTGTTCCATTTCTATGAACATCCCTGGGATAAGAAGGTACACATGATGCGGGATTGGCTCAGGCCACATGCTGGGCAAAGACTAAGACCAGGTCACCAGGCAGTTGCTGTTGAAGGCAGTGAGCCAAAGATTCCCCAAAATCTGCGACACATCTGGGTCTGGATAGAACTGTGAGCATGTGATACCGACTTTGAATGCATCAAGTACTGACATGAACCCAAATCTCAAGCGGAATCAACATCCAGTTCTCGACAGCATGCTATTGTGCTCAACGTTTCCAAAAGGCACCTGGGTTTCAAAACAGTCCCGAAAGTCGGGAACTTTATTCAACATGGGGCTGTCCATAGGCGGGCATACTCCGGTCACCATCCTCAAACCTAACCATTGCTCACCCATCAATTTGGGCAGTACCAACCATCCCCAGCCCCCTCCACCAACCCCACAACAATGACTTTGGCAACAGCATTTCTATACAAACCCATGGAGCTGAACTCATCAAACATCTTGAGAATTGCTGGAAAGTGTTCAAAAAAGGACACTCTCTGTGCGAATCTTTTGAAAGTTACTGTTTTGATAACGGTCCTGGTCGGTTCCTGAGAGATTTCCAGGCACAAACTGCGAAGCAACCCACTAATCAACCCACCGACCCAACTTCCCAAACCACCAAGGCTCCCAAAAGGGATCTCCCGTGGATGAAATGCCCGGCGAGTTGCCAAATACGTCAAGGTCTTCTCGCCATCTGCGGACCTGGTATCAGGGGCTGCGCTGGCTATGACTTGCGAATGGCTGTATCTTACAAGTCACTGGATGTGTTGGTTCACACTGGTTAAGTCAGAATAATACAAGCCTAATTCGTAGTTTGAGAGTGGAATGATTGGTGTGCAGTGTTTTGTGATGTCAAATCCAGTATCGACCTGATGATCATGAATGGTTTCTAGTTAGTTGGATGGTGTGCCAACTGAGCTTTCTGGTATAGCTCGTAGTGTGGGTGAGTTAGAGCATGACCACACTCACATGGCAATCAAATGACTGATTGTTCGTGGCAGCCAGCATTGTCAATAATCATTGCAGCTGAGGTGAATATCGTCACCATGGGTGGGTAATTCTTTGTAACTATTGAGAATATATATATATATATATTTATTGTTTTATTGTTGATCACTAGGGCGATCACAGGAAAATCAACAACGTGAGGCAATCCCCCGGCCCCAGAAGCTACCAGCCCCTGGCCGATGCATCGGCCACGGTCGCGGTGCCCACACTGGATGGCTTGGTGGTTGGTCAGTGGTCAAAGCACTGGTCACACTTCAGCAGCTGTGAAAATGGGCAGATCTCCTTGAAAATTGCTTCAGTTCACCGTTGACAACCAACATGAAAATTTGGAAAAATGATCATGGTCAATATCGGTGGATAATATTTCAAAAAGGAGCAGCTGATAGTGGTCAATGATTGGGCAACAGAATAGTAGGGATATCCTAAGCATGATCAACTTTCTCCAACTTCTGTCAACCATTCTGTTGTCGTGTCAATGACTCTCAAAAATTGTACTTACAATGTAATTCCTGTCTGCGAAGCCATCAACTTTCAAAACATTACACTGCGCACGACACTTGGCAACAGCTGAATGGCAACAGCTGCTTTTAGAAAACACCAACAGAAAATGACCCTTCCTACATTGCTTCGTTCTTTAGTTCTCGCACAAATGGAAGACATCTCGACTGTTCAGTACACGACTGCGGGGATTTGCATGCGGTACTTTTTGCAGCCATACATGGTGCTATACGTTACCACATCAAAACACTGATGTCGTTTTCAGCGTAACCATTGACAACACGTGGTCATGGCTACGGGCAGAACCATCCTTTTGCAGTTCATTGTTTACGATCTGCTTATTGCCGGCACAAACCATCATCGGCCATGATAAACTTGGTAGTTCAGGGTCATACCATGTCGATATTAGTATATAATCACTCTTGTCGCTTGATTATATCATTCGCTAGCAACATGAAGCTGTGCTGATTAATATCACTGATCAGCTATTGGTGAACAACCCATTTGAAACAACGTACTAACAAGTTCATTGTCGTCAGCTTATTATCATCACTAGTCAGCTTCTTCACCCTAAGGGATTGCTGCTGCTAAACAGCCGTTGGAAAAGACAACTTCCATTGGTGAACAACCCAAAGGCCATATTGATAACTAAACATTAGTTCATGCACATTGGTTACTGACAGCTACTATATGACCATCGGTTGCCAACTTCCATTGCTCAATAGACTCTGGTAAACAAACATATCTGGCTGGAAAATCACCATATAGAGAAACCCCGGGGAAATCATGAAAAAATCATTGGTGGATTTTCCAGGCATGCGAACTCTTAGTGCAAACCAGCTGGGTCCCAGGACTCCAATTGGATCCCAATGGATCTGGACCACTGTGGTGGCTCGCCCACCTGGCTCTTCGACGTGATCCAAGAGGAGTTGATCGACTCGTTGACAAAGACGTGAATAACCACGGCGGCTAGCATCTATTGAGTTACTTCATTAGTTGTTGTTGGTGAGTTACTTCATTAGTTATTTTTGCTTAGTTACTTCATTAGTGGTTGTTACTTAGTTTCACTACTGTTAGCTATTGGTAGCTTCGTAGAATTAATAACCATTAGAATCTAGTAGCAATCATGGCAATTCTTCTGACAGTTCCCAACCATGTAGCATAGTGCATCATTGCATCATCAAGTAGTGAAGTAGTATTGTATTTTTTTGGGGTAAAAGCTTTAATGACCATCGAAATGTCCAATGATGGTTGTGAAATGACCTGGTTAATGACTGCGGAGTATCACATCTAAATATTATGGAACAGAACAGGTTGCTGCAGTTAGAGCAAAATGGCATTCCCATTGCCCTTTATTCAGGTCAGGTGCATTTTGGAAAGGGGTCAAAACCAACAATACCTGTACTGTTGATGCCTGAAATCTTGAATGAGTATGGTTGGTTACATCCTGTTCAAAACCTCATCTCCCATCATCAGCAATCATCTTCAAATGAACAGATTCACATCGTTAATTCCCATTACCAATGAGGGTTGTTGTGGTCCCTGTCAACCCCATTTTTTGAGCGCTGTCCAGAAATCTACCGTAGTAGATCATGGTTTCCCTGCGGAAAATGACTGGCGCTGTTTTCTTCGTGATTTTGGGGCATCCCTATGTACAAAATCCAGGTGTTGGCTTCCCATGGCTTCCCATGGCTTCCCATGGCTTCCAATGGCTTCCAATGGCTTCCCAGGCCCATGTTGTCTCTGCTGTTCCGCCTTCAGGTTCTCATTATCGTGCATCTTCACCGTGGTGTCAATGCTGTCGCTGCCATGCGTGATCTGGGCGAGCGGGTTGGAGGGAAGCCCAGGTTCATAGAGTGGTTAATGTAAGTCAATGATCATTAAGATTGATGAAGCATATCATGACGATTGATCATATCATGAACTTAAAACATATTCTATTGGCCATGATTCAGATGACCCAAAAACTGTGGGATGGTTGGGAGTATCCCTTTGCATCACCAGCAATCTGGTCGACAATCAGTTTCCTTGGGTCCTTGGGTCTGCCAAATCTCTGCAGGCACAAAAATGGTATGCATTTGTTGGCTCATTTGAGACCCGACAAAAATAATGTCACTCTGAAAAACTTGCCTGTAAGTCAGCAATCAAAATACTGAATACTTTATATATGGGATTATGTACAGGGTGCATATATATCGTATGCGTACGCTTGGCATCTTTATAGTTATCAACGACCAATGCTGGACTTTCTACTTCAAGGTGAGCCACCCCAAGACAACTTGGGAGAAACCTTTTGGGGCAAAATGCCTTGACCAGCTGGAAAGATTTCGATCAACGAGCTACTTGTACCAGATCAACGCTGATTTAAGTCATGTTCAGCCCATATTCGAAATAACCATCAATCGACAATGAACCATTTGTTAGTTGACCATCAAAATATCAAAACAAAAAGTTAGCCATGGTCAACTTCAAAGCATCAGTTGAGCACCAAAAAAACAAACAAAATCAACCATCAAATACCTTCAATTGATGGTCATTCACGGGCTCCCCAACACACACGCACAGCGGCACCCTCACACCCGCACCTTGTCTGCATCCACCTTGATGGCTGCCTCATCATCTTCGGCGGTCAAGCTAAGACCCACCTGCAGCACAGTGGAACGATGGCAGTTATAGGGTTCTTTATGGGGTTAAAAGAGGGTTCTTTACAAGGTTCTTTATAGGGCAACTTGCGTTGATTGGCGATCTAGTTTTAACCTATCTTGCAGGGTGATTCGGAAATTATAAGCAAGTATTCCGAGTTAACACCTACCTTATATGCCTATTTACGATCGTTATCGGGGTTGATAATGGGTTCATATATGGCAATCATAGGATATATTCCAGTCCTGGATGGTGCCTAGTTCACTCATTGTTGTTATTTGCATGTTCAGTCGGGGTTCCCGAAGATGTAACCAGTGCAAATACTCCTTTAAGGTAGGTTATAAACACCATCAGCATCTATGACCATGGTCATGAGCACGGTGACTACGAGTTATATATGGAAGATACAACCAGCTTGTAGATTGGCAAATCTGAACCAACTTGAAACTGGAGGGCTTCACTGTGTAATTGTTATTGAGTTGATAACTTTTGATGATTGCTGATACTGTTGACATCTGATGATTGGCGATTGATGATAAATACAGGCTATCATTAGCAAGAAAATAGTATCACTAGTGATGGTCCAAAATGGTCAACAGTGGCAAATTATGGCTAAGCCTGCTGATTGATGCTTAATAATAATCCTAAAATGATGGTTATTTAGGGTTGACAATGGTGACTGGGATGACTGAGGGTCAATTGTGGTTTAGTGGTTATATTGGCTCCTGATGGTCAAAATTGCTTCCGAGCCTTGTCGCTAATCCATACCTTTCGAGCCATGAGGTCGTACTACTACAGCTGCACTGTCGGTGGGCTTTTCAGTGTTGCACTGGGATGCCAAAGCATTTTAGAGAGTGAGGCAAAATGCTTGATTCAAAAATTCAGTGTAACAGCCTTTTGGGATTTTGGATCCATACAGCCATACATCAATTTAGAGAGTGAGGCAGTCAGATATTTGAGAACAAGATTACTCAAAGGCTGGTTCGGGCAACCTCCCACAAGAGTCCAGCCTATTTGGAGACACGCCACCATATGTTGGAGGCAAACCATCCAAACAACTATTCAGTGGGTCAAGCTATTGGTGGCTTATTGATAATATGAAACTGCCATTATTGCCATAGGTTATATGCCAGTTGCCTAGCTGGCTGTGCTGTTTCCACAAGCGTTGGCTGATCCACCTGATCTGGATCAGTCTGTTGATGACATCCCAAGGAATGACGATCTTGAGACTCAACAGTTGGCCTATGAAAATCCATGCAACTCTTCTCCCCAAGATCCTGTGCCTTGACATCCAACAAATGATACGGGAAAAACATGGAGGCTTTGAATCCTTGGAGAAGCTATGCCAACCCATCTGCAACTGGCAACCCCGTAGGTTGTCAGATGGCTGGGCCAAAGTGCTTCGATAGCATCTGCACCTCTCATTGGTCCCTATCCCAGACCGCTGTCCCTGCCTCTTTTGTCTTGCCATCGATGTGCACTGTGTACTGCCTCACAGCTCAAACCATGTCAACCAAAAGCACCCATGTGAACTATCAGCTGTAGAGGGGTTGATTACAACAGTACCGTACAGTACAGTACATGCCATACATATGTATGTATGTGTATGCCGGATTGTTTTCTGAAGTGAACGAAGGCGTCCCAGCACTTCTATTTCTCCCCCCAAAGTGTCGCGGATTGATCACTTTGTGAAAAGATCCCTTGGATAAAGACGACAACGGTATCCTTTGGCAACTGATCATCTTGAGAACTTCAGTCTATAGCATTTGTCAAAGTTTCAACCCAGGGAGCTAGAGCAGCTAGGGAGCTCTGGACAACAGCAATAATTTGACAATAGTAATTTGACGACAACTCGACAACAACTTGACAACAACACCTATTGCACCTCAACGTTTGAGTACGGCCTAAGATTGGAGCGAGCCTTTGGCTTGAAGCCATCTCCGCAAGTCAACGACACGGACTCAGTCTGTGCGCCCCCGCTGAACTTCAGGATCAAAGGCAGGTTCCAAGCGCTTTCCAACTGGCGATGGTGAAGGGTGCAGAAGGGTCCCGGGAAATGTAGGGGTCATCAAGTGAACCACCGGCAATTGATGTTGAAGAAGTTGAAGAACTTATAAAGACTGATAAGTGGAGAGCAGTTGCTATGCAGTTGATCAAAACCAACCAGTGTCCTTCCGTTGGCTGCTGGATTTCATAGCAATTTCAGGTGAATTCGAGCCGCATGCAGCTATCTTGTTACGGACATCTTCGAGGTAGAGTGAAACCGCGCTTCTTTGTCGTGGCTGAAATGCCGACAAACCACCAGTATTGTTGATCATAACCATCCTCCTGGCCATTGGCGTGAGTAGCTAACTCAGAATGTCTTTAATGATGTCCTTATGAGTACCTTTGTTTGTTCAGATTCAGCAGCTTCAAAGTAACACTGCCGGGGGACGGATGGAGAGGCTTCTCAGTCGGGTGCTGTAGTGTCGTGTCACATTCACCTGCAAGCAGTGCCATGGTGAAGAATGGCAAACAATGGTTGGCTGTTAACATTGATGACCAGGGTGGTTGACAATGGTAATGGGTAACATTGATGGGAGCATAGCTATCGATGGTCAACATTCATGGCTCAACATTGACATTGTATATAAAGTTGATCGCTAATATCGATGGTCGAAAATGATGCTTTGTAATGACTAATTGTAAGGGTGAACCATGATTACAAGGGAGTGATCTTGGGGGACCATGACTCTCACAATGGTCAATGATAAGGCTTAAAGAACAGAAGTTGGTTTATCCTAGGCTCAATAACCAACAATGACCCAAAACAATGGTTCTAATACTAGTTACTTTGAGGGTTGTACAATAGCCAGTTGCTTCCCGCCACCAACATGGAAAGTGTCCCCATAAACCGTGATATTTTCCACAAGTTCTTGGTGACGTACTGCCACCTTCCGCTGGACAGTGCCCCCTTCCGCCCGCAATAGAACTTTGAGCGTTGCTGTGAATGACCACGCCAACAGTGCCCAAGAGTTCGATAAGTCGATAACATCACCCACAGGTACAATCAGCTGGATAAGTTAAGATGACTTAGATAAGTTGATACTGATTGTAACAACTGTTTCGTACAATATACCAACTAGTCGGCGATCATAACACCATCACATAGTGACAAATAATTGTCAGATAGCATCACGACATGCCAACGGATTCGTACAATGTGCCAATGTAACGCAAATGGTTCACATGCTTAGTCTTGGTGAAAATGGCTGATGTTGCAAGTTGATCATTGTGTGCGAGAGTCATTGTCGAATGGCCACACCAAGTCGCAACCAGCACAGGCACCTTGCATCAGTTACTAACACGGAGCAAAAGTCCATTTGCAAGGGGCGGTCTATGCAAATCATAGCCATGATGGTCAATTTATCAACGAGTAAATTTGCACAGATCAACAATAATGGTGCCTAATGCGCGTTAATGAACCACTGACCATCAATGAAGCTCGAACGATAAACGCTCGCAAATACTGACCCCAAGCCTTCTCAAAGGCTCTGACACATCGGAGTGATGAGGAAAGTAGACCACATCATGTCACAGGTTGACGATCACTTAGCACATCATTAAGCATACGGGAGTTTCTCAAGCCAGTTTGGGGACCCCAAAAATGGCTGGTTTACTATGATTAATAATTGATATGGGATGATTTAGGGGTACCCCTGTTTTGAGAAACCACCATGTCATTTAGCATGTCATTAACCATCAGTGAACCATCAATGCATGTTTCACTATCAACCATCAATTAATCTATGGTCACCCATCATCATTGACCATCAATTCACCATCATCTTTAACCAATCAGCTACTGCTGACCGCCAAATCTCACTGCCATGGCTTTGGCGCTACCTGAAGTTAACCGTAACTTGGTGGTGGCCTCATGGCGTTCAATGATGGTTTAAGGATGGTTACTGGATGGCTATATAAATCATGGTTCAATGATGATGATGAACTGATGGTCACATACTGCTTGATGTACTGTTGGCTGCAGGTTAATGACGGTAAATGTACGGGCAAACCCCCCAGTTCGCCCACAGGGCGAACGGGGGGTTTGCGCGTAATAGTCTATGGTTTATAGTTTTAGGGTTTTAGGGTTTATGGTTTTAGGGTTTTAGGGTTTATGGTTTCAAGGTTTTATCGTTTTTTCTCAAAGATGTTTAGGTTTTTGGCTTTACGGTTTAGCTTTTTAGGGTTTATGGTTTAGAATTTTAGGGTTTTAGGGTTTATGGTTTTAGGGTTTTAGGGTTTATGGTTTCAAGGTTTTATCGTTTTTTCTCAAAGATGTTTAGGTTTTTGGCTTTACGGTTTAGCTTTTTAGGGTTTATGGTTTAGAATTTTAGGGTTTATGGTTTTAGGGTTTTAGGGTTTATGGTTTCAAGGTTTTATCGTTTTTTCTCAAAGATGTTTAGGTTTTTGGCTTTACGGTTTAGCTTTTTAGGGTTTATGGTTTAGAATTTTAGGGTTTTAGGGTTTATGGTTTTAGGGTTTTAGGGTTTATGGTTTCAAGGTTTTATCGTTTTTTCTCAAAGATGTTTAGGTTTTTGGCTTTACGGTTTAGCTTTTTAGGGTTTATGGTTTAGAATTTTAGGGTTTATGGTTTTAGGGTTTTAGGGTTTTAGGGTTGTATGTCTCCAGAATGCAAGCAAAACACAGGTCAAGGACCTGCGTGCGCCGTCAAGATACGCTTCATGTCACACATGTGCATTTTGTCCCGTAAAAACCAATGTTTTTTGACGTTCCAAGACGCTGACGGCAGAGGCGCGGGCAAACTGGGGTGTTTGCCCGTAAATGTACTGTGCTTGAATTAGGAAATCACATGCACATATTTTACATGTGTGATACTTGTATGAAGTGTGTGTGTGTGTATGTGTTTGTGAGAAATCCTGTGGGGCATTGTGCAGGCATGTCCGTTGCAAGGTGTATGGACATGACCAGTGGATGTTCAAATATGTTGATCCCTTCTGACATCTGCATTCTGAAAAGTTGATCCTGTGCATATATCTGGGCTGAACGAAAAATTGATTAACATAAAAATAAATCATACATAGTAGTTTCCATGTGGAGGAAGGAGGCAGGTAGGAATAGATTTCCACAGACTGCAGACAACAAAGTGCGAAATATGTGTACTTCGACAGGTAACTGATTCCAAGAACAACCACTCTGAAACCGCTTATCTTCTTGAGGAATGCACAACTCAAGAATTCGTTTGAATATACTGAATCATTTGGATCAACCTGAAGAAGAAAAATCATGGCCCAATACTTGGCAAAAACTGTAGTGATTTTCATGAAGCTTTCACATGTCACCTGGAGCGACTGAGGATGCAGTACCGTAGGACCCTGCAGCCATCTCCACACTCTTCCGACCTTCAAGGCATACCACGTCTGGTGGATATTGTCGGGCGCAACGGCGCAAATGTCCTCAGCCCCCAAGCACCAACAACACCAGACTTTCTCCTGTGATCTTGGGGGGTACTGAGTGTAATACTTACGCTGTCATAGTTACGCTGCGAACTGCAACTGGTCTGCTCCAACGTTGGCAAAGGATAGGTCGGAAAGATAGGGATTAGGACCTTCTCTGGTAAACAGCTTCCCCAGCCGTCGCCAGCCATGAACTGGGCCGCTAAACTCATGGATGGCATGGTGGTCATATCACTACCACGGATGTTTGCATCCGTCGGATCGTTAGTGAAATTTCCATAATGTTGTCGTCGAAATCCATGCTAAGACAATTGCGAAAATCCTGAAATCAGTGGGTCAGACTGGTCGAAATGACTAGTGCCAAGCTGCCTTGCAGCCATCCCAAGTGCCATGGGTACAGTATCACCCCGACAAAGTTCAGTTCTCCCCTAATCAACAGCCGCTGCCACTGCCACTTCAGAGCTCACAGCACTTCTTTTTGGAGCAGAGCAAAGCTATGCAGGTGTCCCCAACCCAAGGTGGAGACGGATGAAAATCGTTAATGAACATACGTAGCTACAAAGAAGCTGATCACACCAGGAGTCCTGGCACCTGTCACTTGTAGCTAATCAAAAGCTGCCAAGAATGCAAGACTTTACTAGGATTAGCAAATCAGAATTGTCAGGATAATTGGCAGGGATGTGGGAAGTCGTCCTTTCAGGTAGCCCCCCACACGGCCCCACAATGGATTCCCAAGCTCTTGCTAATTCTTGATATTGAAACCATCAGTATCTTGTGGGTAGCTGCATTGAAATGAACGCGACAGAACCCTCGCAGTGGTGATCAACGGCAGGAAGTCGCTGCTAAGCTGTGAAGCTCTATGAAGCTCTATGGTGGTTTCTCAGAATAAGGGACCCAAGAAATGGTTGGTTTATTGCTATAAATGACTACTAATGGATGATTTAGGGGTACCCCTATGACTTGAGAAACCACCCTATGAAGCTCACTCAAACTCAAAAATAAAGTGGCCATCCACCAACATCGCTCTGCCCTCAGGATCTCTTTGTGAGAGGAAGCGTCCGGCCTGGATCAGGGCTCGGTTCACTACATGTCGAGCGTTTCGCTAGCAAACTCAAACGATCTCGTGATGCGTAAGGATATACGATGCTTAAGGAAACACTATTTTATCTCTACCTCAGTTGGATCTCAGTGGTGACCGATAGAAGCATTGGAAAGAATTCTTGGAACAAGTGGCATCCAAGAACACAAATAATTCATTCAAACAAATCGTTGATCAAAGAATAAATTAAAACCACTACGTAGTATCGATTGTTTTCGTGAATAATAAGCCTAGCTATCAGTTACACTCTCGGGGCAACGCAGCGTAGACCTGTGTGAGGCCGTCATACTGCACGATTCTGCATAGGATGATAGCCTATTAAATAATGTTGAATGTTCACTTCTTTAACTTAGAGCGTCCATAATTAAAGGAGAAAAAGACAATAGCAATCATTTAACATATCTCAAAACTCTAGATATATTTTACCATGCATCCAGCAACAACTATGGAATACCAGCATCTAGGCAGAACAAAAGTGATACCTACGCCTTCGGTTCTCAGCTGATTATAGTTCGATTCTTGCAATTGTCCATTGACCTTAAGAATTTATATAGTCTCATTTGTTCCAATATATACTATGTAAATAAATATAACCACTTCTTGTTGCAACTTTCTAGCCAAATTTCGGGCACGGCTCGGTCTCCTCGGAAAGTAGTTACGAGTATCGTACGTACTACTCTCGTGCAGTGAGACCTCTTGTCTACATGTATGATGTGTTGCTGAATTGCTTACCAACGCAATATGTTCCAATAGTTTTGTTGCATAGTCATGTTACATGACTGATACATCAAAGTATCTGTGCGGAACACTTCTTTCCAAGAACCGGTTGCCGTTCACAGTTCTCTAGTGTCAGTTCAGCCTGAACTGGTCATGTGGTCTTCCATTGAGACTTTGAATCAGTGCACAACAAAGGCAAAGGTTTGACCGATGGCCCCAACAGAAAACCCATCGCGCCACCACCGGGGACTGCCCCCCGTTGCTGGCAGAGCAATGATCTCGGTCCTGCCTTGTCCACGAGACCTGGATCCGTTCCGATGCCCACCAGTTGCGGCCTCTCCTGGGGCTCGACCCCATGGTGACACGGTGAAACAACCGTGGGAAATGGAAGTCAATGGATGTGAATGGTATCAACAATGGCTGACAGTGGTATAAAAAAATGATCATATATCAACACTCAACCCCCAAAACCGCTTTGTTAGGAAAAATCACTGAGAAACGGTTATCTATCTTACTGCAAGTTCACTTTAATTTTCCGAAGTCAAACAAATCCATCAGTTTGCTCACAGCACTACTGGTGAGAGATGCAGAGTGAAAAGTTGTTGCTGTGCGACTCGTGGCATGTGTCAATGTACCACCTGGAAATGCCTATTGGTCTGCATCAAAATCTAAATATGTAAACACATGGGCATATACTCATGCATTTACATGTGAATAAGCACCAGCACGTATGTATTCTAGATGCCCCTGTCAAGACAGAGGCATCTGTATGTATGAATGTATGTATGTATGTCTGTATGTATGTATGGATGGACGGATGGATGCTCATTGCCTATAGGCATTGTGTTTTTGTACAAGTACATGTAATGTACGGTATATACATATTTTTACAGTGCATGTGAATATAATATACATGACAGATTGTCTTCTAGAAAGCTGTAGAGCCAAAGAAAGTATATCATGATATTTTTTGTTCAGAATGGGTACTCACCAACCAACTCAACTTAGCATGTTTGTGAATCTATGATGGGGCAACTAGAGTTTTGTGCATGTACATAAGTACATATGGATCAAGATCGACTTCGGTGGTATCCCCAACAGCACGAGAAATACAGCGGCCCAATGGATCTGTTTCTACCGCCAGGTGGCTCCAGAACCCATGGACTGGCCCTGTTGAGGAGAGATATAAAATTGTCCATACATGCTCATTTGTACGCATAAGATTGATAGACTGTGTGTGTGTGAATTTGTACATACGTAATGATATGATGTAATGTATATATATATATGTATTTTATATATATATATATATATATATATATATGTATTTACTCTATATATATTCTATCGATCACCATACCACTTATAATAGATATATATATATATATATGTTATATGCTTAAAAAATACCGCATACTTGCCGTATCTGCCGCGCCCCAAGCACAGGTGCTGCGCAGCTCCTTGAGATATGCCGCCATGCTGGGCAGCGACTCCATTCGCCTCCGCAGTGGAATCCATGGATGGTCCATGGATCAATGGGTGCATGGCACACCAGCGATGAATTCATTTTTAGCTCATGATTGATGGATAGTTGATGAATGGTTAAAGATTAAATTCATGGTGGATGATTTTAGCTATTTGATCGATGGTTGATGATTTTGACTTGATTTTTAGCTCATTCAGCTATGTAGTTCATGGTTGATCAATGGTTAATGGTGGTTCATAGTTATGTACTTCATTTTGATTCATGGTTACATAGTTCATGGTTGATCAATGGTTAACGATGGCGAAGGGTGACTGGTTCTAGTCAATGACTGATGAATGGTTGACCAACGGTCAGTCAATGGATACTGGGTTTGACATTGATGCTTGTCACATGGTTGTCAAAAATCAATTGATAACATTTGTTCAATACTGAACAATAAATCAATCATGATTGATAGGGGATAATGATTGCTAATGGTGGTTCATATTCCAACCCTGGCATCAATGTTTGCCCCACTGCACCCGAATTCACGCATGGAGAAACGTCTCTGAAGGCAACCACAACCGCTACCAGCGAGATGCTGCCACGGTTCACACCACCGTGAACGCATGTCACCCGATACCAGAGTGAGAATCCTCTTAGTGCTGAATTCTTGGAATTTGAAGGCCTTTGGGTACTTCAGGTTGCAAATTCTGCCTACCAAACGCTGATGTTCAACTTCGTGGTGTGCCAAGAGCGACCATTCTTGGGACCCCCAATGAGTACTGCTTCACTTGATTCATCAGCTAGAGATGTCGGAAGACCTCAAAACACACGCTTGGAACATTGAATACTCTGATGACTGTCCCATGATTCTCAGAAATTCAATGTCATCCATTGACACTCATGATTGTCCCATATGACTTCATGATTTTGTCTTTATTTTCTTCAGATCAGCCTGTGATTATCCCACTATGTACGATCATGAATCACTATGCTAATTGTATTACCCCTGTGATTGTCAAAGATTCTCTGAATATCATCATTATCCCATCACGATCTTATCCAATAAGATGATTCTCCCAAGACTATCAGAATGTTTCACTAACTTCCACCCTGACCATCTCACGAAAGCAAGGCATGGCAAGGCATCGCAAGGTTTGCCGCTGCTACCCAGCAACTCCATCCACTCGAAGAGCTTGGAGCTCTCCGGGATGCATTGTGGCTCAGCCAGCCTGCGCAGCGCAGCTTCTCATGGTGAATGATGGAATCATCATGGCTTGTTGTCGTGTTTCCACATGTTTGCTGTTGCAGGTTGGTTAGAAATTTCTAGGGTCAGATGTTTATGGTACGTTACTATTCCTTCACGCTTCATTGTGTACAATATCGATGATTAATGTCCACATCTGTCTTCTGTTGTTGATGGGTTTTATTGTAGCGCACAATCTCACCTAGCTAAGGATAGACAAGTGTATCTGTCCACACCACCCTAAAACAATTGGGGTGGGTAACAAACAGAGAAGCAAAAGCCAAGAATCAACCATCAACACAATGGCCGATCAGTGGAGGACACCAAGATCAGAATGGTCAGAATGGAACCCGATCAAGGAGAAGTGGAATCTCAATGATGTGCCTCAGCTGGATACATCCTACTGGGCCATGCTTCAACAACAGGTCACAAGATTCGGTGAGATATGACCTGAACCTCAGATTTGTCCATCACGGCACGCCAAATCCACATCTGCAGCTTGCAGGAAACAACCATTGATGAAATCATTAATGTGTGGTTTCGGGTAAAGGCCTTGTACAAGCAGCCCCAGAGAGCCCCAGATCTGCATCAATGATGCAAGGAGAGAAAGTTGCTGAGTAAAGGCGGACCGCCAATCACCAACCCTGTTCCAGGTGCAAGTCTATCACATCAAGGCCCCGAGAAAAGGATTGAAGATCTGAATATCGCACCTCACACGGACATGTTTCATCCAATGCACACGTTAATCGGCGGAAAGTTGAGCCCAGGATGCCATGGGTAAGCCCTTAGTAGCCCGAGCACAAACAGAAGCTGGGACATGTAGCTGTTGAAATGCCAACACCCTTTGACCCATCCAACCATAGTTGTAAGTTGTAATTGAAATTTGGAAATTGTTGGAATCGTCTCCAATCATCAAGCATTAAAAACCATCTCACCGTTATCGATAAATGTGAACCATTGTTAAGAAGCTGATGGAATTCTGGACCATACTGTAATTACTGGCGCTTGCGTAGTATCGCGGATGACCCAAGCCGCACAAACCAGCCCTGACCCATCACTTGAACATCAAATGACTCTGAATTTGCCATCATTCTAGCCTTTTATCTACCAGCCTGAAGCAGGACTGCAACCATCAACCATGCTTAGCCATCATCATTCACCTTGAATTAGCCGTCCTTTATCATCAATGCAGCACACTGCCCTGGCGCCACACCTGGCATTGGCCAAGTGATGATAGACGTTGAAGTCTGCGTGACTGGGGCTGTCACCTGGTGCCAAATTGGTTACAACTGATCTGTGATGTAGCTTGACTGCGCATGTCAATATCACGCATATACACTGATATGTGTGCACATATATATATATATATACATATATCTATATATATACATATATATATATACATATATATATACATATATAGATATATATATATATACATATATATATACATATATATATATACATATATATATGCATATGTTTTGATGTTTTATACATATCTATGATGTATGTATATATGCATATATAGATATGTGCACATAGGCAGCAATATACCAATGTTCCTATAAGCTGTGGGTGTGGGCCTGTGTATGTGTTCAAATTCTACACCTTATACGAATCAGTGGCAGATGTAGCCGCCAGGTCCAAAGAGCTTCTGCCTCCATAGAAGCTGCCGTCACTGCGCGTGGCGGCTTCCAGTTGTGCCTCCAGATTTGCTAAGTGCCTCGGGTGCCCGAGTACCAGCTGACTTCGGGGAAACTGTTCACAATTGAAAGGCAACCGAGATCTCCCCATCCTGATGTTGGGATTGACATGGATTGACCATCCATCATCTAATGATGAAACCTGATGTTTGAAAGGGACAATGCCAGCTGTGTAAACTTGGGCACCAGGAGATGGGTATCACTTCCACGGGGCCTGACAGATTTGAAACTTTTCAGCCAAGATTCCGAGGAAGAGTTCCAAAGTACCAGCGTTTTACCTTAGATGCGCCCGTCCTGCCGGCTTGTGAATGACGGTCCAGTGGTTATTCATTATTTCAGATGGGTCACTGATTGACCAATAGTGGAATCATAACTTTCACTGAGTAATGTTGGTACAGAATTCTTAAACACATCGAGGGACAGTGACGAACAATGGGACGAATCATGCATAATATGGATTTTTCGTAGTCCCCAAATGTCTTCACCACTGCTTGTGATCAACCATCGCAGTGAGAACATCCACCCATTTGACCATTCGATCGTCAGGTGGTCATCACCTGCCACCAGCTGATCATCAAGAGTCGTCACTCTGAACATTATAATCACCTAGTAATCAGTAATCACCTAGTAATCACTAGTAATCTCTGATCATTACTAGTGATAGTCACCTAGTAATCACCTAGTAATCACTCGAATTCGCCGACGCGCCTATCAACCTGGCCACCAGCCTCTCCGACCTGCCCAGTTGCTTCATGAAACTCGCGGCCAGTGTAGCAGTTGATCATGGGATTGATGGTGCACAGCTCCTGCGAGCGCAACAATCATCATGGGCATCAAACGACCACCATCAGCTCTCATCAGAATCATCAGCCATGATATAATCATCCGTCCTCATCAATTCATCATCAAGCATCATCATCAAGCATCATCATCAAGCATCATCCACCTGTGCTTGGAACAACATGGTGTAGTCCCTGACTGCACATAGCATCCCGGAAATCAAGCATCATGCACCATCAAAACCCATCTTGACCATTGTGGACAGCACTTCTTGATCATGAACAACCACTGATACCATCATCAATCATGAATAACCCCCGGTTACCATCATTCGCCATCAACAAGCTTCGGTCACTCTTCTTCGTGGAAATGGAACTGCCACAGCAAGGATCAGAAACAAACGCGTTCCATGGAGCTGTTTGAGTTTGCGCTGAGAATGTAAAGTTCATTCGTAAAATTCACTGAATGACTTGTTGGTTGTTGGGTTCCTAGTTTCTATTGTGAATGTGGCTGCCTACTAGCCATGACTAACCATTCAAAACACGATCAACGGTTACCTAACCATGATAATCACCATGGTTCACTGGTTGCATTATGCCAAAAATCGATGGACACGGTGCGCGGCCATTTCCTGTGCCATCTCAAAAACTGCATCGTTGAGCGCGCAGCGCGCTGGGTCAGCAGGGTAGCAGGAGGCCAACTTGGCTGCGAAACGGGCGATGGAGCCACCTGAGTGCTGACGCCGATCTAGTTTGGGCCACCAAATATCAGTGGTACATCTGGCAGTGGGTGACTGGTTGATTGATGGTTTATTTATGACTTAACATGTTTGATGATTCATGATTGGTTTACAAATTTTAATGAAAGGTTAGTTGATTGTTAAGAATGCTTGACGTGGGTAATGGCATGGTCAGGGAACAACGACAAACAAGAATTGAAAATATGCCAAAAATGTCCACGAATGGGGCTACCCTCAACCATCTCGAGGACAGGAATCACTGTTTGACGGGGAATCCATCATTTTTTTTCGATTCACCATCTGTAGATGCACCGATAGAATATGATGCATTTTTATGTAAAGTCTTGAAACTCACCCATATATGGGTTTTACAGACCGGCAATTTGCCAATGTACCATCTTGTGGCTGCTTACTATTAAATATACCTTGTGATGATAATGGTGTAATAAACCGTTTGATATGCTGTCTACATACCAATGAATGATACGAGTTTATTGTGTTTGCGTGCACCACATTAGATGTCGGTGGTCAAAGGGCACATGTGGTTCTTCCAAAACCAGGTTTTCAGACTCTCTCGAGAAAACATATACTGTAGCGCGCAGAAGGGAAAAATGCTGCCACAACAGAGGCCTTGCTTTGCGACAACAAGAGTGATCGCTGCAGCGTGGCTAGTGCTTTCCCAGCTGTACTACCCATCCCCAAATCTCTAGAGGCATTGCATTGAACATCTCAAGGTTCTATCACTCAGCATGTCAGGCACCGAACACGAAGTCAGGGAAAGTTTGGCAGGCTTCTATCCAAGTGACTCTAACTGGTCTACTCAAATCTATTCAAAGCTGCAAGGAGCAAATTGAAAACATGCCACCACTGAGATTGAGTTGTTGGTCTAACTGGTCTACTCAAATCTACTGAGATTGATCTCCCCATTCTGCAAGTTGCTTTGTGCCACCGCCATGCCATCGATGTAGAGAACTGGAACCTTGTCAAAGGGATATTCACCTGGAGGACGACTTGGAGGGCCGTGGATGGCCCCCCCCCAAAGTGGAGGACTGGCACGACAGTGTGGTGCAGCTGACGGCGATGCTGCAGATGTTTATATGCACATCGCACGCATCGTAGATGCTTGGCGTGACCAGGGAGGTCTTCTTTTGCAAGGCTGGAACGACACACCAATGGTACAGTTTCTTTGGCTTTTGAAAAAACCCGTTCATCGTTGATGACTAGGTCACGTCTTCTATTCGATGCTTGCACTGCCCCAAAATGGAGGTACTTCCAACTGGGTGAAGGTATAAAACAGAGCTACTGGTGGGTCTACTACATGGTTGTTGATGTACCATGTCCTCATCGCATTGTCTTGTTGTTCCTGATACTTCCCTGACCTGTCTGTAATTCACATTTCATCATTTGATATCCGTGACATTTGTTGGTTCAAGGTGTGAATGCACAAAGTTCTACCTTGTCAACCATCGTTTGGCTCCACATTGAATGCACAGGTTGGTATTCTACATCAGTTGGGTAGCCATATCATAGTTCCTGTAAAATAAATTAAAATAGTTTCGTGGGATCTTTAGTTATCTGCATTGCGGTCTCAACATATTAATATAGGTGCCTATACGTACAGAAACAATATCGACTAGTGAATATGAACGCCCATGTTAATGCAGATACCTACTGTGTATGTATGTATATATATATATATATATACATGTATGCGGATATATATGTACATTTCATCAACTAGCATTTTTTCCTATGAAATATACACAGCTTATATACTTAAAATTTGCATACCTATATTCTTATGAAATTCAATATTGATAGTGAACCATGCCCAGTCCCCAACCAGGTCCATTCCGCCCAGAAGGCTCCTTGTCTCCGGCGCTCGGAGAAAATGTGGCCCCAAACCACCTGGAGGGTGAATGATTCACCATCGATTTACGCATACATATACATATACATATACATGTGTATATATATATATATATTTTTATTTAGAGAGAGAGAGGGAGATAGATAGATAGATATCTAAACAATATACATACATATGTGTGTGTGATCATGTCTATGGATTGAAAATGAATATAGTTTGCACTTAAAGATGTACAAGATGTTCTCAATATGTAAATATATATATATATATATACATATCTATTTAATTATTTATGTGTTCATTTCTTTATTTACATATTTATTCATTTACTTATTTATTCATTCATTTATTCATTTGTTTACTTAAGAATACATATATACATGTGGTTTCTACATCTGAACGGTGCATCGTATAAATAGATATCTATCATCTATATACATTCATACCGGTATTCCTAGTGGTGTTTTCCAGTGCGGGTTCTATCCCATTGATTTGCGAACCCTTAATGGGCTCCGTTGTAGCCGGCAGAAACGGAATCGGCGCTCACAAGGGAAGTGGAAATGATGATGGCTTTGTATAGTGCTAGTGGCTCTGCGCTCCAAGGTGATATCACTGCTTGCCTACTGAATGAAGTACGCTGTCATGTGGTCGGAAACTTTGCTTTCCCAGCTGTGGGTCAGAACCAAGGCCACAGTCTTCAGCCCTTCTTCTTGTCAGCCTCGAACCAGGGTTTTCACTGCCATTCGTACCGGCATGAAAGCTGGTTGCTTACAAACAGTACGTTTGTAGGTGTGTGTTTGTATATATATATATATATTCTATTTATATATATATATATGTGTGTATATATATACATACATACACGTGCTGTATGCTTACTAGCCTCTTTCAAATATAGTGTTGCTGAAAGAGCTATCCAGGGCGTGTAGTGCAGTTTCGTATGTGACTTGTTGCAAAGCCTTCAACGGAATCCAATCGTGAAACATCTACAAGTTCTCATGATTCCAGCCCACCCTACTGTCCCGTGGCCCAAGAAACCTCGTCTTGGTACTTCACTCCCCCATAGCGAAAAAGGAAGCGTGTAGTCTCTGCCATTGCTTGAAAGGGCAAGTACGACAGGCGCAGCGACATGGCGACAGAGTGCGACAATCTGCTGCTCTTGACCATTGAGAGTCAAAACTCGATCCTTTTAGCATTTCTGTCATGAGGCATAGCTCAAAAGAGCATTTACTTTCGATCAATGGTGAATGGAATGCTCAGCTAATGGTGGCAATTGTTGGCTAATGGTGGTCAATGATGAGAAAGAACAAAGAGACACAACCCCCAGAATCGTTCTTACATGAGTACATCCACACCTTCAGGTCACCACTAGACGCGAACATTTGACCTTCTCTCTGGCTTGGGAAACAACTGTCAGTTGGCGATACCCAAATTAGAGGAATCTCTGCACTGACCCGGGGGCTCCTGAGAGAAGTTGATGCCCTAAATATCAAGACTTCCAAAGTGTCATGAGCCAAGCTTGCCGGGCACCACGCACCCTGGCCCAAATTCCACTGCTGTTGTCATATCAGCTACGGACCATTGCATTTATGCCCGCAGCATATCTTAAATACCTGTGTATATAATATACTCATCCTGAAGTGGATAGAAGATGCGTATTGAAAACACTTTCAGAATATTGACCATTACAGTATTTGGCTGCCCCATCTTCTATCTTCTCAGAGATGACTACCGTCCAAGTAAATGTAATCAATACGCGTGCTCCGGCTAAACCAAAGTCCGACATTGTCTGCAGCCAATTGGATGGTCAGTTCCTGATATGTTCGAACTCGAGCAACACAAATGTTTCTGAGACTGATCCTCTTTGGAAATTCATAAAATCAATCTGACCTTTGTAACCACATCTCTCCGGGCTCCAAGAACGAGTTCCAGAACCAAAGATTCCCATCATCAATCTCACAATTCCTTGTTCAATCCTAACTGGATGATTGTAATCTCACTAATCACCCTGTTTTGGAAAAGAGCCAAGATTGTATCAGTTTCCTGTCGAACAAGCCTCCGGATTTCCCATCCAAGCCTAAACGCTTACCAGCCATCCAATAGCTGCAATCTAAGGGGCGAAGGTGAAGACACCAGTGGATCGGAATCCCGGGAATTCCTGAGCAGCACTGGGACTCTGGAGTCCAACTAAGCAGACAGTAGAGCAGTTCCTTGTCCGAGTACCGCTTGTGAATCAGCAATGGTTCATACCGGTGAACGTGGGGTCACCAGCTATCGTGAAACTGCAGGGTTGTCAATACGGGGTCAACAGAATTCAATCAACAGTGATGCTTCACAGCGTGGATCCCCAAAGAGTCGCGAGCCGAGATATAACCGTGTCTCAACAACCATAGCAATGTGATATGAAACTGACCAGGAGGGATAATTCAGCAGCTTCAGAAGCAAACTGACCGAAATATCCAATTCTAAGTGTGGGTATTTGGGTATTCAATATGTACGTACTTAGCTGATCTTTGGCAAATGCGGTTCGCAGACAGCAACCATGTTGGATTGTGAACCCAGGTATCTAACCGGGATGTGCCACAACCTGTAGGTACTCTTCCAACACCAAGCAGCGGCTCACATCTGCCGCTGAAGCCCGCTGAGAATGTAATCGCCGATGCTTGATCCTTCTTGGTGCTGGCCGTTTAATCATGCCAACTTATGATTCATCATGAATAATTGAATAACCATGGTAGTTGAATCACAACCATGGTAATTGAATCAACAACTGAATCCACTTATGAATAACGGAATCATGGGTATAAACTATAAACTTAACAACCAATTAATATTTCACCATGGCTTGATGCAACGGCAACTGATTCTGCACCCACGCCCTGCGCTTTTCCCAAACGCCATGGGCTTCCCCACCCACACAGCTTGCGACTGCTCAGCTTTGTCACAGCCGTTCTTGTCCGGACTGAGACCAGCCCTGATCCGAAGGATTGATGGTTTGATGGCCACCTCACAGGTATGCTAAACAGCCAGAGATAACCATAGCTTCACAAAAATTACCATGCGGAAACATGCAACTGCATCTTTCTCGAAGAAATCAGCTGCCAACCATAACCATAATTTGATCAATATGATTGACCATGGTTGTAGCTCCTCATTCCGGAGCATTGTTCAGCATTTTCTGTCAATCATTTCTGTTGTCGATCAATATTAATCATCATTCTTGATCATTGACCGCCGTCAACCAGTTGGATATAGCTGAGCAGCTTTCCTCAGGATCCCAGGTGATACCGGTTCCAACTTGGAAGCCTAGCTCCTAGCAGTACCCTGCTGCCCAACCAAATGAAGTAGTTCCCTGAAGACTTCAAGATGCCACTGGCAAAAAAAGAAACATCTTATGCCTGCATGTTGACCAAGAATGCACAAATGGGGAGACCATTTTGGCAAAGCAAGGCCAAACCATATGGCAGTGCACTAGCTGGTGCCTCGAAAAAGTCAACCCATCCGAAAGTTATTCGAACAGAATCGCTTGTGAACTAATTCTGATTTTGGGGAGGTGTGAAGACTACAGTAAGTGTTGACCCATCCAAGCATAATTGCTGCTTCGTCAGAAATTGTTGGTTGTCATTCCCTGTTGCTGACCAGCAGAGATCGTTACAGACAAGTCTTGTGAGCAATTGTTAACGGCATCTGACAGCATCAGTGGCTAGCCATTGTTGACCGTTACCAACTATTGCTGTCAACAATGATCAAGTAGATTGTCAGAAATTGCTCTTAATTGACCAAGCTACCATTGCCAAACATGTTTGCCAGTCATAGTTCAGCATCATCCGCATTGTTACAATAACTATCCTAAACCCCCCAACCACAGCACCCACTGCCTGGTTGTTCTGCATCTGTTGGTTGTCATCCCCTATTGTTTACAACAGCTGTTAGCCCTTTAGAAACCGGCAGTCACCCTTACTCTGACCAATGCTAGTCGGCTTTTTTCACCATCTAAGCCAATCAGACTATCAAATTCCACTTGATTCTAGTTGGATGTCCATCCCAGCTACTTATAAGATTCAACACGGAAACTATTGGCCAGCTTGCTGCAGTTGATGATGATTCTCCTGTGGATCACAATTATCGAACGTCATCGTTGTTGAAGCTGTTTTTGAACAATCGCCAAGTGACTAATCATCATCGGCCATGATCATCCCCAGAACTAGCGGTTAGTGCCCTCTCACGCTCATGATAAGTTGCTTGGACATTCTGTTCATAGAGAGGGGTCCCAAGTCATGCTAGGGTAACCTGCCAATGATAACCCATGATGAAGCGTTGGACCGGCGGTTTTCCACTGCAGAACATCAGGAGAGCCAGGCCCCCAGACCCATCTGGTGCGGTGATCCCTGCAAGTCCTTTGGCCCTGGCAATGGCAGTCCCGTGATCAAAGGTTTGAAATTGCCATCGTTGACTATGGATATTGGTGGTTAACTGTGCTTCATCAGAGGTGGTGGTTGAAAATGGTTGATCAGAGGTGACCATTATGGTGGTGGTTAAGTATGGTTAATCAAAGCTGACCATCTGGCACAACTCACCGCAAGAGTCGCAAGAGGAAAAGTATAGTTAACGGTGGTTGGCAATGATGAATGACTATCAAACACCATCAATAGTCAATGACTACCATTGTGATTATTATTACTGATGTATTAGTGAGAGACGATGCTTAATGATTAGCTTCTTGGCTGTATTGCTACCAACTGGCCATGATCGACCATCAGCCACATAACTGTGCAAACCATGAGCGTTCTTTTAATTTGCTGTGCTCACGATTAATCACCAAAGCAGCCTCAACATTGATTGATCATCAACGATTATCAATGGCTAGCTCCGTTGTAAACTAGCCATCACTACCTTCCAAGTCATCGTCAGCTAACCAACAAAACCTATCATCACCATCTGTCATCATCAAACAGGACTTGGTTTTTGAACATCTTCTTTGGTTTGTACTTGGTCATTGAGAAAAAAACTGAGATGTAACTTTGATATAACAAGGTATTTCATTTGCTGATGGTTGCTAAAATTGCTTTTGATATGTACATAGATATATGTATGATTGCCATGACCCAGCAACCAATAATGGCTGTATGACTTAGTATAACAATTGACTTCATGCCTGGGATTTGCTTGGCCCCAGTTGCTTCGGGGAGAACCCTGTGTGATTACTGGAGTTCCTTAAAGTTTTGTCTACCAGTTTCTGACAAAATATTTATCATTTGGTAGTCAATAAAGCCATGTAAAGCCTGTATACCAAACAATCACCCCTTGTAACCGGGCAGATCAGAGAAATCAAAGCAACTTGATCAATTTTGAGACTTTTGGACCTGGGACACTGAGTCATTGTACCAAGATGACTAGATCCAAACCTTGAGCTGCCAGGGCCACCAGTCCAAACTGCCCCGAGGATTTTCATGCGCTGGCCATCCAGCACCTTCGGGATTCCGGGGATTTTGTTCGCCCATTCTTTTGGAACAAAGGGGAGCAAACCAACCACTACGGTTGAAACACGCTCAAACGTGTCCAAGAAGAAACACCACCAACCTGACTTGATCAACATCTTGTCCCTTTGAAAAAGCTTGGAACAAACCGTAAAGATAAACAACCAATATCAGAGAATCTCCGAAGAATGGGATTCTCCCCAGCAACCGTCCAAGAACAGGTTCATGTTGAGTAGCCAAGCCATCCGGTGTTGAGGATACACATCCGGCTGATTCCACCGTTTCGGAAGCCTAAAACGCAACCAGCCGAAGCTCGACCAAGTCACTGCAGAGTCCGAGCAGAGATGGAGAAGGGGGTATCGATTTCCACCTGAGGACATGGTGACCGCATGGTGACCCCATGAAATTGGTTCTGCCAAAAAATGGAGATGGATGGTTTCTGGCTGGTTGGTGATTGATTGGTGAGTTGGTTGGGTGGTAGTTGTTGGTTGGTTTGAGCTGGTTGACGCTGTTCATGCCTCAGGACGGTTGACGCTGGTCATTGATCTTGGCCAACACCACCAAACCAACAAAAGATAAAGGCTAATACCAGAGGATAAATCATCAAATCACAAGCTGGAACATTTCAAGCAGTAGCAGCCCGTGCTCGCAAGTACCAAGCTACAACGAATCTAACCACTGGGAAGCCACAAATATCCACAGGATTGGACCATGGCAATGCGTGTGCCGAGATCATCGTCACACATCAGGACATCACAAGGAACGCAAGTGGCTTGTCATTTGACGCCCGTCATCTTCGGACTGCAGCATTCCGCTGTTATAATTTTCCACCTGGCGGATCAGCATATTGTGCCCAACGGCAACTCGTTAATAAGCAAAAAGTAGCGTCTTCTTGAAAGAAATAAATGTATATGTATGTCTACATGTGTTTTATATATATATACATATATACTGTATTTATGTATGAATATTATAAATGTACACATATACTATATGCCTGTATGCACCCATTAGTGAATATATATATATATACAGTACATACAAATTGCCTGGTTCCTGTCTTCCCATTCTGGGGTATGATCCAGGTGTCCACCGTCTGAGGATTCCAGGCAGTGATGGAATAGCTCGACGTTCCAGAATTGAAGGGCGGATCCACTACGATGACCCTGACACAGCGATGGGTTGAAATGGGGGGGTGCCGCTGGTGCTTCTAAAACAAAGCATATCATCCATCCAAGACTATCAAACACAAACACAAGCACGTACATGCACATATACAAATACCATACCACATCACATCTATATATATATATATGTATATGTAAATATGTATTCAGATATGTCATAATACAGGTATTCATGAATGAACTTGTTTGTGTGTGATGTGCGTATCAAACCATGCACTTGTCTGGGTCACCCGTCTTTGGAGCCTCAGTTGCAGGTGCTATCGAAAGTAGATATGATGGAGGGTTCTAGTGCCACTGGTGGGCATGCAAGTCCTGGTGCAAGGGATCACTTGAAGGACACCATTGTACCTTCAGAGAAATGTGATGTTCATCATGTGTGAAAAGTTCCGTTGCTAGAAATCGGCTTGTCAATTCACACAATCCCGAACAAAACTGGTGGTTTCCTTCAAAAAGAGGATACCATCATCATCATCATCAATTCCTGGTTTGTCTTGCCAATTTTGCGCTTGTCACAATGCTACCATGGAGATGAATGGAGTTAGGGACCGAGGTTAGGAACCGTACCCCAAGCACCAAAGATATCGCAGGAGATGTCGTTCCCATGTCGGATGTGCTTCAGCCTGTCCCGAAACGCGATATCGCTGTTGGGTGGTATCATCATCCACTAGAACCGTGACCTGGTATCACTAGAACCATGATAAGCATGACCATGAACAATCAAACCCAGAGCACAAAAAGTCATTCATCATGTAGCATAAACCAATCATCACTTGGCGATTCCTGGGTCCCATTCTCCACCACCCATTGGCCACTATCATTCACCACCAGTTCATGCTCAGATTCATGCTTAGCGCATGTCATATCACCACCGAGTCATCTGATTGGTGGTCTTCACCACCCCTTTGAGAGATATACCCGTCGACCAACCATTTCTTAATAGATTTGGGAAACTGAAAAACGTCAATCAAACCACCAACCAGTTGTTTATTGTTGATTATTATGCCCTATTGTTCGAAACTGTGAATAACAGTTTATTGTTGGTTATTATCCCCAACCAGTAGTTGTTTATTTTTCAACCACTAGTAACAACTGGTTGATAAATAAGGATAATAAACTGGCTGTTTAATGTCCTTTAACCAGTAGTTATAATAGTTGTGTATTGTTAATGGTTGGTTCAATCCTTAGAGCAGTCGTGGTGAAAAATCCTGGTGAGCTGTGATTCGTCCCGCGCTTCTTAGAGCTCACGGCCATGGTTTCCAAAGTGGCGATATCTGGCGCGGCCTGCACCAACGGGAGACCAATGGTGGATGGATGGACCATGCCCTGGGGCTGGGGGAAGGGATGATTGGTGGATGGATGCATGTTGACCATGAATAGAGAGATATATGGTGGTTTCTCAAAACGAAGGACCCTCAAGATGGTTGGTTCACTACTATAACTAGCTATTCAAGGATTTTTTAGGGGTACCCCTGTTTGAGAAACACCCATGGGAATGGATGATGAACTATGGCATGCTATGGGTATGTGGCGATTGACCACGGGATTCATGGTTAACCACAGTTGTTGGAAATTCAATGGTTCACTAGTTAATCAATGGTGATTAACCATGGAAACTTATAATGAATCAATGGTTAACCCAGGGTTGATGGCGGTCGATTAATGATTAAGCATAGTCCCTCATAACTAATTCATGGCTTCTCATCATTAATTCATGGGTTCATGATATTGACATATTATCGACGTATTGGTGTTGAATGGTACTTGGGTTTCATTCACCTATTAATCATCATGTGCAGTAGAAGGGTGGCTCATGGTTATTCCTGTACTATGTTCACGACTGCTCTGACTCATTCCCACAAAAGTATAGTCATGATTGATGAGAACATTGAAACCATTCCTAGGTATCATTCATCAATATCCTCAACCACTGTCATAGTTAAGACTACGTGTCATGAAAGTTAGTTCATGCCAATCAAATTTCAAAAGACTCGGTCATGCTCCGATTTGAAAATACCAACAGTCTCAACTTCTTGGCAACATGTGGAAAGCAAAGGACAGATCACATTGCTTCTGCGAAAGGACTGTGGTCAACAGTACATGGATCACCAAGAACTGTGCTCAGTGTCTCTGCCGCATGATTCCACCAATGCAAATGCAACCAGCGATCGAACATTGCTGAATCGTTTGCATGAAAGGCCTATGTACAAAACCCAACCTCTTGCACCGTTGCTATGTGCCAAACCCATCAAACAAACCCTCGAAGAAATATGACTACTGGATATCCATGAAAGATGGTAACGTGAAATCCATCGGCATTCCTGTTTACAGCTACTGAGCTGGCAACTGATTGGGAATGGCTCATAGATTGACCAAAAAACTCGTGATTTTCGGTGCTAAAACGATTTTTTGGAAACTTCGGTACCCGTTTGCCACAGTCCCAAGGTCAGCGGCTCACCCGGTAGAAGTCCAGCACGTAGGTGGAGCAGGAGAAATCTGATGGATCAGTGATGCCCACGGGGCAGGAGACCACCTTGGCTGAGGCACGTGACTCGTTTCCCAACTCCACCAATGGGCTCGACACATGCTGTGGAACACGTCTGGTGCTGGGGCTCCCGGACGTGTTTGAGCTTTGGGCTATCTGTATGCTCCATCTGAACATCGAAAGAATCCACCTGTCAGGCTTGGAGAGTGGTATCAGAACGTCAACTGTCCACAAAACCACGCAGGCTGACAGTTTAACGATTCAAGCTACGCTTTATCTAGCAAGTGGGGTTGGGTTATACCTCCCAAATATGTAGATCTCCATGTATCTCTGTGTGCACGTGAGTATGTGTGTAGCCGTGGGTCAACGCCTAGTACTCTTTGTGAACATTCCATAAACTAACCGAAAAACAAAATAATAAAATACATTGTTTATTAAACCGAGAAACAATACAAAACTAACCGAGAAACATTGTGTTGGGATTTCCATCTCTCTTACATGACTGTTTCTCAACATAAAATACCAAAAGAATGGATGGTTTATTACTAGAAATAGTTAATATTGGATGATTTGGGGAGACCCCCTATTTTGAGACACCACCATATATTTGGTGTGAATCCATCCCTACAAAGGCCGATGATCCCTAGACCTTGGTGGCAGGCTGTTTGAACATCTTTCATACCCCTACCTATAGACATTCTCCTTACACCAGTATCCATCTTTCCATCCATCTCTAGATTTTTCTGTCTGTCCCCATGTGAAATAACCATGATCAAATGCTTTACACGTTTCTGGCATCACAACTTCTTTGGTGCAAAGTTTGCAGCGAATTGTCGGCATCACAACTGCTTGTTGCCGGGGTGGAACTGTGGCGTTGGGTGTCCACACCTGATATCCGTCCAAGTAGTTGTTGGAGCCCGGCAAACTCACCGAGATGGACTGCGTGGCGTGCGGCAGACATTCTGGGATAGACCACCAAATCCAACAGGATCCAACAGGATCCAACAAGTATCTCATCATGGTTCTAGCTTGTTAGGCTTCTTGATGAAGCTGAGTCCAAGTACTTCATCCATCCTCACTTACTACAGAGCGCTGTTGGTTGTTCCCATGCTGGTGGGATTCCTCCTAGTGAGGATCGTATTCCACAAACAGAGACCTTTGCAAAGCCTCAGGGGAGTTCGGTCCGCATAGCCATGGTAGTTCCTGTTGGTCACAGGTCCTGATGATCAACGAGGCTTGGAGCAGCATTGCTGTGCTTGGAAGAGCCCTCCCTGGACTGCTTCCACCAGGGCCACTTTTCGTTCTGCATCTTTTCTGGTGGACTGCAACCACCTTCACCGAGCTGCCTTGCTTTGCAAGTGCTGGTCACATGCGCACTTTAGCAGCACGTTGCAGTCCCCAAGAAACGGATTCCCGACAGCGCCAAGCTCTGAAATGGTCCCTGTTGCTTCTGACATTTTGAGTTGCTTTGCCAAAATGCTGGCAGTTCCTAAGGGCCTAGGAAGTAACAAACAAAAAAAACAATGATATAGTGAATGCGGTTCCCAGACGATATTGTACAAAAAGAAGAGCTTTGCTGACTTCAGGAAGAGTTCATGCGAACCGCTTGCCCATCAAAACATTCCAGAATTTGTAAGGTAGGCCTAGCTCACTACCAAAAGTCTGAGGGAGTTTCGGAAGGGCAATCCATATTCTCATCAACTCAAGATATTTCCACGCCGGAAACAATAATCTAGTGATTTGTGATTGTTTATGTCATGATCAATCATTATGCCAATATCAGCCATCAGCAATCTTTTTATTGCTCGTAAGAAGACAGCATCATCATAGCCGAGTTGGAAGCCAAGTACTGGTGCTCAGGATTCAAAAGGGCAACATGAGCAAGGAAACAATGCAGCCTACTGGGAAGTCCATTTGCCCAGAAACCGGCCCCCGATTTTTACCATACACAGCCGGCATTTGCCCGTTGACCTAATGTTGACTGTTTCAATGTGTGTGTGTATCATATTTCACATCTCGGCTTCATCAATGCGCGCTTTTCTTCGAGGAAACCGACGCAAGGGTCAGAATAGCGAAAGTGTGCAAACCACAGCCACACCATCTGCGTGATTTTTGCGTCCGCTTCTGCAGCGAGCAAGGTCGACCCCTGGGAAGACACTCGTCAAGCTTGTAGCGTTTGAAGTTTAAAGGTGGCTAAAGTCTAAGACCAAAGGCTTTCAAAGAAATGGATCTGTCCATCATTGATGGGTTTTGTGGCTCCAAATACTGCGATGGCTAAACTGCCACATCCCAACTTTCGGCTCTACTATTCTATACCTTGGTTCGCAAACCATTTCACCATGGATGTCTACCTACATGTGCGTATATAGGTTTGCAAAGTTCTATCTGTATGATGTATATTGATGCACTAATGTGTGCGGACAGGCGCATACACATTCACAGCTGTCCTTGTCCTAGTTAGATGTGAACTTGCCGGATCGCACGAGGTGCACCTTTGTTGGCGTCTTGTCCAATGATGCTGTTGTTGGCCAAGGTTTGCGATATACATCTTATGGATGATGCTCCCAACACAGCATATGCTCATGAGAAACAATCAACAGGAACACCACTGATAGAAGAGATCATAAAATGAGACTTTTTGCAGCAGAACCTGTGCCAAATGAAGAGAACATAAAAGGCACCTGGACCGTAGGAGTAGCACAAACGAAGGCAAGTGCCAGGGTTGTGACAGGCCACGGTGGCTTCCCCTGCTCGCAGCACTGCGCTTCTCTGCGGGGATTCTCACTGCAACCTGCGGCTCTTGCATGCAATGCTGAATGGCTAAGGATCAGTCTTTGGAAATGTGTTTAAACATATTTGGAATGATGTTTATCTATATATATATATGTGTGTATATAGATAGATATTGAAGAATGTTGGGAATTACTGATCATGGATAGCAAATGATGGTTATGAAAATGGTATCAGCACCTGACTGGTGGCAGAAAGCAACTCCGAACCATCAACGAATCCAATCGCGTCGAAGCGAGTGAGCTGGAAGTCAAAAACGGCCATGTTCAATAGGTTAATTAAGCATAGAAAATATATAAATAGCTAAGATTAAAAGCTGAGTATAAAAACCAAGTATAGAAACTAGAAACTAAGTATAAATGGTTTGTGTTCCACCTTTGCATTACCAAAGAGCAACAAAGCAAAGTCGTCACGAAAATCACATTGGTGGAGCAAGTACTAGGTCCAGGTCGCCTCCCCTCTGTTTTCCTCCTCCGACCTGATTACTGCTTTTCTTCTCCTCTTCCACCTCTTCCTTTCATCTTCCTCCTCTTCCTTCTGCTTTCTTTTGGCCCAATTCTTTCTGCAGGCTGTCTTCACACCAACTGTAGTGCCCTCAGTTCTCACCCAATTAGGCAGACTTTTTTGACACAGTTTCATCTTCGACTTGTGCCAACGATCTCTTGCACTCTAACCCTGCTTTCACAAGAGAATTCCTTCCGGACTCAGCGGTCATGCCTTTACATGTTAAACCAGGTCTTACATCCTGAAGGCTTTTACTAACTAACACAGTCCCCAACCAACTCCTGCGCAAACAAGCTATGCCACCGCCAATCATCCTTCACACGAAATTTCACGCCACAGGCGTTTACAGTTCTACACTATGCAACAAATCAATCTCCACCAAACAGTTTTGCGGCCAATCCGTGGAGTTTTCTTCGCCTCAAATTGACCATGGCAGCTTCGAAAGCCGCTACTGACCACGAATTAACGCAAAGCATACATGATCGTTGCTTGTAAACAATGACAATGCTTGTAAACATACTGACCATGAAATATTGCTTGTAAATCATCATTTCAACAATAAGTAAATACTAACTTTCGTTGAGCACTGATAAAGTGCGTTGGTCTAGCCGCCATTGTCAGGTAAAGCTAATCCTCATAAACCAATGTTGTCCAATACCAACCATCATAAGCCATTGTTGGTTAGCCATGACGTTTCATCACGAACCCAAAAATTAAGTAAAATCATGGCCATCATTAAATGTGTCCATCGTTCGATGTCCCCATCACCATCACAAAAGCAAAAAAATCACGAATCATAAATCCACATCATTCACCACTTTGCGTTAACGAGCAGCCAATCACATCTTTCCTCATCACCAGAGCTGTGTCACTGGGGGCCTCATCCAATCGCACTGAAGTCATCATCCAGCCTGGACACCAGCAGAGTTGGCTACCTATTGGTTTATAACCTGGTGGTAATGATGCTTTACTTGATGCTTAAGAGTGCTTCATGGTCCTTAACAAATCAGTCGTTGATAGTGAGGAATGAAGAGTTCTTGGTGTTTGTGCATAGTGGGAAATGATAGTCCAAAGGGGTTCTTGATGGTAAATGATTGAGCAAAAGGTGGCGAGGCTAGTAGTTGTTAATGATAGGTTCATACTAGTGCAATGCTCGCCAGTGATCAACCACTATTCGCCAGAGATCAATCATTAGAACTCCGGCCAAAGGTGGTGGATAAGAGTGGATTAGAAATCATTGTGTATGATGGTTGATGGTGGTTGGTGATAGGTCTAACAACCAACACCAACCATCAACTAGTTTGACTTTGTGATCCATTCAACACTGAGATTCCACAAAGGAAAACCAAAGAACTGACCGTCAAAACAGCGATTTCATGTAGATTTTACCATCCAGGGAGGAATGGAATGGCCGTATCCCCAGAAAATGTCTTGTGCTGCTGGCCATATTTCTCTCATGACTCTTGATTCAAAATGGAAATTTGTGTCATGAACATCAGAGAAGTGTTGAGTAGCTGAGACAGACCCATCTTAGCCAGCCTTCACAATTTAGTTGGCTAGGCCAACAAAGAAGCTTGGTGCAAGGTCCCATGGGTGACGGTCCGCCTGCTTCTTTCTCGACCCCAGCCTGACTGCTTGGCTCAGTTGCAAACAATGCTGCTGATATAGCGGGCAAAGACTCCTTACACAAAGATCTAAATACACCGAGGAAGTCTTTTTTGAAGGATGGTAGGGTAGTGGTAGTTCTATGGTTGACCATTTGATGTTGAAGTTCAGAGGCACATGGCTTTACCTGAGAAGTCAACCAGAGAGAAAGAGAGAAATCGGAGAGTAGAGAGAGAGGAGAGAGGTAGCTAAGAGTAGAGTGGGCATGTAGAGTGGTGGAGTAGAGTGGTTGTCTTAGAATATGAAGGCTAAGTCTGCTGTTGACACCATGAATTTGCCATCAGTCAAAAATGGTCAACCATTATAACTAGTGAGACTAAAGTTCACGACTGCATCAAAAGCAAACAGAACAGTACAAGAAGTCTTGTGTACCACTGACGTGCCAATCGCTTGCTGAAGTTGAGAGGAATAGGGAGAAATGATGAACCCGCTGAGCGGTGTGGACTCCAAGCTGAAAAGCAGATTAGAAAGACAGATCCAGCGGTTCACCCAGTCTGGACATTGAGAAGCATATCTGGGCATGTCTCTTATTGACCGCTGCTTGCATGTCCAGAGCAAACATAAACCAAATAAACTAAACATCAAATTCGATCAATTTCTCCTTGTCTGAATTTGAACCTCCCAAAAACAAAATAACGATGTCAGATGCGCTATCAATGCTTCCTTGGACAGCTTCCCCGGACCCTGGAAATAGCCCTGAACACCGCAGCAACAGATTCGCAACTCCATGCTGGGCATCGCCCGGTGGTCCACGGTTCACCCTGCGCAGCCCCCAGCGCTCCACGCACCGTGAACACGGCGAACCATGGAGCCACGAGACTCAGTCGGCGTCGCAGTGATCTGGATTCTGAAGCGTTCGCACAGTGCGGCTTAAACCCATTAATGGTCCCATATCGCCCAGCCATGTTCTTCATATACTCTGTGATATGGATGTAAATACATGTATACATAAGTATATACAAATTACTACATCTGAATATGCTACATGTACATATGTACACATGTATGTATGGATGTGTGTATGGATGTTCGTAGGTGATTACATATCTATATATATATATACTATATACATATATCAAAAGCCACCATGTCAGGCGGTTGATCACTCGGTGTACTTCACCACCAGCCACGCTAAGATTCGTTACCCTTGCAACTAGCCCCAGCACCAGGGCTTCATCTTGGCCGCGGACAGACACGGTGCTGCAGCTGCTGGATGCTGCCTCAAAGGGCGCAATCACCAGCGATCACAAGATGATCAAAAAAAACTGATAAGACAGAACTGGCCAGCAGCGCCTGGAGAATCAACAACAACATCAAAAAACACATTGGCAACAACAACAACAACAAGAACAAGAACCATTGTTCTGGCTGGTTGTTTAGAATTGTCCATATCAAATCTTTATTACCCTGAACTGGACCCACACTGGCACCTGAATCTTCCGAGGATGTAAGCCGGATCCCGAGAAGAGAAAGCCGAAGCACTCTTGCAATAATAACTCGTTCAAATACCAATGGGATGCATTCCTTGATCGGAAATACATCCATAAGCAAGCAATGGGACATCATTGTTTTAATTGAGGAATCCAGAGGCTTTTCAGGGACGAAACTGTGACGTATCGACTTTGCATCATCTCAGAATGCTCCGGCATCCTGTTGGTGGATCCCCTACCTTCAACCTACCACCTATCATTGTCAACCACTATCAATCCTATTAACCACATTGCACCACCATCCACCAGCATCTTGCCATCACCAAGCACGAATCGAACAGCTTGTTGGCCAGCTTATCAACCTGGTTCGGTCAGCGTGGGCTCCGGGCATATCGAAGTTCCCCGGCCTTGCAGCGACAGTCCGGGAGCCGAGTAAACCGTGACGGCAGGTTTGATGATGGGCAGTCAGTGATGGTTGATGAGTAGGCATGTTTGATGATGATGATGATGCTGCTGATGATGATGATGATGATGATGCTGATCCTGATGCTGACGATGACGATGATGCTGGGGGTGGTGGTGATGATGATGATGAGGATGATGATGATGATGAGGATGATGATGATGATGAGGATGATGATGATGATGAGGATGATGATGATGATGAGGATGATGATGATGATGAGGATGATGATGATGATGAGGATGATGATGATGATGAGGATGATGATGATGATGAGGATGATGATGATGATGAGGATGATGATGATGATGAGGATGATGATGATGATGAGGATGATGATGATGATGAGGATGATGATGATGATGAGGATGATGATGATGATGAGGATGATGATGATGATGAGGATGATGATGATGATGAGGATGATGATGATGATGAGGATGATGATGATGATGAGGATGATGATGATGATGAGGATGATGATGATGATGAGGATGATGATGATGATGAGGATGATGATGATGATGAGGATGATGATGATGATGAGGATGATGATGATGATGAGGATGATGATGATGATGAGGATGATGATGATGATGAGGATGATGATGATGATGAGGATGATGATGATGATGAGGATGATGATGATGATGAGGATGATGATGATGATGAGGATGATGATGATGATGAGGATGATGATGATGATGAGGATGATGATGATGATGAGGATGATGATGATGATGAGGATGATGATGATGATGAGGATGATGATGATGATGAGGATGATGATGATGATGAGGATGATGATGATGATGAGGATGATGATGATGATGAGGATGATGATGATGATGAGGATGATGATGATGATGAGGATGATGATGATGATGAGGATGATGATGATGATGAGGATGATGATGATGATGAGGATGATGATGATGATGAGGATGATGATGATGATGAGGATGATGATGATGATGAGGATGATGATGATGATGAGGATGATGATGATGATGAGGATGATGATGATGATGAGGATGATGATGATGATGAGGATGATGATGATGATGAGGATGATGATGATGATGAGGATGATGATGATGATGAGGATGATGATGATGATGAGGATGATGATGATGATGAGGATGATGATGATGATGAGGATGATGATGATGATGAGGATGATGATGATGATGAGGATGATGATGATGATGAGGATGATGATGATGATGAGGATGATGATGATGATGAGGATGATGATGATGATGAGGATGATGATGATGATGAGGATGATGATGATGATGAGGATGATGATGATGATGAGGATGATGATGATGATGAGGATGATGATGATGATGAGGATGATGATGATGATGAGGATGATGATGATGATGAGGATGATGATGATGATGAGGATGATGATGATGATGAGGATGATGATGATGATGAGGATGATGATGATGATGAGGATGATGATGATGATGAGGATGATGATGATGATGAGGATGATGATGATGATGAGGATGATGATGATGATGAGGATGATGATGATGATGAGGATGATGATGATGATGAGGATGATGATGATGATGAGGATGATGATGATGATGAGGATGATGATGATGATGAGGATGATGATGATGATGAGGATGATGATGATGATGAGGATGATGATGATGATGAGGATGATGATGATGATGAGGATGATGATGATGATGAGGATGATGATGATGATGAGGATGATGATGATGATGAGGATGATGATGATGATGAGGATGATGATGATGATGAGGATGATGATGATGATGAGGATGATGATGATGATGAGGATGATGATGATGATGAGGATGATGATGATGATGAGGATGATGATGATGATGAGGATGATGATGATGATGAGGATGATGATGATGATGAGGATGATGATGATGATGAGGATGATGATGATGATGAGGATGATGATGATGATGAGGATGATGATGATGATGAGGATGATGATGATGATGAGGATGATGATGATGATGAGGATGATGATGATGATGAGGATGATGATGATGATGAGGATGATGATGATGATGAGGATGATGATGATGATGAGGATGATGATGATGATGAGGATGATGATGATGATGAGGATGATGATGATGATGAGGATGATGATGATGATGAGGATGATGATGATGATGAGGATGATGATGATGATGAGGATGATGATGATGATGAGGATGATGATGATGATGAGGATGATGATGATGATGAGGATGATGATGATGATGAGGATGATGATGATGATGAGGATGATGATGATGATGAGGATGATGATGATGATGAGGATGATGATGATGATGAGGATGATGATGATGATGAGGATGATGATGATGATGAGGATGATGATGATGATGAGGATGATGATGATGATGAGGATGATGATGATGATGAGGATGATGATGATGATGAGGATGATGATGATGATGAGGATGATGATGATGATGAGGATGATGATGATGATGAGGATGATGATGATGATGATGATGAGGAGGAGGAGGAGGACGACGACGACGATGATGATGATGGTGATGATGGTGAGTGATAGTTGCATTCTCATTTACTAATGCCGAATAGTGGCTGGTAGGGATGTATAGATATAAAATGGCTTCGCTGCCAGAACTTGATTGATTTTTTGGTTCATCCATGACTGACTCTTGGCTAGTTCTGGTTTGATGTGAAGGAGTTTTGTCTGCATCTACCTTGTCATGTCCACAAAACTCATCACAACATTGCTGGCAGTCGACTAGGTGGCACCAATAGAAATTGGTGCACCAATCGAAAGGGATCACATCAGCCGATACTTCAAATCATTGCAAAGCTCAAGTCCCCAACTCGGCAGCCGTCTACCTAGATGGAAGCTGCTTTCATTTCAAGACTTCCTGATTCCCTACCTCAACTGAAGGGCAACTGATGCTTCTTGCTACTCACAAGCACAGTCATGATGCCTCTGCCTGTTGCTGACACTTCACCCAAGTTGCACCAGGACCATCTTGATTGCCATCGGCCATTTCCAAGTCCAGCTTGGTGGATCTTTTGATCCCTTCTATTCTGAGCATCGTCAACAGCTAGGTACTGGCCAAATTTTGCTGTATTTCGAGAGATTTCGAGTATGTATTTCTTTCTAGATGCCATGTCCTGGATTACAATAAACTCAGGTACAATCACCAGGTCGCTTTTTGGTGCCTACAACCCAGCAGCAATTACAGCAAATGAATCTTCACAATGAAGCCTGGGAATAATACCATTATGAAATTGTGATATTGTGGTAGGCTATACTATATCCTCTAGTGTGCCTGATTATAGCAATTGGTCAACATAGCTGGCATAGCTCTGATCTCCTCACCAATCATTCCCCAAGTATTACGCAAACTAACCTGGTTGCTTGACGAATCGACCATTCAGCTAGTTTACCTTGTGAAACGGATGCCTCTCAACGTCCAGGGGATTGTTTCCCACAAAAGCTCACCTGTAAGCTTCGAAAAAAAAATGTTCAAAAAAGTTTTACCATTGTTTTAAACGTTGGAGTTTTACCTCATTGGTTTAGCTATTTGATTTACGGCGCGCCAAGAGCCCTGACAGCGGCTGCCTTCTTAAAATTTGACCGAGTGAGTGGCCTTGGGCGCGGATGAATCTGCTGGGAATCGATACAACAGCTACACGATGGGAAGGATTGTAGACATTAGCATGGTTACAATATATCAATGGTAGGTGGCGGGGTTCACCATGCGCAAATGAGCAAATGAGCAAAATGGTTGTATGTATATATATATATTCTATTTATATATCTATTTACTTATTGTTATAAATAAATATCTTTATATAGTATATAAATATAAATATATATAAACATATATATATATACATATTCATTTACTTATTTATCTGTTTATTTATTTATTTGTGTATCTAGCTGCGTATTTGGTTATTACGATCACTATTTCATAAAATGAGAGTTTCGTGGACATGTGCGTTTATCGTGGTTATTACGCCCATTTCCCAGGCAAACCATTTCCCTAAGTGAGATGATGAGTCATGATTTCTGTCGAGTGCTGCTGTTCTGGTCCAAAATGTGCAGCCAACTGCCTAATCCTCTTTTTTGTTACACCTGCAGCCTGCAAAAACAAGTTTTGGAGCATAAAGCAGGTGTACTGCCAAGTTGTTGGTCATTTCCTCACTAAAAATCCCCTCACTAAAAATCCTCACCTTTCGATGACACACTTGGGGAGTACCACTGGCACACTGGACGACACTGGCTCATCAGAGCTTCCTGAACCGCACCAACAAAGAACAGTCCATGTCCAGAATATCCAACCTGAAACATTACAACAGAGTTCACCAATAGTGAATTCAATTGTGTTTAAAGTGATTTCAATGAATAAAGGTTGTATCTAAATCGTAAGAATTCGTAAAACCTATGTCTGCACTTGGCCGCAACCCCGAAAAAAACCATGTGTGGGTTCCAGGCTGGGTCCCGCACTCCGACAGGGGTCTCATGGGTCTCAAGGAGCCCCGGATTGCGCCCAATTCGAATCCGTCGAAGTCCTGTTCACCTGAAGGGAGGCGGATACCCTGTCCAAAGTCCTGAGGATCAACTTTGAGGGGTAGGTCTTGAGGGAGCAAAGTCAGTCTTTACTAGATAAAAATCCATTCCAGGCCCCCCATCTTTGACATGATTTATTGTACTTGACAGGCAAAACCTCGCATGGTTCATCCACCTTGGTGGCAATGTGCTGTGTAAACTATGGCAGGAACGGAGCCCCCTGAAATTGCAACATGCGTTACACAATTCCTTCCGGGGCAAACCATGGTACCTGCCAGTCGGGGCCTGGATGGGGTAAGATCAACCAGAGAACCCAAAGCCATGCTTCAAATTTGGTGTTCAGGAAGAAGTGTACCCCCCTACCCTCGAAATCAGTGGTTCCCCTCCTATGTCTGTGTGCAGATCCTTCCAGGTGCTGTGGCAACCATGGACATCCACCAGTGCTGCCCTTGCTATCTCACTGGATGACCATCATCCCAACCTTGCCTGCATCATCAGCAGTAATGGCACCTAGGAGGCAGATTGGGACTCTGAACGTTTGGGACGACCGGGATCCACATGAAACTGAACAACAAACAAGGCAGCCTCAAGGGTGGCCAGGGAGCTCTGGATCTAAGGACTTCCCGTCTGATGAATCCTGGTATCACGGTGCACTGCGGTCCCTCCATCTGAAGCTCCCCACTCGGAGCAGATGGCCTGGGGCTGGGGTCACCCTGAGAGTCAAATCCTTTGCCAGTTCACCAAAATGTTGAACCTGCCAATGTGCCATTGAACCTGGCAACTTCATTCCTCAAAGCCATTGAAGAATATATGCAGCAGAAAATCCCACCATCCTGTAATATATCCAGTTGCTTCATTGATAATGCAATTGCATCAAGTATCAAACCCTGCTAACTGCTAACCCCTGACTCAAATGTTTCCAGCCCCAAAACAGGCCATTTGATTGCGAACAAACATCAGCTCCGAAAACTATGGGACCACCTGAGTAGTTTCCTAAAGAACTTGCTACGGAAAATCGAGAAAGTTGGAATTTCCTGGGGGCCCAAATAGTTTCCTCCCGGAGTTGAGGGACCTCCAAAACTTTGACATCGGCTTTGCAGCGACCGAAGGGACCATGGAGACATGGGGGGATCCTGTCTGGGCAAGGCCTCCTCGCAGCCCCCTGGAACTCATTGGTGCGGTCAAGCTGCCCAGGAGTGGAAGGTGTCGGTGCCCTGGCGGATCTTTGGTCCAAACCCAATTAGTTCAAGTGGTGACCCAACAGGTGACCCTTCGGTGACTCTTCTGTGAGCCTTCGGTGACCCTTCACAATGTTGGGTGTTGGAAATGCTTAGTAGCCCTTCCGTTGCTTGGAATGGTTCCATTCTGTTGATCAACTGCAATGGTGATCATTTTCGACTTGCATTCATTGAACCCCGAAAAGGGAGAAAGTTGAAACGTCTGAAGAAAGTTCTGAACGCTCAAAGAAACTTGCTCCAAAACGAAGAAACCCAGGGTGTGAAAGGGTGACCCCTACATTTTTCTGAGTGACTGTGGCGATGATGGATTTACCAGACTCACCTTCCAGTTCCCAACTGCCTTGTGGCGAGGGACTGCTCCACATCCGGTACTTCGGGATGTTTTAAGACTTTCCTGAGGCAGTCACTCCCAGGTAGTCTTCAACTGTGAACGCTTTCAACTTCGGCATAAATTGGTGAAGCATTGAACCAAAGAGTGTAAGTTGGACATACAAGTTGCAGCATGAGAATAAAGGAAACAACTACGGCAGTTGCAAACATCTCAACCATAGCAAGAAAAGACGAACGCAACAGATGCCTCCACTCGTTGTTTCGACGCGGATCCTAGATTTTCCCCGTGCTAGTTCCCTTACGAAACAAGTTCTCTCACAGCAAATTCCCTCGGGGAAGAAAGAGATGAGCCTCTCAAAGTTGGCTCCAAGATACGACGACAGGGGGAAAATCGCCAGGTCCCTAGCTGTGACGTTCCAGCACCAAGGTTGGGAGGTGCCGCAGGGACTCATAGAGTTGTGGTTGTATACAAAGCACGTTTTGTTTGTTTCCGACATGTTTGAGTCCATTCTTTTTGTCTAGATTCGCTATCAACCTATCAACTACCTTGTTGTTGTTGTTATAGTTCCACTATCCAAATTCCACAAAGGATCCAATCTTGGATCTCCATCCCAACACCCCAGGATGAAAAGAGCATCCAAAACTCAGATCCAAAGTAGAATGGGATGCCAACGGAGCTAGACAAGCAACCCAACCATCCAACCCAACCATCCAACCCAACCATCCAACCCAACCCAACCCAACCATCGAACCCAACCCAACCCAACCAAACTCAACCCCACCCAACCCCACACCCACCGCCCACTGGGCTGCCCCTGCGCCACCATGGGCCCCATCTTCGCCGCATTCGCCAGACGCTTGGCCGCCGCGGCCTGGTGATGCTATCGTTACCATGACAGCTGAATGAGAACAAAAAGAAGTCAAAAAACAGTTCATTCAGAAATTATTCAGCATTTTTTTGAATACCTGGGAGCTATCCCAGTATATTGTGGGATTCTTTCAAAATATACTATTATGGTTAAAGAAATAAATTTCAGTATACTATGGAATTTGAATTGTAGAATTAAGAAGTAAAAAGAATTATGATTCGATTATCAGATAATCATTGAATTATCATCAAATGATCAGGACAATTACAATCATAATTCGACCGTCAGGATGAGTAACAAATGATCTTTGATGATTTTTGGATGGTATCTTTCTTCGAAAAGATTGTCGACAAAATGATGATAAATGATGATCATCGACAGTTGAATAGTCATCATGCAATTGTATTGGATAGTAATGAACGATATTATATCATAGTGGTGAATATATGCATGGTGGTTTTGCCAAATTGTGACAATTGATGATGCTACTCTTAGTGACAGTCATAAAGAAATGTAAAGGGAACCGGTATCAATCAAACCTAGTACTGTCATGAATACATGGCAGCATCTCTAATAATAGATCATATTCTGTGGCAGTGTATTTGTACTATACTAGATGCAATGAAAACTGTGCGTTCGTATATCATTGCAATGAAATTATGAAATATGAATAATACGTAGTCTGCAGGGATGTTGGTTTAGATTGTTTATTGTGCAAAGAGGTGGTTAAGGATGGCTGCACCCCAACAATACAAATCAGAACACTACAAATGGTGCCACCAACTAATACTCACCGACGATATTAGTGGTCGGAAAGCAGTAGTGGATGGTGGCTACTGGGATCTGTCAAAATGGATGTGAGTACTACATATTTACTTTTGCTGGGAGGAATAGAATTGCTGTGGTAACAATATTGTTTGCCTGTGGTAACTCCTAATCGCTTGGATGTGTCCCAAATCCTACAGCCTCCTCGCAACAACTGTTGTTGGTTCTGGTGCCTTGAGCACATGAACTCTACTCAAATGCTGGTTGACGATTATAAATCTAAAGCACGGCTCCAGAGGGTGGAACAGCATAAAGCCGTTCCAATATCTTCCAAATGTTTCCATATGTTTCCAAATGTTTCTATATGGGTGTTTCTCAAAATAGGGGTCCCCCAAAATGCTTGGTTTATTATTTATACATGATTAATCATAGATGACTTGGGGGTACCCCTATGGTTTGAGAAACCACGATATGTGTCCATGCTCCATTTCTGACAAAGCACCAAGTGACCGACTTCCCAACCCCTCCCACGCTCAGATATTAGGATCACCTTCGCCTCTTCCAGGATCTCTGCTGCAGCCTGGATCGAATGGGAGCAAGATCCACCAACACCAAAGAGCTACGGTTCTACGATGATCACGATGATGATGATGATGGTGATGATGATGATGATGATGATGATGATGGAAGATGATGATGATGATGATGATGATGATGGAAGATGATGATGATGATGATGATGATGATGGAAGATGATGATGATGATGATGATGATGATGGAAGATGATGATGATGATGATGATGATGATGGAAGATGATGATGATGATGATGATGATGATGGAAGATGATGATGATGATGATGATGATGATGGAAGATGATGATGATGATGATGATGATGATGGAAGATGATGATGATGATGATGATGATGATGGAAGATGATGATGATGATGATGATGATGATGGAAGATGATGATGATGATGATGATGATGATGGAAGATGATGATGATGATGATGATGATGATGGAAGATGATGATGATGATGATGATGATGATGGAAGATGATGATGATGATGATGATGATGATGGAAGATGATGATGATGATGATGATGATGATGGAAGATGATGATGATGATGATGATGATGATGGAAGATGATGATGATGATGATGATGATGATGGAAGATGATGATGATGATGATGATGATGATGGAAGATGATGATGATGATGATGATGATGATGGAAGATGATGATGATGATGATGATGATGATGGAAGATGATGATGATGATGATGATGATGATGGAAGATGATGATGATGATGATGATGATGATGGAAGATGATGATGATGATGATGATGATGATGGAAGATGATGATGATGATGATGATGATGATGGAAGATGATGATGATGATGATGATGATGATGGTGATGATGATGATGATGATGATGATGCTGGTGATGATGATGCTGGTGGTGGTGGTGGTGATCAATGGATATACATGGCTGCACATGGTGGCAGTAATGATGGTTGGTGAATAATCATGGTCAATTTTGATGTTAAAACAATGCTGTATCATGGTTGCTTTAGGGGTTGTTCATGGTTGATGATGTTCTCAGATTGATATCACAACAATGGTTCATGGTTAGGATTTTCGGAGAATATCACACCAATTTGAATACCAATTTCCAATTCTACCAACTCACCACCAATTCAACAAGCACCTTAAAACCATCATTAGGCAAATCAATTGTCATTCAGACTCACGACCAAATGCAACTTCAGTTCACCCTTAGTCCCCCTGGTTCCCCCATCATTAACAAGCACGTTTTCCCTATGAAATTGTTGGTGAACTTATCCCCTATTAGTCTATTAGTTGGTCAATTAATATTGACCCATAGTCATTAACCCATAGTTATCCCCCATTCGTCTATTAGTATCCCCCATCATTAACCCATAGCCATCGTCGTGTCCTCGAAGATGGTGCCCACCGCACCTTCGGCTTTGGCGGGAGGCCCGTTGGCAGCGGCCGGCCATCCAGGTGCCAACCTGGTCCACGAGCAGAATTCCGACAGCGGCTGATGGCAGATGAGATGAACAAATTCATATGGTCTTATAAGGATTTTATATATGTATATGATTGTATCTGGTTTTGAAATTTTATATCTGGTCTTATAAGGCTTATATCTGCTTTTAAAAGGATTATATCTGGTCTTATAAGGATTATATCTGGTTTTGAAAGGATTATATCTGGTCTAATAAGCATTATATCTGGTTTTAGAAGGATTATATCTGGTTTTATAAGGATCATATCTGGTTTCATAAGGATAATGGTGGTTCATGATAGGGGATAAACAAAATCAATGAACAGATTTTTCCTCAAACACAAAATGGCTATTCTAGAGCAAGTGGATTGACACAAAACGCTTCGCCAAGCCCATGCGATGTGCGCGATGTACTTTTGCGAAATAACAAGTTGGACCAGTGTTGCATTAGTGTCCCCGGATCACCCCGAAGGCTACAGGGGCTGAGACCCCAAAGCATTCTGCTGTTGGGAAAAAGACGATTGGGAAACCCCTCAAGACAGTCAATCTAGACTTGGGGGTACTCTGGGAGTTGATGGACAAGTCCATGGTTTCGTGAGCCCTCAAATACTTACAATACGGATACAACAAAAGAATAGTATATAGTAATACATAGGAAGAATAGAAGGAGGGGGAGGGTCAGATATAGGGTCAAAGAGTACCCTACAAGTCAGTGGTCTCCCTCTCAAAACGGTGATTCCAGAGGGTTCGGGTGTACTTTGCAGATCCTTCCTCCTACTGTACACCACACAAACATTCCTTGAATCCCAAAATATTCTGAAACGAACTATGTATTCCTGTTTCTCCCAATAGCTTCCCAACTATCAACCAGACTACTTTGGTTTGTAGCTGGTTTATACTTGCGGTATAGCCTGTGTTGACAGCCGGTGACGCTTTTGGCAAACGGTTGATCACAACAACTCACAGTCACAAACAGCTGATTACGATGAATGCTGGATAACAAGCGGTTGAGATCACAAATAGACATGGCTAAAAGTCATTCAATACTCTCACACTGACTCACACTTGCTGGTGGGATATAGTTGGCTATACAAGTCTCAGTTGGTATCTTCGTTCATCTATCTCACCCTCGGAGCCACAAATCACAGCTGGTTGATGAGTTGCGGAACCAGCCCCATGGGTTGGGCAATCAACCAGCTGTGACTTCACCATCTCCAGGCCTCATTGATGGCTTGCAACTACATTCTTCATACCCAGCTGTTGGTTACAGGTTGAGCATAGGATCTTCCAGTTCAGCATGGGATCGCGGATCTGGTTACTCCAAAATCCACTACACAAGTGACTCCGCGCCTGCCGGCAGAATCGAGAAATCGGTGCTACTGACCTCGCTTGAGGCCCACTGAGGACAGCTCCATCGATGACCCAGCGTCAGAATTTCCAGAGGCGAATTGATTCTTTCGTTGTGAGATATGTTATGGCTCCAAATCGCTAAACAAAAACAGATGGCAGACTCAAAAGAATTCATCAAATCTGTCTGTTCTACTCTCAGGAAAGCATCTTAGTGACCTTTCACCCGACCACATTTCATGGATTGGACAAGCCAAATACCTCGAACAGTTTTGCAAAGAAAATTTGCAATTACAGTAGTTCAACTGTTTCTGAGCCAGCTCCAAGTTATTTCTCTGCAAGAAAGAAAACATGAAAACATATGGTTTCGCCCCAAAAAGCTGCAATTGGTCAAAAAACAAATGGAGACCTATGTCATGACATAGTTGAACAAAACATATGTCCTGATGTTTTTGTCCGCATGTGACATATCTCCAAAAAAACACATCAAAAACTGCATGCCAGAAACAGCTTGTCCAACCACTTGAGTTCCTCCATGGAGAAGCTGCTTGTCCATCGAGCGACCGCAGTGGCGTCCAACTTCTCCCAGCGGCGGAAGCACTTCACCTGGGGACCAACTATGCCAGCTGCGCTCTCAATGAAAAGCCGAAGCAAAGAGACACAGAAGTTATCAAAGAAGTGACATATAATGTACAAATATATATACTTATGTATAAGTTATCAAACATTTGTGACACGTAAAGAAAATGTAAGTGATCATGTCAGTGATAAGTGACATGAAGATCTCTTTGCTTGGAAATGGTTGAAGCTAATTGTTGGTTTAGGGTTGGTCAACGTTGGAAATGGGAGGACTCAATGGCCTCCAGCTTGTCTCAAATACACGGCTGACGTATACAACAAGTAGCTTCCGGGGTCGGCACTTGCCATCAACAGCCCCCTCGCAATGTCGACAGCACGATGACATGTGACAATCTCTGCACTGCTCAAGCAGACTCTGGTACCCGGACCCAGCGCTCTTCGCGCTCTTGCTGGCAAAGCTGCTTCGATTTGATTTTCCTTCGAGGCTCAAAGTTGTTTCTCAAATCATTCCCCACAGTAGGTGACCACTTTCTCAAATCAGTTCAACCATGAGTTTCACCACTTCACCATCCTTGATACCCTAGATAAACCTATCGTCCATGATCTAAGGCGTGCTGAGGCGACCCCCCACACTCCTTCGGTGGTATCGATCGATGGCTTTCTCGTTGCAGCTGCCAGAGTAGTTGGTGCTCAGACCTTAGCTGCTCAGCAGCCTCGCCAGCGCACTTCCGCCATGACATGCCATGAGTTCAGCCGCAGCGGCGAACATCACATGGCGGGAAAAAATACCAGGTCTGATTCAAGAGTTTCTGAACAAACACACCGCTGGCAAGGGAAACGAGTAGAAAAAAATTGCATCATTCATTGACCACTTCCCAACTGAGAGTAGTTGGGTGTGAGACCACAGTACGATACAGCAACAAATGTTATCCCAAATGCATGAGGACTTCAATCTTGTTACAGTAAAAGAGAGCTCTTGAGGAACAGCGACCTTCCAAAAACACCCACTCTGGGCTTCCGGCAATGCCAATCCGGGCTTCCCCAATCACCTCAAGGGTTCGGCGGTTCATGGTGCCACTTGAAAGGAGCTTGGAGAAATCGTGAGTCAGATGACTCGAGATGTTTGGAGCTCCACAAATGTACCATACCTATCTGAAGTTGCCAAGTGCTACGCAAATGTAAGAAGTGAAATCTGGGCTCGCACGTTGCAGCCTCATGCTGAAGCTGAAAATTTGCCATTTTCACATTACCTATTGGTGTCACGCGAAATAAGTCCCTTCGAAAAGGTCGTGAATTTTCCTCTAAACGTGATCACATTTGGGTGCCCAGGTCTCTTGGATTGAAAACAGTGGCAGGAGAAGGAATGCCCATTCCAACATAGGCACCACATCAACATTGGGAGGCTGTCAAAAACTGCCCATGAGCTTTTTGAATCTGTCATTTGTCTACGCGTCATGTGATCTTTTGCAAATGAATAACGAAATAATACGAAAAATGCCAAAATATATCAATAACGAAATATGTGCAAATATGCAAATTCATTTGGAAACTACCACCCTGACAAAGTTTTCTCCATGCCAAGGCACTTCGAGTAGTTGCTTGCGCAGCCGTTCGCCCATCCTGGTACCAGCCAGCCGGTCTCTGTGTCAGCTCTCAGCTGTTCGAGATACCCAGTGTTGATTAAAAGCATGACAGGTGCAGTAATGTTGGTTTCTGATTAGTATCTACCTGTTGGTTTCATCTATTTTCATTACTTTAGGGGGGTTTACACTAATCAGAAACCAACATTATCCAGTGTGTTGGTAGATCTCGTCATTGTTGATCCTCATGACGAGACCTAAATAATTTGTGTGACCTGGATACTGGTAGAGTATCCTGGTGTTACACAAATAGTGCAATTGATTTAAAAAGAATGACTCTCACAGATTCGCAATGATCAATGGATGTCCATCCCCTTCCCTACTTCTAGATCAAGAAAGTAGACCACGTCAGTCTGTTAGTTGGAAACCTTCAAATCTCCAAGAGTTTTCCACTGCCTTTGGTTCATGAGGTAAGCAGTCCGCAACATGAACTAACCCCAACTGAAAGCGCAACACTTGAAGGGTTCATCCCACTGAGAAGCTGCACCTTTGGGATGACTCCGGCAGGCACTGCGTCTCGCATCCTCAGGCTGAACCCTCAGGAAATCACCACAGCTTGATGCCTGACTGCAAGATGCCTACATGGGGCCTTCCAAAAATAGGGAACCCCCCTTTTTGGACACTTCAACAGATTCATAAGGAACTGCCGGGTCCGGTGCAAGAGATAAAAAATAAGAGTTGAAGAAATGAAAAATCTACCCCACCGGTGGCCCCATCTCCATGCCCTTTCGGCTCCTCCTCGTGCTCTCCTGGCAAGACATGAAAACAAAACATTGACTTGAGCAGCCCGCGAAATGTGAACTTCATCTTTGACCTTGCAGATTCATATCATCTATAGTTTGTCTTAATGAACTGTATAGGATCCCAAATCTGCAGGTCCAAATGTGGCATTTGACTGTTCAAGATCTTTCAGTCCCACAAAAAAATCAGCAAAAGTTTGTTCATCTACAGTAATCCAGAGTCCATGTTTGGACACTTGCGCGAGTCCAGGATTGAAGAGGAACCCTGAAAAAGTACACAAGGGGGCAAATTGTGACAAGAACCTAGCTGTTTTTTGGTGTCCTTGAAGATCATATCCCAAAAGGGTCAAGACGCAATCAAGATCAGCATGAACGCCGAGGGTAGCTCGGGTGTGATCAACTTTGAATTTGTTTGTGTTGCCTTATCGTTGGCTGGCTGTCCCTGTTGTTCAGCCATCCTGTTCATCACGTTACTAGCCAACAATCAAGAACCACACCCAGCAACCAAAAAAAAAACTGCAGCAAACGAAAATAAACCAGACCAAAACAACAACGAAAACAGACCCACCACACAATCAGAATCCGGACTGTAGTATTGCAGCAACTATCTTATGGGCCATCGTCAATGTTATACTGCTTGGAAGGATTTGTGATTGTTTATGCAATTCCAGTCTTACGATTGGCATTCCTTATTTTAACTACCAGTGAAGCGACAATAGATTTGTTGGATATCCCGATCATTGTTTCTTCAATATCTCCATGTTTGCAAATTCCACATAATTACCACATAATGTAAAAACATTATTTGACCACCGTTCAATCACTGTAAAGTATGGTGAAACCATTCTCAATCACAAGTCCACAATTATCATGTACTTGTTTCTCATGGTACTATTAATGTTCACTAATAATGAATCAACAATGGTCACTTTCAACAAGGATCATTCCCCATTGTCCAGCCACTATTCTCGACCACAATTACACAACTATCATGTACATGTTTCATCATGTACATGTTTCGTCATATACATGTTTCACATTAACCCAGCTTTGCAACCCAACAGCGAGGCAGCGGCCACATAGATTATGCAGAATCATCACCATTAATTTTTGAGTAGTTTCGTATGGTTGTTTAACCTACTTGAATGGTTATATCTAAAGTATGATTTTTTTTATCTAAACGACAGTTTTTCAGCAGCAGAGCCAAAGTCTGCCCTTTGTGGAGCGCATCTGGACACACAGCAAGGAAGTCCCTCCAACGAGGGCCCCGAGTTGTACTAAGCGAGTTGGGAGCATGTTGAAAGCTTAAGCTGTCCAATAATTCATCCCTTTTCACACATCTGGGACATTATTTATCCCCTTTTTACATCTCTAGGACATAATTTGTTCCTTTTCGCACCTCTGGAACAGAACGTCTTCCATTTCTCACACCTCTGGGACATAACTTGTTCCTTTTTCACACCTCTGGGACATAACTTGTTCCTTTTTTCACACCTCTGGGATATAATTTGTTCTTTGTTTCCCGCCTCTGGGCCATAACTGGGACATATCGTGTTCCTTGTTCACACCTCTGGGATAAAAGGGATATAATTTGTTCCTTTTTCAAACCTCTGGGACATAATTTGTTCCTTTTTCATGCCTCTGGGACATGACCTGTTCCCTTTTCACACCTCTGGAACATCATGTCTTCCATTTCTCACACCTCTGGGACATAACTTGTTCCTTTTTCACACCTCTGGGACATAACTTGTTCCTTTTCACACCTTTGGGACAAAACCTGTTCCTTTTTTCGCACCTCTGGGACATAATTTGTTCCTATTCACACCTCTGGGGCATAACTCGTTCCATTTTCACACCTGTGGGACATAACTTGTTCCCTTTTTCAAACCTGTGGGATATATTTTGTTTCGCTTTTCAAAGCTCTGGGACATAACTTGTTCCTTTTTCCCGCATCTGGGACATAACTGGGACATGGCTTGTTCCTTTTTCACACCCCTGGGACATGACTTGTTCCTTTTTTACATCTCTGGGGCATAACCTGTTCCTTTTTCACACCTCTGGGACATGACCTGTTCCATTTTTCACATCTCGGACATAACTTGCTCCATTTCTCACACCTCTGGGCAAAACCTGTTCCTTTATCACACCTCTGGGACATACTTTATACTCTGAGACATAATTTGTTCCTTTTTCACACCTCGAGGGCATAACTTGTTCCTGTTTCACACTTCTGGGACATCGCTTGTGCCATTTTTCACACTTCTGGGACATCACTTGTTCCTGCTTCACGCCTCTGGGATATAAGTTGCTCCTTGGTCACACCATGGGACATAACGTGTTCCTTTCTCACACCTCTGGGACATAACTTGCTCATTTTTTCACACCTCTGGGACATAATTTGTTTTTTTTCACACCTCTGGGACATAACTTGTTCCTTTTTCCCGCCTCTGGGATATAACTTGTTTCTTTTTCACACCTCTGGGGGATAGCCGGTTCCTGACACACTTCTGGGACATAACTTTCTTTTGTCACATGTCTGGGGCATAACCTGTTCCTTATTCACACCTCCGGGACATGACTTGTTTCATTTTTCACACCTCTGGGACATAATTTGTTTTTTTTCACACCTCTGGGACATAACTTGTTCCTTTTTCCCGCCTCTGGGATATAACTTGTTTCTTTTTCACACCTCTGGGGGATAGCCGGTTCCTGACACACTTCTGGGACATAACTTTCTTTTGTCACATGTCTGGGGCATAACCTGTTCCTTATTCACACCTCCGGGACATGACTTGTTTCATTTTTCACACCTCTGGGACATAACTCGTTCCTTTTTCACACCTCTGGGAAGTAACCTTGTTCTTTTTTGCACACCTCTGGGACATAACTTGTTCCTTTTCACACTTCTGGGGCATAACTTGTTCCTGTTTTCAAACCTCTGGGATATATCTTGTTGCGCGTTTCGCACCTGCTCCCACCTTTTCACACCTCTGGGACACAACTTGTTCCTTTTTCCCGCCTCTGGGACATAACGGGGACATAGCTTGTGGTTCCAGGGTTCCAGAGTTCCAGGTTCCAGGGTTCCAGTGTTCCAGGGTTCCAGCGTTCCAGGGTTCCAGGTCCGGTTTTTGGGTTGGACAGAAAACGAGACACCAGCCCCAGTCCTAGAGATTGAAACCCAACAACAGGTATGCTGTTGGGAATTAACACGTACCATTTCACCATTATGCAGCCATTATTCCTCCGTGATTCACCATGACTCCAACCCAACGACATCGGGTCCTCAGTGAAGCCCGGAAAGCTGCTCTGAAGCGTGCTGCCCAAGGCCTCCAGAAGCGACATGCGGCCGCAGTTCTGGTGGACTAATCATTGGTGAACCAATGATTTAACTACGATTGGTTGACGATGGTTGGTACCTACCAATCAATTGACGATGGTTAGTACCAATCAGTTGATGATGGTTAGTACCTACCAATCAGTTGATGATGGTTAGTATTAGTCTTACGATTCGTCTTTCTTAAGCATGATCAGTACCAGTATTCGTCACTGGTGATGGTTTTCAAGGAATTGGAAAACCATCAGTGACTTCAGTGGAATGCTGGCTAACCAATAATGACCATGGTACTACTGCAAGCAAAAACAAGGATGGGAATGAACAAATCAGTACCAATATATGATATCTTAGTGATTAGCTAAGCCCAACAACCTGTAACTTATCCATCAATGGTGGTTCTTAACCATGGTAATCAACTCAATGAATCAATTACGAGGAAATAACAGGAAAATGAGTGATATCAATGGTTGGGTATAGCAAGCGTGTAATCACAAGATACTTGTTGTCACGTTGTCGTGACGCTGGCAGCTGCACTCGCTCACCGAGGTAGTGACGATCTGCACGCCTGTTCCGATTCCGTAGCAGAAATGGCATTGCAGTAACCACATGGCCATGGGTCAATATTAACAAACCAATTTCATGGGGGATAATAACCAACAATAATAGGGAAAACAATGGTTAATGACCCACAGCCACATATGAAAAGTCTCCCTCGTGTGATTTGAAAGCGTATCTGGATCGCTCAAGTTGCATGTCTTAGCCAATTCACAAGTTAGTTGGCATGTAGAATTCTTTGTTTACTGATGTATCAACAAAAGTTCTTCGGATGATGCAGAGCCCCTTTTTGATGATAAAACCGCCCGGAGGGCTAAGGAATGCGAGACTGCATTTGCGCAAAGGGCCATGACGGTTCCCAACGTGCTGTTGGTGGGCCTGCTCAGGTACATCTTCATCATCTTCACTACTGGCCAACTGTCACAGACAATACATTATCCTGCAAGAACGATAGGCTGCGACCCATTCTCCATAAACTTGGGTCAAGCGATTCGTTGGCTTGCAAGACACAAACCGCAGGGCGTGCCCATGGCGGCAGTCAGAGTGTGCCATCAACAGCATGGTGCAAGTTATAAGGTAGGTTCGTGAATGCGGCCTCCTGTTCCCCAAACATGGACACGTGTGCAAGGGGTTGTGAGTGAATGAGATGATTCGGACCTAATCGACCCATTTGTGCATCCGCCACCAAGGATTCTGGGTTCCCAACCACTGCTCTTTCTAACCGTTAAAACGGTGACCCTATGGTGACCCTACTGAGCTGATTTCATCATAGCGACTTGGTAGCTCCCGCAGCGCCTCTTCTTGACCTTCATCGAAATCCAAACCATAGGGCACTGGCCGTGCTCCTGGCATGCCCCCTCTGAGAGCTTCTGCAACAAGTTGAGATGTCCAACATCCATTGCTATTAGCTTTTTGGGATAACTCACCAGGGTAACCATGCTATACCATGCTCAATGCGAAGGCTGAACCCTGTGAAGTGGGCAGTTTTAACCACTGCCATGGTGATCGCAACTCCAACAATATCCAAGCTAAGAAGCCGGCAGCTTCGATTCTGCCCTTGAATCATGACCAGCTTGACGCCAGCTGTACCCCGGGGAGCACTGCTGTAGTCCGGTGATTTGGATCCCCAATTCGGTGACCATCAACCATCACTCACCAATATTTTCCTTGTCTTATCAACAAAGAAAGGCATAAAACAACACTAACCATCCATCATGAAGTATCATTAATCTAGCGTCATCCATCAGTAGCCATGATAATAGCTATCAATTGACCGCCAACCAACCATTGGCCAACCACTAACTAACCACTAACCAACATCAACCATCATTGCAACCAATCTATGGACATCCCCCAAGCCAATGCTGTACAGCCAACCGCACCGCTGGGCTTGGGCTTGGCAGGGGCTGCACCAGCCTCGGCGGGCAACATGGGCAACTATGCTTGAGGATTCAGGGGGGGCAACGAAGTAACACAGTGGGCGAAGTATGTTGATGACTGGCAGTTGATGGTTGGTATTGTTTGTGTGCTCAATGCTTAGTATATCTATCCCTAGTATGGAATTATGACAGTACAAGCGACAGTAAGGATGGGATATGAACATTGATAACTCAACAACACTGGACGATGACTGGTGGTTTATGGTTGAATGATGTTTGCTGCTTGATGGTTGCATGGTTCCAGTTGGGACTCAAGCCATGATAAATGCAAATCAAGTAAAATTATCAACAATGGCGAGGTTTTTCCTGACAATAGTAGGGATGCAAATACACTCAAACAAGCAACGGAGGAAGAAAGCAAGCAATAGCTGAGGCAGGATTGATTCAGTTAGTGGAATGAACCAACGAAATCCAACATGGTGCCACTCGCAGTGGTGATATGGTCACATAAGCAACAGCCATGAGGACACTGCAATCAGCCAAAGGGAATCCCAAGCCAACCGACTCATGTTGGCCCTCCCATTCAAAGCCATGATTCCTCGTGCAGGGGCACCTTTGTCAAGCCGCATGAACCGCTATGAACCATGATTGTTGATCATGGTCAACACTGGTCAACCATCACTTAAAAGTATCATCAATTCGGAATTGGAAGAATAGGAACTATTTGAGTAACAGAAATACGAAGAGTGCTATTCTTGAACCACTTTAATGGATCATGATTGAACAAGTGTTGCCTCCAATAAGACACGCTCAACAGCAAAACACTTTGTTCTTCGACCCGCTGCCACAAGCATCCGAACCCATTTTCGGAAGAGAGCGGGCGGCATGTCGTTGCACCCTTGCGAGGGCCCATCCCCAGAGTCACAACCACTGACAGGTTCGAGAATTCTTGGGACCAAAACTCTTTCATCACAACGAAAACATGTTGCTGCCTGGTAATTCTCTTGGCTTAACAGGTCTCCAGGTTTCTTTTCTTAGTCAGTAGGCATTTTACAAATCAATGCAAGGGGCGATGCAAGGTGGGCAAAATCATACAACTTTGCAAGAATTTCCTCCAGGAAAGCATGTTCGGATGTCCCATGTCAACCACTTGATATTCCCCCCCGTCATGCAACAGAAGTGTGCTGATAGCTCAACATTATGAGCATCGCTCACAAGAGATTCCATGAAGCCATTCATTCGAGAAAAGTGTTCAAGCAATCTCGTTCTCAAGATGGTTTGGCAAGTTTCACCACCACGTTCTCAGCTCCCAAAATTTCCAACGGGCATGGACCTATGGACCCATAAAACTTGAACATTTCTTCACCACGATGTTTCACATATATTTGTTTTGGTATACCATGCTTACTACTAACCACCAATGGCACCAACAGGGATTCATTAACACGCTAATTTCTGTCACAGCAAGGACCAAATTTTGGAAATAGGTGGAAATATCTCATTTTCCTGTGATATTCAAGTGAAATGAGGCGTAGTGCTCCCCTTTGGTCTTTTGATCACATGACTACAACATTGAACTGTGAGAATTCACATAAGATGAAATGCTTGATGGCGGTTAATGCCTAAATATGATAAACTACTACCACCACTTTTTCTTCTATTCTTCTACTACTGCTATCTATGATGTTATTACTGTTGATACCTACCACAGTATGAATCCTCGGACATCCCTGGAACCAAGCCATGAAGTTGTTGGTCCAGCTCCACCCCCGAGCCCTGTCTGCGAGATAAAGAAATCGCTGAAAGATGATCCACAGATCTGCATGATATGCTTAGCCCGGATGCCAGGGATCCAGTTCCGAATGGTTGCGTAGCTGTACCAATTCAACGGCCAATATTGTTTGATCAGAAATGGTTTCTAATGAGTGAGACTGACCTCGCAAGGCCTTCTTCCTGGTAAGGATTTGTAAATCCTGGATATGGATGACTAGAAACAATAGTGGCGAATTCCTACTCACTACTGTAGCAGCTGGCAGAAAATTCCCAGTTCGTCCAATCTCATGCATTGTTCTTCCAGTCCCACTGGCACCTCCAGAACTCTTTCCACGTCGACTATTCCAGCAGCCGAAGTGGCGACGGTAGTCAAAAATAGAAAATGTGGGACCCTCCAAATCTTGACACTTACATATCAGTTGATGATAGTTCATGATGGTGGGTAGTCGCTAGTCCTGGTCATTGTTAATGATTGTTTTTCGTGATGATGAACGGCTTGTTACACTCCATTCGAAACAGAATTCTAGTAAATCAAACCAAAGCATCAACCATACAGGACCATACATAGGAAAACATGACTTGACAATTCTTCACCACCTTCCAGAAAATCGAGGTGCGGCAGCTGATGGTGCAGCAAAATCCTATACCTCTGGTCAAACAATGATTGCACATCCTCACAGCACCAAAGGAGTGGCCTCGGGGTTCACAATACAACTTCCCCCTGACTCATTCTGAGGCCCTGCTTCCCTGATGTCGCAAGAGCCGCTACAGAATAGTGAGCTGCGTACATCTGGTGACCTACCACCGGAAATCCATCAGTGCAACACCTTACTTCAGTCCTGAGAAGTTCGTGGCAGCCACTTTGCAGCCCCCCAAAGCTGGTAACTTGAATTTGCAAATGTCACTATCAAATCATGTCGAGCAAAGGCTCAGATTGTAACCCGCAAGAGGTGCAAGAGTACAGTGTTTGTAAGCTTCAAAAGGCTGAAAGTCTGTTTACAAGAGGTGAACAAGAAACTCAAATGACTTTAGTGTGCTTCAACAAGTCACGGAAGCCCCTTCAAACAAGGCCATTTCCCTCTTGTAAAGGAACCCATCAGGCCGGCCCCCCAAGGAGGACAAGACCTTTACATCGGAATGGCATTCGAAGACGTAGAACAGGATGTCGGTGTAAAACACCAAGGGATCCATTTTGCACGCCTGGAAGACGGGAATCTGCAGCTTGGAACTTGGGCCCCAAACAACTGGTCGGTGTTTGAATGAAGATACTTGGCATGGGGGGCACCATGGCTGGACACCTTTAACTACACGAACGAGACCAAGAACCACAACAGTGAGACACAGACACTCTGATACTGAGACGACAAGGAAACAGACCGCACACAACCCGAAACGATAACTCTGCTGGTGATGCTGTGATCCTCGTCATTTAGTGACCTTTGAATTTTCGACATATACCCACTAGTATCCCATGACGTTTCGTACCATTCCGAAGAAGTTTCACCATTTGCGCGGAGTTTGTACAAAAGCTGAGATTGCTTTGCAGACCCAACGCCTTCTCCTATTTCCGAACACTGAAACCTTAATTAAATCCCAAAAAAGCCCCAAACCATCATATAGCCAGTGTTCTTGAAAGAACATAGTCGAAGGCTGGGGCGAGTTGCTGCTGTCACAACTACAGAGATCCACAACAGTTCCACCTGGGTGCCATGGATGGTCAACGTCGTGCCATTCTGGGTCAATGAGGTCAAAGTTGTATTCGTGCACTAATACGGTTGTATTCGTGCACTAATCTTCGTGCACTAATCTTCGTGCACTAATCTTCGTGCACTAATACGGTTGCATTCGTGCACTAATCTTCGTGCACTAATAAGAGCGTATTCGTGCACTAATGTTCGGGGCTTGTATTCGTGCACCAATCTTCGTGCACTAATAAGAGCGTATTCGTGCACTTATCTTCGGGGCTTGTATTCGTGCACTAATCTTCGTGCACTAATCTTCGTGCACTAATACAGTTGCATTCGTGCACTAATCTTCGTGCACTAATCTTCGTGCACTAATCTTCGTGCACTAATCTTCGTGCACTAATCTTCGTGCACTAATCTTCGTGCACTAATCTTCGTGCACTAATCTTCGTGCACTAATACGGTTGCATTCGTGCACTAATCTTCGTGCACGAATAAGAGCGTATTCGTGCGCTTATCTTCGGGGTTTGCATTCGTGCACTAATTTTCGTGCACTAATAAGAGCGTATTCGTGCACTAATCTTCGGGGTTTGTATTCGTGCACTAATCGTCGTGCAATGAAAAAAATGTATTCGTGTGCTTATTTTTTCGCACCAATGTGTTTGCATTCTTGCACTTATCTTCTCCACTCTACTTTTCTCTTCTCTTCTCTTCTCTTGGCAGGTGCTGTGCCAGGTGTCGGCGCAGATGTGCAGGAATGTGCTGTTGGCCGGTACTGTCCGCAGGTGCTGTTGGCAGGTGCCCTTGCTAGCTGCTGTCGGCAGGGGCTGTCGGCAGGTGTTGACGGCAAGTGCTGTTGGCAGGTGCTGTTGGCAAATGCTGTGAACAGGTGTTGTCGGCAGGGGCTGCCTGCAGGTGTTGTTGACAACTGCTCTGGAACGATGACAACTGCTCTGGTAGGCCATTGGGGTTGAACATCGTGAAAAGTAAACCCTGGATAAAACAGTAGCTACAAGATGCTATAACAGCAGCAATACCCTGTTGTTGTTGTTGTCGTCTCTGTTGTTGTTGTTGTTGTTGTTGCTGCTGTTGAAACATTGTTGTTGCTGTTGAAGTATTGTTGCTGTTATTGTTGAACCATTGGTATTCATTATAAGTCAAGGCATTGTCCCCACCGCAATGGCGGTACGCCATCGAACAACAGCTGCTGGACCAGACCTACGCCCGGGACACAGCGGCTGATCGCTGGTGCTGTCAACCAAGGAGTTCGTGACTTTGTGAGCGGGCTCGAACCCCACAACGGAGACATTGGTAAGCAACAGTTCTCAGTGTGTTATTATGGTATGGTATATAATCGAATGCAATGGTTTATAAGTATTTGATCAATCAACTAGAATGGTTTTTAGGTCAAAGTTGTATTCGTGCACTAATACGGTTGTATTCGTGCACTAATCTTCGTGCACTAATACGGTTGCATTCGTGCACTAATCTTCGTGCACTAATAAGAGCGTATTCGTGCACTTATCTTCGGGGCTTGTATTCGTGCACTAATCTTCGTGCACTAATAAGAGCGTATTCGTGCACTTATCTTCGGGGCCTGTATTCGCGCACTAATCTTCGTGCACTAATAACAGCGTATTCGTGCACTAATCTTCGTGCACTAATAAGAGCGTATTCGCACTAATCTTCGTGCACTAATACGGTTGCATTCGTGCACTAATCTTCGTGCACGAATAAGAGCGTATTCGTGCGCTTATCTTCGGGGTTTGCATTCGTGCACTAATTTTCGTGCACTAATAAGAGCGTATTCGTGCACTAATCTTCGGGGTTTGTATTCGTGCACTA
>VSDK01011815.1:576327-591147 GCA_009767595.1 Symbiodinium kawagutii
TTCGTGCATGAATCCGGGAATTATTCGTGCATGAATCCGGGAATTATTCGTGCATGAATCCGGGAATTATTCGTGCATGAATCCGGGAATTATTCGTGCATGAATCCGGGAATTATTCGTGCATGAATCCGGGAATCATTCGTGCATGAATCCGGGAATTATTCGTGCATGAATCCGGCAATCATTCGTGCATGAATCCGGCAATTATTCGTGCATGAATCCGACGACATTCGTGCATGAATCTTTGGTGCGTGAATCCGGCCTCATTAGTGCATGAATCCGACGGAATTCGTGCATGAATCTTTAGTGCGTGAATCCTATTCGTGCATGAATCCGAATTTGTTCGGGTCAATGACGGCGCTCAAGTCTGCAGCTTGCCTTGAGTAAGCCATTGTCCATCAGCTTCGTGTAGTCCTGCCGCGAAACCAAACAGAAAAAGCCTATGAAACCAGGGACCGATCGGCCTCTCCTAGGCCTCTTGACCACTCATTCCTGCAACCAAATCAACCCCAACAGGAATCACTGGACCTGATCTTTTGATCCTCACAAGGATCATCTTTCAGCCTCAGTGTCATTGCTTGTGGACCTGGCGAACTTGCAACTCCCTAAAAAACAAGGACGTGAAGAAAATGCACCCCCTCAGAATCATCATCATCATCACCACCACAACCACAACCACCACAACCACAGCCACCACAACCACAACCACCAGCATCATCACCACCACCAGCATCATCATCATCATCATCATCATCATCATCATCATCATCATCATCATCATCATCATCCATTCTCTCGGTTATATCTGAGTCTATGGTTTGTGGTTCAGATTGGTTCTTAACCACAGTTAACCAAAGACAAGAGTGTGTATGTGCTCTCTTCCACCCTAAGACAAATCTAAGCCAAGTCGACAGCCTGCATGGCACATATCACATGTGCATTTGCATACTGTGGATACAAAGCCAAAAGATGGGTGGTCAATTGGTGATGTGATAAGTTAGCTGCAGCTGAATATCTTCATCGATATTTTTCGGACCATGCTCAAGGGATGGTACGGGATCTGTATTCACCAATCGATTTGAAACATCAAATGTGGCTTGCTCATCCGAGTGAACTGAATCTGCCTCCTGAGGATTTAGCTACTGAGGTGAGGAAGGCGGCCGACATTTACGAGAAATTCAGGAATTCATAGATTTTTAGCATTTCTATTGTATAGAATTGTGCTAACGGTACGAGAATTCTGACCGTTCGTACACCCGACTGCGCTTGGGACTAAGTAACAAACCGCAAAAAAAAGGCCAATGTTAGCCATCAATGATGACTTGTCTCAGATCCCACTGGTGATTTTCTCAAGGGATCTCGGCAATTTTTCACGTAACAGAAATCCCAGAAGCGGAGAGGCGTTTGTTGCGATCCAAATAAACTCATCAAACTCAATCATCACAACAAAAAAAAACTCAGTTGTGAGAGGTCAAAGAACAGCGTCGAAACGTTCCCAAATCTCAGCAACGAAGAGAACCGAATTTCGGCCATAAACCCTGGGATCTCTAGTGTGACTCTGAGGTCCTGGAGGTCCACGAGATGTTCATTGCAGTGGTGTCAAAATCATCGGCAAACGGAAGCAACACACTGTTCAGTCATGTTTTGGATTCAAATTTCTTCATGTCAAACATAGGTTTCAATTGTTTCAATGTGTCAGTAGTCTGTTTACAAATAATGCGCCCATGATTGAAATAGATTCAAAGATTTTCACAGATTCAAAAATGTTTCCCTCATGAAACTGTTTGTCCACAATGAGGCCCTCTTGCTCCACCAATGCGGCAGCCGGTCCTTCTTGGGTGAAGCCAGCTCCTGGCATGGCATGATCATCGTTCCCATGAGGGAACCACCACCACCACCACCACCAGCAACAACAAAACAAAATGAAGAAGAACAAGAACAAGAACAAGAACAAGAACAAGAACAAAAACAAGAACAAGAACAAGAACATGAACAACAACAACAATAACAATAACAACAACAACAACAACAACAACAACAACAACAACAACAACAACAAGAACAACAAGAACAACAACAACAACAACAACAACCACCACGGCATCGACGACGACAACAACAACAACAACAACAACAACAACAACAACAGCAACAGCAGCAGCAACAACAACAACAACAACAACAAGCACGACAACGACGACGACAACGACAACAAGAACAACAACAACAACAATAATAACAACAACAACAGCAACAGCAGCAACAACAACAACAACAACAACAAGCACGACAACGACGACGACGACAACAAGAACAACAACAACGACAACAACAACAACAACAACAACAACAACAACAACAACAACAACAATCACGACGACGACGACGACGACGACGACGACCGACGACGACGACGACGATGACGACGACGACGACGACGACAGCGACAGCGACAGCAACAGCAACAGCAACAGCAACAGCAACTGCGGTGGCAACGCTGATTGACCACTGCTTGCAAGGATGACTACTAAATATTACTAAGCATGGCTGATCATGCTCGGCACTGGGGAAAACCACTTCGATCACCACCGAATCATGATTGTCATCATGACATTGCACTACAACGGATTTCATCTTACCATACCACAGTGTGCCTTGGCAACGTAGTGCAACAAGTTCATCTGGCCGCTGACCACGACATCCTGACGATCAAAGCGATGTCTTCAAAGTCTTTACCAAAAGCCGACTGCCAACCCTGCTCGACCGTGCTGCTCCTTGTAGTCCTTGGCTTTACGTGCAAGACATGGATCCTAAATCTCCTAAAATCTCCTAACTGAGTCAACTTCAAAGACATTGATCTCTGATGCCTTGATCTACCTGCAGAAAGAGATTCCACTGCTTAGATTGACACTTCACCACTAGGTTCTGACACCGAACCTAATGCTCTGGCATTCTAGGATATTCTAGGTAAGACATGTGCGGCATTCAATCGGGGGCATTGTTTCCACCCAGTGCATTGCCTAGTGTCTGACTAATCTTATGATTGCAGCTTTTGGGTAGGCTAAGTATCACTGAGCATTCGCGATGAAGGCTGCCACACACCTGATCCCCAAGAAGACTTAAGTCATCTGACGGGGCAGAACAACCAGGCTCTCTCTCCCCCTCTCTCTGTATCTCTCTCCCTCTCTATCTCTACCTATCCATCTATCTTTATCAAAGGGAGGTCCAAAGGATCCTATGTTCCGACTGAAAATACTCGTTCTCCGCATAGCTTCTGGAAAGCCGAGTGATCACTACAAATAGCCCTCAACTCCCCGGATCGGACCTTCAGTTCGGCCAGGGCCAACAATGGCAGCAGCAGAATCAGCTTTGCCCTGGGAGCACCGCCGTGACTAAGGACTTGGTAACTGCCATTCGCCCAAAAATGCCCAACTGAATTCTGCAGATACTAAGACACCCCTTCCTTTCTCATTATTGTCATGACCTGCCCCCAAGTTATTGGAAGATTCGCCAGTCTATTCTGGTTCATCCATGGAATAGAATAGAAAAGTTGGTTTACGGCAACATACAGAAGATCAAAAAAGCTCTTTGAAAACCACAAAAGTATAATCCTCAAAAAGAGAAACGCCAGCATGACGAGCTCTACGAATTCGCTGCTTGGAATGAATCCCCTGGAGTCCACCTGCCTCATTCTCGGTGCTCAAGCGTGCAAACGCTGGCCGAACACTCCCGAATGACTATGCTTTCTGCTTGGGCCTGGATAAACGCCCCAGTTTCTGGGCGAGTATCCTCTGCGGAGCATCAGATTTTTGCTGGCCATGAGCGCTATCGCAAATTGAATCTAGCCCTTGCCATATGCCCAACACGGGGCTCAGAGAATGCATCGAGTCTTGCAATCCTTGGATTCCATGCAGACTTCGGTCTGTCCAAAGATCGCATACCGTTTTTCATGCCTTCCCTATGGGATTGACCGCCTGCAGAGGCAAAGAATGGAGACAAATTCTCGCTAAAATGGTAACCTCCAAGAAAACCATGCAGGAGATTATTTGGGCTGGGTCCTCGACACTGTCTTGAAAGATCTATTTGGAGTTCAGACTGCTGTGGCCACAAAAAGAAACAGATCGGAATTGCACAGTAGAAAATGCCTGTAGAAACACGTGCTGAATTATATATATATATATAATGATGATCCATTCAAGGTTGGTCTTCTTGAGGTTGGTCGCTCATGTCTTCCCAATCTGTAACACCACACGCCCTAAGCAGTGTAAGGCCCATCCCCACAGCTTCCATTTTCTTCGCTCAATAGCAGCTCAATCGAGTCCAGAAACTCCTGTAGCTGTGGTCAGGTCAGGGGTTGGCTATGAACCTGCAATCAATATCCTGCAACCACTTGATACCATTACTACCAGGCTTTTGAAAAAGGGTCACTTCAATCCCACTGCAAGACTTTTCAAACCTTTCGAAACCTAGTCTGAGATTGATTTTGAATCAGGGCAAGAGAAGAGCTGTAGACACTTGGCATTGACTCGCAAGCAAAAGGAGAGGAAAGGAAAGGAGGAAAGGGACCGCGACATCGAACTTACTAAAGAAAGAGAGAAAATCAGGAAAGAGAACATAGGAGGATGCTAGAGAGGGCACAAGAGAATTGCGAACGGAGGGGAAAAATGGAGAGCAACAGAGGGAGAGCAGAGAAACGAAAGAAATCAAAAAGGCAAAACAAAGGACCCTTTTGTCTCTTCTGCGCAGCACAATGTGGTGATCGAGCATGTAGGTTTTCGCAAGCAAATTCTGACCGAGTCCAAGAGGATTTGCTCTTCCTTCTGGAGACTTCAGCCATCCCATTTGTGAGCAGCATGGCAACGGGAAGTATGTTCCGATGCAGAGAGCCATCTCGACAAATGAACCACACCAATACAAATTGCACAAATTCCACATGTATTGATTCGAGAGTGATTTATCTTGATTCAGTCCGAAAACATCAAAATGATCACCCTGTCAGCATTCCAATTCTAGGTTTCTTCATTCCAAGTTGTTCAGCCATCTGGAAACAAACTTTCAATGCTTTCTTTCTCGGATAATAGCTGGTTTCGCGCAGTCAGAGGAAACGTCTACGCTATCTATATGCATATCTACATCCTTATCTGGCTTGGGGACGGCTTCGGGAACCCTCAAAAATACGACATTTGTGGGAATAACATCCTCTACGGGATATCCCTAACATAAACTGCAGCACAGTGACTGCAGCCACTACATTACTTACAAAAGCGACACAAGTCTGCAACACAGTGACTGCAGCGGTGCAGCTGAAGCAAGACTTGCAGCACAGCAACTGCAGCCACTACTGGAAAAAAATTAACTGCAGCACAGAACCTCTCCAACACATTAACTGCAGCACGGTGACTGCAGCACAGTGACTGCAGCACAGTAACTGCAACACAGTAACTGCAACACAGTAACTACAGCACAGTAACTGCAACACAGTACCTGACGAACAAAGACTGCAGCACGCCAACTGCAGCCACCACAATATCTGCCACACAGTAACTGGGTTCGAAGGGATCTACAACGCAGCACAGTGTCAACTTGCCAACTGTTAGCGTTGGGGGTCCTGTGCCGCAGTTACTGTGTGGCAGCTCCTCTGCCACAGTTACTGTGCTGCTGTAAATGTGCTGCAGTAAATGTGTGGAAGTGCTGTGCTGCAGTCCCCTTGTTCCACTTGATGGCCTCCTTTGCATGCATGTTAGTGAAAGGAACAAGTGTTGCAATTAAAGTTGCTACCATGCAGGGAGAAAAGAGACTTCATTATTACATATTACATGTGCTCGGGAAAGTTTATTGTTACTATCATTATTATTCCCTCATTCTCTCCTTCGTATCTCCTTATTCTCCGCTTTTCTCTCCTTATTCTATCGTTAGTGTCACTTATTGTTTTCATATACCTTCCTTATTCTCTCCTCATCTGCCGTATTCCCTTGTTCTCTTCTTAGAATAAGGAGAGAATCAGGAGAGAACAGGAAGATGGCAGAAGATAATTAGAAAATAAGGAGAGAACCAGGGACTGAGAATAAGGAAAGAGTACTGAGATAATTCTCTATCTTGGCTACAGTTTACAGGAAGCACCGTAAGCAAAGCAAGCAAAATAAGCCTACAACTGAAAATGTTGAAACTAAGGGTCCCCCAAAACATCCTGCAACCCTGTATCTATATCTATATCTAGATCTATATCTATATCTAGATCTATATGTATATGTATATCAATATCTGTATCTAATCTACAACTATATCTATCTATATCTATTTATATATTTTTCTGTTGGTCTATTTATCTACCTTTCTCTCTATCCAGTCACATATCTATGTAAATATATATATACATATAATATTACATATATATGTATACAGGTTCACTTGGAGAATACAAAATGCTCTGGCTCCAGGCTGCACTGCGCACCTCATCCTCCTCTTCAGCCTCCTCATCGAGGTCCAGGAACACTTCCACCTCCGAATCGAAGCGGAACATCTCCTGGTCACCACGAGAAGAGCAGATTCGGACCAGGAGTGACCCTAAACTAACACTAACATGACCCTAAACCCTAAAACTTTTTGCCCTAAAACCCTTGGGGGTGCAGGGGACATGTTGAGAAACAGTGTGGCGAACATTTTTGAGGCTGTGTTCAACACGCCCCTGTCGTGGGTCCGTCGACCTCTCTGCCATTCTCCGTCTGTTGGTCTTCTCAAGGAAGGGATGTTGAGTTTTCGCTTTTCTGATTGTTTTACATACTTAAAATCTTGACGAATCAGCAGAAGCACATTGGTCCTCATAGATGCAAGCTTGATGTCCAAGCAAGACTTTGTGGACTTGACAAGCCTCTTTTGGGTACTACGCAACCACTTTTTGGGTTTTCACTGTTGCAAGAGCCAAAACTGGATGAAATCCCTTTGAACCAAAGGTAGATTTTTGACAATCAATTGCCTCAGCCCAAGAACTGGCGACGTGTCCTGCTTCCCACGAGTTCAGGCATTAATCGGGTTCGCCAGCCACACTCTCAAACTGACATAAACTACACTGGATGCAAGCAAATCAACTCTAAATTGAGCCTCAGAAACTCAAACAGGAAACGCCTTTACCAAAGAAGGATGGAAGTCCAGTTTCCACACCTTGTCAATAAAATGTGTCCATAAGTCCCCCAGGCTTTTTGGTGCAAAAGAGTTCGTTTCTGGCTAGTTGAGCCCACCTATGATTCATGAATGTCAAATGAATGTGTCCACAAGTCCCCCAGGTTTTTTTTCGAGCAAAAGTTCTGGGTAGTTGAGCCGACCTATGCTGCATCAATGAACTATTTACATCTATTGTACTATCTATTCAGACTATTGTTATTTTGTCATTGTACAATTGTGATTGCTATTGTTATTGTTGTTGTACAACTGTGATTGCTAGTGTTATTGTTATTGTTCATACCATCTATCATTGTTATTGTTGGCACTGGAAACCGCGTCAGTATGAGGCAAATGGGCTCCCTGTTCCTCGGAGTCATGGCCGTAGGTGTCTGCAATGTTCTGTCGGCAGCTGTCAGCACAGAAGCCGCCCATCGAGAGGCCATCGCTGGGGTTCTTGGCAAGGCAGACATGTGAGGAGATTTTGTTGGATGTGTGGATCGATGTTCTGAACATCCCAAAACAAACATGTTTTCATCATGTGACAGGCTTTTTCCCTAAGGTGATTTTCAAGATGTAGTCCCCATTCTTGGAGTTCACCTGGGCTATCTGAACAAGATGTGTCAAGCCTAAGAAAGGTCTGACAAAAAGCAGCTAAAGTAGATGGAAGATCTTTCAGAAGATCCTGGAGATCTTGGGTTGAAAAGCAGGGGCCCCTAACGCCAAAGTCACTCGGATTCTTTCACTGAGCTGCAAACCACTCCGAAGAAAGCCGCTTTCGAACAAAGGAACCTCCACTGCAGCACAGGTGAGATTTGTGGTAAACCCTAAAACAGGAGCTTCTCATTGTGGGAAAAAGGATAGACAAAATCCTAAAATAAGACCCGCTTTCAAAAAATGCTTCAACTTTATGCAGTAATCATACACTCATCATGCTTCATGTACCTGATCCCAGTAGTTGTCATTCAGGGTTTTCCGACGAAGAAAATACCAAGACATGGAAATGCAACAATTTTCTTCAAAACTTTATCGAACTTCTACTTTTCTTATGCATTTTTTGATTTTTCTCTCAAAACTCAGCAAGTTTCACCTCCTTGCTGCCAAGCGACGTTTTGACCCGACAGAACTCGGGGCGATCCTCGTAGATCTGACAGCTCCGTGTGTCGTGGTCAAAGTGCTTACACCAGCCATCCTCCTCACTGTGCCAGTAGACCCAGGGCGCATCCAAATGGGCAATGGTCATACAATCATAAACGTCACGGATCTTTCTCTCCATGGTTCTATAAATATATGTATGAATCGATATGTATATAGGTAAATACAGAAATACATCTAGAGAGAGAGGGAGGTTGATGACATATCGTGTAAGTAGTTAAATCCCTATTGATCGATTGAAAGTTGAAAGCTATCTATCGTCTAACAACAGGTGTAGTGAGGCTTGTTTTGATTGCACCAGGAGCTCAAAATCCAGGCACATCCAGTCCAACTACTGCCACACAACTGGCGGTCTCGCCACAAGGTGGAGGCTTCTCGTTGGAACATCAAACTGATTTACTTAGAAGGTCCCTTGATCCAACATCGTGGCAAACAGCTTTGGATGTATTATCGGAGAACGTGGGTGAGCACGGAGTAGAGGCCCTCAAACTGTGATGGGACTCCTTCATGCTTTCAAGAGTCCCTGGGTCCCATTGGGTCCCTGGGTCTCAAGGTCAAGGTCGACATGTGCCAGCGCTACCCGCCACTCTGCTTCGGCAGATCTACAGATTACAACATCCCCTGTGGTACCAAGCATGGTCCAGCATGGTCGAGTGCCAATGTGTTCCAACAACTCTTACACACTGACCCCAACGGGTGCAAAAAGCAATGCAATGGATGCGAAAACCAATGACGAAGTGGCTAATCTCATGTTTCACCATGTCTCCCCTCCCCACTCTGATGATATCGCATGTCATGACATGTCACCACGTGTCCCAAAAATGTCACATGCTTATCTTCCGACGCAACGGTGCAAAGTTGAAGCTGCCGGACTGCAGTCACTACCTTGGGGAAAAGCACCAGCATCATCCCCCGTCCCCCCAGTCCTGGGGAAGACTTCGAAAGATCCTTGGAAGCAAAGGAGGTTCAGCACTGAGTGAAGGAACAGTGTTGTTCAGCTTTCGCAGCAGAGAAGATCAGATACTCAGAGCCCAGAGCCATGATACAAATAGAAACCACAAAGAGAAACCACAAAAAAAAGACTGACTGGATCCGATGTGTGGGACGTGGCAGCAATCTTGTCCAACAACGAGAACCAGTCTCTGTAATGAGGAAATGGCTGGGAAGCTACGGTCTGTTGGAATTGCCTAGTTCAATTCAATCAGCCAAAGGCCAGCCTCACATTTCTATGCCTTTAGTGGTTCGCATCCATCAGGATCAAGACAGGTGTCAATCTCTGTAAATGACTCCAACTTAGTGTGTTTGGAACCGCTTGTATTTCACTACCCAACAAGCAACTTTGCCGTCTCCTGAGTCTCCTGCATGTGACTCTGTGCATGAGTGTGTGTTGTGCTTGTGCGAGCGCTCCATACTGGCACTCTCATCATCCGACTCCTTCCACAAGATATTTCAAAATCTTGAGCTTCTGGGGGTCCAGGGACTGTTTACCCAAAAAGCGGTGATTTACCTCCCAAAGCCATCATTTTTAGAAGTTTTCAATGCATCTCCATGCTGATGACAGCCCATTTTTCCATGTTTCCAACTTTCCCACTTTGGCCATGCTCAGAAACTCCAATTGTTCTTCCGTCAGCAAATCCTTCAGAAAAGGCCGGTCCTGCAAATGAGCCAGGGTCGAAACATCGGAGCCTAAGAACACCAAAACTGGACTGGATTTGTGGACTTGTGCCGCCTCTGCATTTAGATCTGTGTCATTGTGGAAATCAAAAACGTGTCAAATTCTACTTCATGAATTTATATGGCTGTGGGTCAAAACCCTGTACCCCTGGTTCCTCGATCATCAACCTTTGTTTTGCCTATTATTGCTGGTGCTCCTTCCCCATTAGTTGGTTGACTGTTTTTGACTCGTAGCCATATGAATCTATATTACATATACATTGTGAAGTGTGTAAAAAATATTGCTTGGGCTCTGCTTTGTCGATTGGCATTCGTCAAAACCGCTTCGGTCAAGACCACGAACCTTCTGTGTCCCCATTGCGGTTATCTTTAAAAAAACTTTATTGAATTGATTTTTTTATACATCTTTATTGTTTACTTTCTATTCTCTTCCTCCGGAAGGGTTGAGTCGTGAAGAATCAAATTGATCACCGGAATCGATTCCGCCTCTGTGCCCAACTTGCAGCAGGCACCACATCCACTGACACACATCCAGCCCATAGGCTCAGCTGGCGCCCTGCGACCACAGAAATGATAGTTGGTTGACAATGGTGGTTGATTCTTGAATCATGGTTAATGGATGTGAATGGATGTAATGTACATGGTAACAAGAGCGCTGAATACAATGGACACTGATTCCACTGTCACCTCATGAGATTAAAATTCATAAACCAAGCCAGCTGACCCCACCCAAATGATGGTTGGATATTGCGGGGGCCATGAACATCCCCATTTGCTACAAAACCTTTGGGGGCAATGGAGAAAGGAAGGAATCATCTTTACTAAGGCGCCATTGAACTGTGTTTTGAATGGAAATTGAACAGGCCAGGAATGGTGTATTAGGTTCATATTGTTTCCATTTACTTATCAATCATTTATATACCAATTTTGCCAAATTTATGGATTCATAGTTTCCTTAAGGTCTGTCAGAGTCCATCGTCGCCCGTTTTCCAACAGACAAATGCCACTGGGTCACGGATTTCGATTTTCCGGCTCAGCTCGAAGGACCCGTTGCTGTCGCCCAGGTGTGACCAGTCCGGTGTTGAAGTTGTGCAAAGCCTTTGCGAGAGAGGCGTGTTGTTTATGTCGATGTTACGTCCCCTGGAATGTCATTGAGCAAACAACAGAACAGACCGCTCCATGCGCAGATTGATTGGTGCAGATTCAATAATTCCAGCCAATTCCTCCCAATTTTTCAAAACAGTGCCACAGTGCCCTTCAATTTTGCTTTCAAAGATACCGCAAACATTGCGATTGCCGTCAACCATCGCCGCTGCCCGCCGAATTGCGCCGGCAGCTTCTGCCATGCCATGAACGAAGAAATTTGTGGATCAACACCGGTCTAGGTGAATATATATTGTAACATACTATGAACAAGGTTGTGTTTGTTGGGGTGCCCAATATGTTGAAATTTTGTTGCATTTGGCCAATTAAATTTTGAAGAGTTGAAGTTTTTGGATTGGTTCGTGGATTGGCGTGGTCAAATCCTGAACAAAAACCATATGGTGATGGACATGAAACCCCCCCTCTATATTCAGAGCGTGTTGTTCCTTTTTGGTGGACCGCATCCATCAGTGGACAACGCCATATTTGGTTTACAATAAATATTTGTTGCGACCCTTGAGTGTTGAAATCAAAAGAAAACAAAAGCGACCAGTGACCAGCATTACCATTCTGATAACCACATTGATGCTCAACCAGTTTGACACATATTCATCTTTAGTTTGACCCAATCCCCAGCGAATACAATTCATTCAGGTCAATTTTCTGAATGAAATAGATCAATAATTGCAAGGTGCTGTTGCATCACTCACAGCATCATCCATAATCGTTTCGACATGGCGGATGAGCCCATGATGTCCACTCCGCAACAAAATTTTGAAGAAACAACAAGAAGCCTCCATCAGCTACAGTACTCGTTCATTTTCAAGCATCAGTTTCTGGTTTCCATGCACAAATTTACCAAAAAAACAGGAAAACAAGATTAAAACAAAACCAAAAATTTCTATCCAAACGTAAATGCAAACAAAATGTGTGCCTTTTGCCCCCACAGAACGCACAGAGACACAAGTCAGAGTAAGCCCAACAAAAACCCAGAACAACAGCAACCAAAACAACAACAACAACAACAACAACAACAACAACAGCAACAACAACAACAACAACAACAACAGCAACAACAACAACAACAATTGTTTTTTTTGTCTGGGGTAGTGCCGTTGTGGCGCGGAGCCTCGGTCACTGTGACAGACTGCGAAGGTGAAAAGAAGCCCTTCAGTTGAAACAGAAAAACAAACCAGAACCCAAAACCAGAACAGGGGGGACCAAACAAACCAACAACGCCAAAAAAACCAGCAACCACCCCCAGAAAGACAACAAACAGAATCAACCAGGGCAGAGTGCGTTAACTAGGTGAAACGTCCGCTCTCACTCGGCTCACGTGTGGCGTACAAGGCATCAACATCAATCATCACATTCCCATACTCTGTAGTAGACCTCTAAAGGTCGTATGTGACTGAGCGAAGCCAGGTGCTATTGTGCAGAAGTTGCAGAACTTGCGCGCCATCAATTTGAAGACTAGGAACTCTTCGAGTCATGTGAAACTTTTGCACATTGCTGCTGATATGGGAAACAACAACAACAACAACAACAACAACAACAACAACAACAACAACAACAACAACAACAACAACAACAACAACAACAACAACAACAACAACAACAACAACAACAACAACAACAACAAGAACACGCAGAACAACGACGACAACGAGAACAAGGACAACAAGAACAAGAAGAACAAGAACAAGAACAAGAAGAAAAACAAGAAGAAGAACAACGGCACCAACGCCACGCAATAGAAGTTCCTGGAGCTTGCAGTTGATAGGACAGGCAGGCCATGGGACGAATGAGCAATCCATGAAAGTCTTCTTCCTTCGGAATTGAACAACCTGATCGGCTACACAATGCCAGAACTGTGGTAGCTTGCCAGCCGCCACCCGACACATCTGGAACAAATCTTTTTTTCTTAAAAGAATTTTGTCTGAGTGCTCAGAATCCAGTTGCATGTGGCAGCCAAGCACCGCAGAAGACCACAATTTCATTTTGTGAACTAGCGCTTTCTCGAACCTTATCATACGCGAAGCTGAAGTTTGATGACTGTGTATTGGAGGCAACAAGAACATGAAGAGGATGGAGCCGATGCCTGAGACGATGTGTTCTTTGATGTGAGTGTGAAGTTTCATTGCTTGGTAAAATTCTCTTTGCTTCATTATGATGCTTTCTGATCAGCTCTAGTCGCTCCAGGCAAAAAAACTCGATTTCTCAACACAGAGCCCAGATTGGAAGCAATTCCCGTCCAGGGCTTCATCGCGTTTAACTTGTGCTAGATGGCGCTTTCGATCGCAAGAAGGGAGGGGAACTGCTTGATCACAACAAGACAAAATTTCAATCTTGTCTCACAGAATGAGGGAAAATGTCTGACCTATCCGGAGTGCAGACCTTAGCCTTGCTGTTTTTTTCTGCTCGGAAAGAAAGAAAACAAACAACAAACCAAATTCTTCGCGCTTCTTGACATCTTGGCATTTACCTGGATGCCAGAATCGGATGCTTCTGTAATTTCCATTTTGTGCGCAATGGACATTACCCAGAAAAAAAAAAAAAAATCCGAAGAAACGGAAGAGAAGATAGCTTGCCATAGCTGGCACTGTCGAATCTTTTTTGGAGCCGTTGCTTCCAGCTGATGGCATTAACACTTCACTGGATTACCATAGCAAGGCAGCAGTGACGACACACAAGTTGCCGAGCTATCACTAACCTCTTGAAGATTAAAGTTTGTGCATAACTGCCTGAAATTTTCTTGATGTTTACTGCTCACAATTTACCGCCAAATTGTGAGAGACAGTGATGCGAATACGTGGGACGCTTTTTTTGTCTAGGTCGCGCTGAGCCTCCCAAAACAAAACAGGGGGAACCAAACAAACCAACAACGCCAAAAAACCAGCAACCACCCATCGGACTCCAAGAAGCACAACCAATCAATCAAAATCAGAGCAACGAACACTCAAAACAAAGCCAAAACCAACCGCCAAAAAAACGGAAAATACAGTTTCAGCCACAAACAGATATCAGACATCTTGATTCTCCATGGCGCCCAATGCAACAAGATTTTCCCTTGACTTGTAAGCTTGTTTCCTCTGGTCTGCTGGCCATTGAGGTGGTGGAGCTTCTCAGAGAAAGTCTCCATCCTTCAACACTGAACATTCTTTTAACGCAACACGGATTTTTTTTTTTTGCTCGCATACATCGCCTTGGTAGCACTAAGCTAAGATCGATAAGAAGCAGGTGAAACAAGTGAAACATCCGTAGCTTTTGGCTCAAGCTGTCTCGGTTCAAGTCTTGCTGGTGGTTGCTACTTAGTACTGGCTGGCCACACCTCTGGTGTTGCCGTCGGGAAGTGGTGGAACTGCTGAAAGAGACTAGGTGGTGAGTTGTACTAGCCGGTGGGTGTTCTAGTCTGTGCTCTCTGCTTCCATAGACAGCTGGAAGATATTTGCCTACAGAAGTATTTATCTTCATCTGGATTGTCTTTTGCCTACAGAGGTATTAGACTCTCCGTTTGGTCACCGGGTGCTTCTGTGCTCTGGTGTTGTGTTTTTGTGTTTTGTTCCTGTGTCTCTTGATATTTGCCTACAGAGGTATTTATCTTGAGCTAGTGCCTATGTCTCTCGATATTTGCCTACAGAGGTACTTATCTTGAACTCGCCTGGATTTGAGAGTGGTCAGTAGTGGGTTTAC
>VSDK01011818.1:4342-16424 GCA_009767595.1 Symbiodinium kawagutii
GTTGCAGGAACGCTGCTCCGTACATTGCGGCTTTCAGGTGTGGACCCAATGTACCGCTGTTGAACCCCCCATTGAGCCATTAGCCACCATCAACTACTATGAGCCACCATCAACCATCATCATTAAACATCATTAACCATCATCATTAACCTATGAACTACCATTAACCATCATCACACTAACCTGTTGGTTACGGGGTTCCTTTTTCTGTGGACCAAACATTTCACAGCTTTTGCGTCGACTCCCAGGGGTGGCACCGTTGTTGTTCACCTGCCATCTTTCATCCTGGAAGACGAGATGCGTGAGACCTTCCGTGGACTCATGGAGGTGCCATTGTGGACTAGTGATCTCCAATATGAAACAGTTGAGTATCCAAGATTGATCAATCTCACTCAAAGAATATTTCTTCAGATTGATCAATCTCATCAAAACTTGCCAATAGCATGATTTTGCACATCTGCCGAATGTGGAGAAATCCGGAGTTGATTGAGTTGAATCTGTTCGATACCAGCTTGGCTAGTTGAAGGAAAATTTGGTGCAGGCTACAGCTAAATGGTCTTTGACCAATACTCAATCATGGGAGAGTTTGAGGGTCTTGACTTGACATACTCTGGCCATGGGGTTTCAAAGCCAGAAGAGAATCAAAATCCTTGGTGAAATCAATCCTGTCAGGCCTGGGCCTTGTTCAAAAGTCTAGACTTTGATGTGCCACGAAGTTTTTTGCGGCCGTGCAGGATGTCGCTTTCTGTTCCTTGCTTGGCCTACAGATGGTGCTTGTCACGTCCATTGAGCTGGAGCCTGAAGTCGTACAATGCGGATGCTGACTGAGCAACTTTCCGGTTCTGAGGTGCAGACTCGCGGAAAGACTCGCGGACAAGGATCGAAACCTGGGCATGGGGTCACCATGATCCCATCCCCAAAGAATGCAGCAATCCTTTGGTGTTGACACACCTGTGGGCGGAGATGGAACAAATATGGGGGTCCACTTTCTGCACTTGAAGCTTCCTGCCAAAGCTGTTCGAGATATGCGAATCCGTCAACATAATGACACAAACACAACACCATGCGTCATAGCCCAGCCCAGCTCCACACAATACAAAGCAAAACACAACACCCTCGAAGAAAGGCAGGCACGGGATGCATGACCTCAAGATCATGGGCTGCAAACTTGGTCCAACATTCTTTGGAGACAGAACATTCTTAGTCCAAATTTGAATCAGAGACCAATTGCTGGCCCCAAATTAGCGCAAGAAGGGTCTTGTTTGGGAACGAAATCCTTAAATTACACAGGTCTTCGAACTGCTAAGTCTGTCCCACACCAGTCAGCTCCGCACCCCCTGCCAATTTCCATTAATGCAGTCCGTGCGTTCAATTGGCTCCTCCACTGGGAAGATAAGTCATGGAAAAGTGAGCTATGAACAAAACTTTGAATCGAGAAATTGAGAAAACCACTGGGTCAAGAACTGGCTCGTACCAAATACTCTGACTATATATATATAAATCAATATATCTATATATATATATATTTATATAGGTATCTATATATATATATACATAGGTATCTTTATATACACATAAAGGTGAATAAACAAATATACATATATATATATATATGGATACATAATGCTTGTCTCGCTAGATTTTTGCAAGTGTGTGACCCGATGACCTTAACCTGAAAACACAAGAAACAATTTTGCAGATTGCATTTTTCACCCCTGTGGTCAACCGAAATTTTTGCGCGGTTGGGACACATGTGTTCGTGTTCTTCTAGGTTTAGCCGTTTTGGAGGTGATCCAGGTTAAGCTCAAATTGTCAATGCGGAGCCCACGCAGAGTTTCCAGTGGGACTAATGGTCATGGTTTGAAATTCTTGCTCCTTCAGCAATGATGCTGCATTCAAAATAGCAGAACAACAAAGCCATCCCCTTCTAGCAAAGGATATACAGCTTGCAATAGCGAAACATGATATCTTGCTGTGAGTGAAAGAATCCTTGGCAAATTCCTTCAATGTTTGAACCAAATTATTTCTTCAAAGCAGCGCCTATCCCTCAACTTCTTGGAGACCTTTGGCAGGCAGTGCTTGCCGCAAATCCTCCTGGTACATCTACGAAGGTTGGATATGGAGAAAGGTCCATGACTTTTGTGAAGCAACGTACCATGTGCCACAGTGCCTCTGGGTACCGGAAGTGATCTTTCACCTCTGACGCAGCTTTTTGCTCAGTCGCTGACATGTTTTCAGCAGTGTGCAGCACCCTGCTGGGTGCAAAGTGATGACATTTTTTTGCTTCTTTTTCATGGGGAATGGGTGCACCTTACTTTGCCATCAAAAATCCTTATTGTTTGGGGTCACTTGCAACCCTCATGATGTTTGTAAACAGCAAAATCAGTGCAGTGATCTGAGTCTGAGTGGCCTGTGGGAGCCATGCTGCCTGGCTTAGGCCGGGGATGAAATTGCTGTAGCAGCGATGTGGCTTTGTCCCAAGCAATAGGGTCAGATCTTTGGAATGGTTTGGGGGTACCCCGATGGCCATGGCTATGAGTATCTATATATATGCATTATGTTTCTGTTGTATATAAACGATAGTTATGTACATATATCTTATTTGATTATATACATAGATTCATATTGACATTCTTCCAAGTCACTGTCCCAAAGTAGATACTCGCTTCATGACTTTTTACATCTTTGGTTGGTTGAGAAAGCCACGTCTGCAAGCGAAGTGGTGGGTGAATTTGGTGCCTTGCACAGAGAGCTTTCTGTGCAAGAGCCTCTTGTAGCGTTCAGATTGGAATCCGCACGAATCTGCAAGGACACTTCTCTTGAAGCCATGTCTGGCTCAAGGCTGGCATGCAGCTAGCCAACGGAATCCTTGTTGGTTGCATACGCCACTTCTCGATAGATTTAGACTACATTTCATGGCCTTGGCCTGAGTTGCAGAAATCAGGAGATTTGGACATTTGGTCGTTTGTCAAAATAGCGGTACCCCCAAATCATCCAATCTTAATCATTTATAGTCTTAAATTTCCAGTTTCTGGGGTTCCTTTTTTTGAGACCCAATTTGGCGTTCAGTGAAGTCGCAGCCCAGGGGTCCCCAGGGGTCCCCAGTGGTCCATGCTCAGGCACGAACGCATGCTGTCGCTCTACTGCTGGCAGTTCTTCAGCGAGCCGCGGGGAGAGCCGTCAGCATTTCTCCCAGCTCCATCTCAGTGCCTTGGTCGCGGTTGCAACTGCCACGATTGAAGGCATAGCAACGTCAACAAAGGATGCTTCAAAGGTGCTGGTTATGGTGCTGGTTATGGTGCCAAATATGGTGCTTAAAGGTGCTTAAATTGAATTTAAAGGTGTCTTTGGCAGTTCCAAAAGTTTCATCCTCGCAGTGCCACTGTGCTGCCACAGGCCGGCCAAGCAACGCAGGTGACCTTCACAGGTGGGGAACGTGACAGTGACGGCTGGTGAGACATCTCTGAGTGCCTCGCTGTGTCCAGGTGCAAGTGCTGGGGACAAGGTCTACTTTACAAGTGGAGCATGTTCAACAGTAACGGAGCCTCGGAAGCCAACTGGCAAGCCAACTTGAAGCCAACTTCGAAGCCTGTTCCACTGAGTTTCAGAAGGCCAGTGGCTTTCTTTCGCTATCCCTAGGATGATGATGCAGCGGTAGTGGGGAAAGGCGGCAAAGCAGTCATTTCCATTGACAAGGAGCAGTTTCCGTTGAGTTTTTGTTCGGACCAAAGGTTGCTTCATTTGTTTGTTATTTTGTTGCCCTTGCGTGAAAACAAAGAAATCACAATGCATGAGCATCCTTCGGCTGTTCCTCCGTGGGGCTGTGTTACACCAGTTGGATCCAATGTTCGATTGTACTATATATTGCATATTGAAAGCACGCAAATCAACCAAACGCATATGCTGCAGTGCACCAACATATCAACGCAAAATTGACATGGTTGTGGTTGTCGTGGTTTGCATTGGGCAAGTTGACAGTTTTACTTCCCCAAACAGCAAGAGCTGATTGGGTATCATCATCATCATCATCATCATCATCATCATCATCAACACCATCATCATCATCATCATCATCATCATCATCATCATCATCATCATCATCACCATCATCACCATCATCACCATCATCACCATCATCACCATCACCGTCATCACCGTCATCACCGTCATCACCATCACCATCACCATCATCATTAGCATCATCATCATCATCATCATCATCATCATCATCATCATCATCATCATCATCATCACCGTCATCACCGTCATCACCGTCATCACCATCACCATCACCATCATCATCACCATCATCATCATCATCGTCATCGTCATCGTCATCGTCATCGTCATCGTCATCATCATCATCATCATCATCATCACCATCATCATCATCATCCTCATCCTCATCCTCATCCTCATTGTCATCGTCATCGTCATTGTCATCCTCATCATCATCATCATCAGCATCAGCATCAGCATCATCATCATCATCATCATCATCATCATCATCATCACCATCATCAACACCATCATCATCATCATCATCATCATCATCATCATCATCATCATCATCATTAGTAGTAGTAGTAGTAGTAGTCGTGGTGGTAGTAGTAGTAGTAGTCGTGGTGGTGGTTGTTGTTGTTGTTGTTGTCGGCGTCGGCGTCGTCGTCGTCGTCGTCGTCGTCGTCGTCGTCGTCGTCGTTGTCATCGTGATCGTTATCATCGTCATCATCATCGTCATCATCATCGGCATCATCAGCATCATCGGCATCATCGGCATCAGCATCATCATCATCATCATCACCATCATCATCATCATCATCATCATCACCATCACCATCATCACCATCACCGTCATCACCATCATCATCATCATCATCATCATCCTCATCCTCATCCTCATCCTCATCCTCATCGTCATCGTCATCGTCATCGTCATCGTCATCGTCATCGTCATCGTCATCGTCATCGTCGTCATAATTGTCATCATTGCCATCATCACCCTTGTCCTCACAGTCTTCATCCTCGTCTTTTCTCGCACTTGTCTTCCATTCTCGTCTCCGCCTTAAGGATTCCTTTTCCAGCATGATTTACATCCTTTCACCCACTTGTCTCCCGTTCTTTGCTACCTGAGAGGTCTGTCTCCAGCATTATTTGCAGCCGGTCTCTTCTCTCCACTTGTTGGGTGCCTGTTTCATCATTCCCCCCCTTGGCTTCTATCTATATCCTTCTTGTTTCCGATCTACGGGGGCTCGATTTGCGTCCCAAGTCTGTCTCACTTGCCTCCCATGTGCATGTTGAATCGCAAGTAAAATTTCTCTACCAATTGTCTTCCACCTGAAAGGCTTCTGTGCTGCAATAATCGCGTCTTGAGAATTGAAAGCAGGACATTTATATAAAAAATCCAATCCATTTTTTTGGAAGCTTTTGGAGTTAGTCATCCTGGAAGTTTCTTCAGGTATTTTCCTCGACGCTTTGTGTGGCCTTGCTAAGCGGCTACAATGTTTTGTTTTGAACTACTTACTGCATTCTCTTTGACGTAATCAAGTGCTAGACCGTCTTTGCTAGCAATGTAAGAAACATCATACTCTCGAAACGAAGTATCTTCCTGGATTCGATACCATCCTAGTAGCTACAGACCATTAATGTTCGAAGCTGTTGGTGTGATGCTGGGTGCGGGGGCAGCAATTGCAGGAGGCGGAGGATCTTCGACTCTGTCTCAAGCCTGCAGCGGGAGGTACCATAGCAGAACAGGCTGGCGGGTGCCGAAGTTGTCTCGAGCGAATGGAGAAGCCAGTGGACCCACCGAGAGATTGGGCAGCCCAACTCAAGTCTCAGGAAGAGAACTTTGAGTAAAAACTGTTTACAAGAGTTGGTTGTAAGAGAACATGTCATGCGGAGTAGAGTCGTTACAGTATGCAACATAGCGGAGAGTTCTGGTTTATTCGTTCCTGAAAGCGCCCAAGCAAGGAACAGGTCGTGGGAAGATGTCAATGGTCAGAGTGTACAACTGGATGTCATGTTTTCGCTCCGAATGTGAGGCAGGTGTCAAGCTGGATGTCATCGCTGCTACGCCTGCAACTGTCATCGAATCTGCAAGTCCGGGGCCTAGTGCCGCAGCGTGGCATAGGAGGAGCGATGGCCACAGCACCGAGGTCGAAGTTCCATCACGAAGGGAGTGACAACAGCCATCACATTGAAAGGAGCATCAGCTCTGGGCAAAGCCATTTTCATTCCGACAGACAAGGTGAGAAACTGCAATTCCAAACAAGAGACCAATTGTTTCAGAAGACATGAAACATTACTAAATCCTGTCCTGCTGTTTCAATCCGGGTGGGAGGCTTGCAGCGATGCGACACCCAAAGTGGTCCTGGATGAGACAGGAAGAGGACTCTTCACTATTCCATCCTCAGGCGCTGCTCAGAGCTTTTTCATGAGTTCTGGGTGCCATGTTGTGGCAGCAAGTTGCCAGGTAAGATCGGTGACTACAAGCTTTGCTATCAATCTCCAAGTGGCAGTGACTCCACCGAGCAGAAATCCAAAGATGGAGTGATTCAGATCAAGGCGCCACAATTCACGCTTAGCTGTTTCGTTGCAATGTGGCAGTCTGAACGCGGCAGGTTTTGGAGACCACCACAACTAGTCAGGATACCATCACGGCTTCTCGGACAGGAGACTGAGGTTGGTGCCTGACGTGAAGGGCAGTGGGCATTCATCATCAATCGTCATCCAACCAGTAGTCCGTCAATTTGCATCACCTGCATCACTTGCATCAACTGCACCAGTTGCATCAGCTGCATCACCTCGTTCTTCCTGGCTTCATAGGTTTATTGATCATGATGTCTTGATGTCTTGATGTCTTGATGTTGCCCTGCTTCCAAGGGCATGTCGCCCAGCATCATCACTGTGAACGTTCCGACAGTGATCAGCTTCACCGGTTCTGGCCCGGGAGATCGTGCAGTGCCAAAGTTGCAGTCATAGAATCTACGAATAGCATGGAATACACAGATGGGATTGGATACATTTGGATACAAATTACGTAAGATGGGATACTTGTGTGCCTTTTGTACCCTTTTCTGGACTAGCTCTTTTCGATCTTTGATCGGATTCAGTACCATCGGCTTTACCCTTCACAGAGAACAGTGTAGCAGGTGAGCTTAACATCACTGCAAAGCAAACTTGAATCCAAGTAGAGAAGCATTGATGTTCATGATTTTCATTCAATCCAAGAATAGTGCAGACCTTTTTGCGAGTTCAAACAGTCCTGACAACTCTCCAAGGTTTTTGTCCATTCAGATTCCTCCGACTGTGCTGCAGTGACGCCTGACAAAGATGTGGGTGCGAACCATGCAATGTTCACCATCACCAAAACAGGCGAGGCCACGTGGCAGCTCCACTGGTGTGTCTCTAGTGCCCTGCAGTGCTTGCTAGCCCTGGTTGGCACCACCAGCACCTCTCGAACTTTGCCGCATCGAGGTGACTATACCTTGTGCTACAGAGTTGCAGGAGCAAAAGATTCTGTGGCACAAAGTGGAGATGGTGTGAAGCTCCAGGTGGAAATATCACTGTAGCAAAGGTGAGTTTCTACATTGACATGTCGATTGTTGTCCAAAAATCTCATCAGTTGATGCAGGCTTTCCACTCATTTGACGTTGTTCATTGAGCATGAAACACATACTAGTACTGAAGAGCTTTTGAACGCCGCCCAGGCAATTATGACAGATTTTATATGGCAGTGGCATTAATGTTATTTTCGGAGGGACAACGGATGTTTGAAATGATACTAGGGACCATTCGTCGTTCCACGAAAAGGGTACAAATATAACAACCAATCTGCAGAACTCATCGATCCTCTGACCACAAATTCAGCATTGACATTTATTCACATCAACCAATAGGTGGGGTCCCCATCGCTGGACACCAAGCTGCGGGGTGTCTGACGGCAGGTGAAAGCGCCTGGAGTGACGAAAGAAATGGTGGGACGCTGGCAGAGCAAAGATGGAAAGCTGGATTGCAGCTCCATGGACTATGTGCCCTTCTGCGGCGTGTCCCTAGAGGAGAAGTGCGGACAGACCTACACGGTCCAATCTGGTATCGGTAAGGACCTTAATGAAGTGCTGTGTCGATACTAATGCTGTTAGGCTTTGATTCATTGGTTCAATATCGTTCAATGCTGCAGGTTATAAGTGCAATTGGAATGATGCGGTGTGGCCCCCGAAGTGTGCAGTGCAGTCCTCGACTGATTCTTCGAAGATTTGCATGTCCGGAAAGTGTGCCAACGATGCCTGCTGGTAAGACTAGCAAGAGATGACCATTCTCTCGTGAAATGTGACCGGCGCCTGGACCCCAACACGGCAATGCAGAATTGCAATGCTGGCAAAGCCCTGGCAGTGAATGACTCTTCAGATCTCTGAAGTTCTAGCTCGCATATGCAAAAAGAGCGAGCAAATTCCGTGTGTTTTCTGGCTGTGTTGAGTCTCATGCTATGTTGCGAGCTTGGTGATGTTGCTTATTGTTGTGAACTTCTTATTGCAAACATGCGAACAAAAACATTGTTCTGAATACACAAATGTATTCATCATGAGTTTCACATGACTGCAGCCGCTTCGCAGACTGGCACCACACAAGTATCCTTCAAATTTTCGGCCAATCGGAGTTCGCAATGGCGCAAAGCTTTGCAGATGATCATAAGATTGATGAGCTTGTCGCAAAGGTCCCACCAGGCGAAGATGCAGACAATGTGGGCAGACAATCAAATGCGCTTACTTGCTGTGACACATTTGTTGGCATATGACATTGTTGCAGTTGCAGCTGATGTGATCTTGATTAGGTTCTGAAATCCTGACAGTATCTAGTTTCCTGGATCCCTAGCACAAGCAGCTGTGAAAGCACAGACACAAGACAACACAACCTTCAAGTTTTTAGTCCGGAGGAGCAAGTGATGAATCCCCTTCCCATCCTTGCCTGTCGTCATACGCAACGACAGTGATGGTGAAGTGAATGTACGCATCTTCTTTCCGCGGCAGGCTGGTTCTCCTTCGAATACTTCCCACCAAAGACCGCGGAAGGCGTCGAGAACTTGCGAAAGCGAATCGTGAAAATGAAAGCAAGCTGGTTGCATTGGGGTTGCATTGGTTGCATTGGTTGCATCAGCTGTGTCGGAGTGCTTTTGATTAGTTCATTCCAAGCAGCATAGGCATACGCAGTTTCACTCGGCAGTTCACCACCGAGGCCCTGGGCCCCCTGTTCACAGACTTCACATGGGGTGCTGGAGGCTCAACATCTGAGCTGACCCTGAAGCTGACTTCAGCTGCCAAGAACGAGTTTGGCACCGTGGCGAACATGCACCTCACCTGCACCAACCAGAGTTCCGAAATGACCGGCAACGCTCTGAAGGAGTGCAGGCAGCTGGGTGTGCGCAACATCGTGGCCCTCCGTGGTGATCCCCCCCGTGGACAGGAAAAGTGGACAGCTACTGAGGGTGGCTTCAACAGTGCCCTTGACTTGGTGAAATTTATTCGCCAAAACCACGGAGATTACTTCTCCATTTCAGTGGCTGGCTATCCTGAGGGTCACCCTGACAACATTGAGGTGGTTGAGGGTGGTGTTGCAGCTTTGAGCGAGAGCGAGAAGCGTCGTGCTCGAATTGTCAAAGACGAGAACGGCAAGGATGTCGTTTCCGTCTGCCGCGATGCCAACTTTCACACAGAGATGGTGTATTTGAAAGAAAAGGTTGATGCTGGAGCAGCATTCGTGATTACTCAAATGTTCCTGGACGCGCAGGCCGGATGCATCAGGTCTATTCGATGTGTAGTTTACCTGAAGTAGCTGTTGATTTATCCTAAAGATGGGTGGTTTCTATGGATACATGGATCCGACATTGCATTTTTGGTTCATGACATTAGCAAATGGACATGATTCTGTGTCTCGAGCGTGATGGTAGGTTTTCTTGGACTTTGTCCAAGAGTGCCGCAAGTATGGCATCAACGTGCCCATCGTTCCTGGTATCATGTGCAGCTGGGAGGCAAAGAAGGATCAACAAATCAACCACAAAGCAACATAGCGCAAATCATCCTGGATTTTATTTCACCAGTTGGTTGATAATGGCTCATCACTAGTGATGGTCAGTAATGCATACTACTAGTAGTTTTTAAAATAGTAATCAATTTAATTATCGTACTCTATTATTTTTCTTGAAACTATTTTATCCCAGAAAGGAATGAAAGTCATAATGACGATGCCAACCATTATCCTTCATGAATCCACATCACCACCAACCTTAATGACTTCCAGCTTCGCTGGGATCTGAGGTCTCAACGGCTTGGGTGGCTTGAAACGCATGACGGAGCTGTGCAAGACGCGTGTGCCTGAGGGTCTCATGGAGCGTGCTGAGAAGGCCAACACGTCCGATGCGGCCTTCAAGGAGCTGGGTTTCGTGGCATCCATGGGTCAAGCCAGGTGGCATGATGGAGATATGGATGACATGTGGATGCCTGATGTTTGGATGTTTCTCTAAAGAAGGGCATCCTTAAATCATCCTCTGTATTAATCATTGAAAGTATAAACCAACCATTTTGGGGGGTTTCCTATTTTATGCACCCCCCCCATATGGATGACTTCTACGGATGAAGGGTTGCCATGAAAAGAGTGTGCCCCAGGAGTTTGGCATCAAAGAGGGCGTGGACATGTGCCGGAAGTTGTTGGAAGGTGGAGCCCCAGGGTTGCACTTCTACACTCTGAACCTGGAGAAGGTGGTGGTTGGCATCTTGAAAGGTCTGGGGAAGATCACTGATGCTCAGGCCAGTGCCTTTGAGGCAGTTGAGGCTGATGCGAAGTTCATGGTCTCTGCACAGGGCATCACCACGGGCACCAAGAACCGACCGGCCCTGCCCGGCAACCGTCCCCTGTCAGAAGTGGATCCCACAATGCATCAGTTGGTGCAGCAAGAAAAGGCACGACAGACCAGGTGGGGATCAGAGATCAGTTGCTAGTTGAATTCATTGGACGCTGCATTGGCTACTGATCAATAACAATGAATCACAGGGGAAGCAGTTGCTAGGGATCATTGCTGCAATTGCTTTTGTTATTGATCCCTTTCCCTATCCCTGTCCCTGGCACGGTGAGTGTGATTGTGATTGTGACTGCCACTGCCACTATTATTATCAGCATCACACTACTACTACTACTACGGCTACTACTACTACTACTACTACTACTACTACTACTCCTACTCCTACTCCTACTCCTACTCCTACTCCTACTCCTACTCCTACTCCTACTCCTACTCCCACTCCTACTCCTACTCCTACTCCTACTCCTACTCCTAGTCCTACTCCTCCTGCTGCTGCTGCTGCCGCCATTTTTGTTAAGCATGCATATATATATATGTTATACATATATATATATATAGATATACGTATATACGTTATTGTCATTTTCGTTGTGACACTCCCCTTTGCCGGGAAAGCTGTTTCTGTGAAGTATTCTAGCTGGTATATTTTTGACTATTCTTTACATTCATTGAAATCCTTTAGCTGGTGTAGGAAAATACCAAACTGTTACGAAAACCAGTCCGTAGGCTAGGCTGTCATTGTTTTTTAGCCAAAGAAGCGAGATTTGGGGCGGGGGGGGGACTGGATTTTTTTTTGAGGGGCATGTGCCGCTACACGATTAGCATAGTGCTCTTCGATTCCGCCCGGGTTCCTTTATGCAGGCTGCTCTGAAGTTTCACAGAGATAGTCCTGGCGTGCTCCGAAGCTTCAGAGAAAGAGGGTCTTGCCAAGAGAGTCTCCACTTCAAAGTGTCGCCGAAAGCTGCGTTGCAGAAGACTGTTTTACCAAGTCTCAAAAAGAATATCTTACGAGGACTGCCAAAGCAAGAGTGTCACTCCAAGAGTGTCTAAAAAAGAGTGTGACCCAAAGAATGTCGCTCAAAAAGTGTGTCACCAAGAGTGCCACTCCAACAATGTCACAGAAAGACTGTCTGATCGCGAGTACTGTGCCAAGAGTGTCTTACATCATCATCATCATCATCATCATCATCATCATCATCATCATCATCATCATCATCATCATCGTCATCA
>VSDK01011818.1:17053-32335 GCA_009767595.1 Symbiodinium kawagutii
CATCACCATCACCATCACCATCACCATCACCATCACCATCACCATCACCATCACCATCACCATCACCATCACCATCACCATCACCATCACCATCACCATCACCATCACCATCACCATCACCATCACCATCACCATCATCACCACCACCACCAGCATCATCATCATCATCATCATCATCATCATCATCATCATCAGTGCCAGCGAAAGGAACGTTTGTAATGCTTAACCTTGATGATTCTTGATGCTGATCATGCCACCAGCTCATTCTCGGATCCTGCAGAGTTGCTACCACAAAACCCCCATTGGTGGACCGTGGCATGAGGTGCTGGCTTTCCATCCCTCCTTCTTAGTTTTCTTTCCTTTTATTGTTGTTGATTATTCTGAGTACACACATTCATACTATTTCTATGTGTTCGCCATTGATAACAACTAGTTAACTAGTAGTGGCATTGGTTACCATTGGCTGTCATGAAATGTCATTCTGGATATAGTGATTCTGATGAGAGTTGTAGTCACTCTTTTTATCATTGCTATTGCTACTATTACTATCATATGCTCATCCTGCTTGAGAGAGCGTCCCTCGAGGTTCGATGTTTCTGTCATGTACCAGCTTTGGGGATAGTTCAATAGCTGATATTCAGTGTTCATCCGGATCATAGGTTCCTCAACTATGAATTCCACCATTTTTGAGTTGTCAAACACTTCTGATCATATCAAAGATGGCGATCAATGAATGTAACAACTAGGCATTCCATAGGCATTCGCCAATGACATTTGCCGCTTATAACCTGAGTTATGTCAGGTGCATCGAGCTGATTGCCTCTGAAAATTTCACCTCTCGGGCTGTCATGGAGTGCTTGGGATCTGCCCTGACCAACAAGTACTCCGAGGGGCAGCCAGGAAACAGGTGCCGCCGTAGCATGCTTGGGCCATGGGCAGAAGAATCCACTACTGAATAGGTTTTAGTGGCTTCCATTATAAGTTGTATTGCTTATTTGATATTGTTTGTAAGAATATGATCATTACGACGTAAAACGTGCTTGAAAGAAGAGGTCGTTAGTTGCCAGGATGGTTTCATGATCAAACCACTGTTTACACTGTGTTCTTTTTGCAGCAAAATGGCCCGATGCAACAGGTACTACGGAGGCAATGAGGTCATTGACAAAGTGGAGAATCTTTGCAAGGCTCGAGCCTTGAAAGCCTTCAGCCTGGATGAGAAGGAATGGGGTGTGAATGTTCAGCCATACTCTGGCAGCCCTGCAAATTTTGCTGTTTACACGGCACTTCTTCCTCCTCATTCTCGAGTCATGGGCTTGGACCTGCCCAGTGGAGGTCATTTGACCCATGGTTACTACACCGCGCGGAAGAAGATCAGTGCAACCTCCATCTATTTTGAGTCCTTGCCTTACAGAGTGCACCCTGAGACTGGTCTCATTGACTTCGCCGAGCTCCGGAAGTCTGCGTTGGTCTTCCGCCCTGCGATGATTCTCTGTGGCGCCTCGGCCTATCCGCGTATCATCGACTTCGCCAAGTTCCGAGAGATCGCGGATGAAGTGGGTGCTATTTTGATGGCAGACATTGCACACATCTCAGGCTTGGTGGCCACTGGTGAGCACCCATCTCCTTTCCAACATTGCGACGTGGTGACCACCACCACCCACAAGTCCTTGCGCGGCCCTCGTGCTGGCATGATCTTCTTCAAGTACTCGGAAAAGATCCCAGACATCAAGGAACGCATTGACATGGCCGTGTTCCCTGCCTTGCAGGGTGGTCCTCACAATCATCAGATCGGTGCATTGGCCACCCAGTTGTTGGAAGTTGACAGCCCGATGTTCAAAGAGTATGCCCAGCAGGTGAAAACCAATGCGCGAGCACTGGCAGAGACTTTGATGGGCAAAGGCCACAAGTTGGCCAGTGATGGTACTGACAATCACCTCCTGCTTTGGGATCTGCGGCCACACGGCCTCACAGGATCCAAGGTGGAGAAGATTTGCGAAGCAGCTTCCATCACTTTGAACCGAAACGCCGTGCACGGTGACGCCTCGGCATTGTCACCTGGTGGTGTCCGCATTGGAGCACCGGCCATGACCACCCGAGGTTGCTCAGAGCAGGACTTCAAGAAGATCGGTGAGTTCTTGGATCGATGCTGTCACATTGCTCTGAAGATCCAAGCTGAGAAGGGAAAGAAGTTGAAAGACTTTGAGGCAGCGATCCCTGAGAATGCTGAGGTTGTGACCCTGAAGAAGGAAGTGGAAGAGTGGGCCAGCAAGTTTGGATATCCGGGCTTGTGAGTTTGCGCCTGCGCGCCTAATCCTCTTGCAATTTCTTCTCGAAGATTCGAAAAGTTCAAGTGAGCAGTGTCCAAAACCCATTTTGGTTCATCTCTTTAGTGGGGCGAAGGTCATGGCTTAGGATGATACACAACGGGCTTTGGAAACAGCTCAAATCATTTAAGACCTAGCAGCGGGCAGGTCGGGAGCAAATCCTCGATCCGGATCCTGCTGGGTTTGCTGTAGATCCTCACCAAGTGAGAGGAATCAGTAGCAGCAGCTGGCTCTGCAAAGTGCAAAGTGGTTCAAGTAACTTCAAGTATGTAGCCTTAACATGACAGCATGGTTTTGGTTCAACATGTCAGCATCCGCATCCTGGGAACCATTACGCACTGGTGGAGCTGCTGCGGCAAGACGCTTGAGCCGCGTGGGCTCATAGCCGGCTTGGACAAAAGCTGCAACACCACGAGAGTCTCTGCAACAGCGAAATCTGGTTGGCGATGTTGGGAGTACCTCCCCAGCAGATCTAAGTATGGGGCAAATGGCTGTAGATCACACTGTAGATGCAACGAGTGAATCATCCGGCCCGGCCCCACATTTGGAGAGTCGCGGGCTTTGCTTGAGGCGCATGGCGACCAGTGAGTGCCGGCCATGCTTAAACCGAATGAAATTCCTTGGGAATGGGCCTGTCAGTGGTTTCAAATAGCCGACCTGGGACGATGGCTGACAAGACGAGCGAGTCGCGAAACAACGGACTGTTCATATCGTACGCTACATGCTGCTGCACATGTCGCAAAAGGCAGATGCATTGCAGAAGGCAAGCAACTTTGATAAAGCTTGGCCCTTTGTTTGCTTCAGGTGGGCAATCGATTGACAGGTGTTGTCATCGATGAGGAGGTGGACAAACACAGCAAGTCACCAGCTTGTTGTGGGAAGATGTGAAAGTCTTTGGTTGGCTGTCAATAGGCAATGCGTTGCGCAAAGCAAGAAGCTGGCTTTGCGCGAGTGGAGGCGAGTGCTTTGCACCGGACATCGCACTCATTGCTTTGCAAGTGGCACAGGTCGAGAGCGCAGTGACAGCAGGATTTGAGAAGCGCAATTTGTGAGGGACCTCAGATTCTTTGGCGCCCTGCTTTGCAATAAGAGTTTCTGCAGCGGACTCGCGTGGTGCACACTTGAAGTAGGACATCATACCAAGGTCAAGCAAAGGAGCCATTGGAGGATCGGCATCTGCCGGCCTATTCTCTGCCACTCGGCAGACTTTTCCACAATGTGTTCGAGCTAGCACCCGGAGGGAAGCTGCGTGATTAGAGCACTTGAATCAACCGTGATCAGTCGGATAGCTGATAAGTCAAGAGGATAGGTGAACAGTTTCACTTTTAAAGATACGTATCGCTCATAGGCGGATGGTCTGGGTAGACGTATCACAGAGAGAACAAAGATGCTGCGTTCAGTGTTCAGCCTGGTTTTGAGAGTCTGAAAGTTGGTCCCAATGTATTTTTGTGTGAATCATCTCAACGGGTGGGAAAGTAACTGGTCAAACGTTTGCCCCGAGGGGTGAGGGCACATCGGGTGAGAGTAACTCTTTGGAGTCCGCTTCGGAGTTTTCTCCGGGAATTCCCACAACCAGTGCCCTACGGCACACTTCTAAAAGTCCTAGATTTCCAAAAGTCTTGGAATCAAAACCATGGCCCTTGTTTGTTTTCAAGTCTTCAACTTGCAAACCAGAGAAAGTGTCTCGCGAGACCTCCTTGACTTCCACGAATTAAAGTTTTTTGCACAAGAGTTGTGCTTTCAAGTCTTCCACTTGGAAAATCAGACAACAATCCAGAGCCTTTTGCATCATACAGTAACTGCGAGGTGAATATGTGATGTCGCTTTTTTGGATAAATCTACACATGGTGTATTGATAGCTGTAATCATAGCTAGGTACGCATAGGTAGATACCTTAAGAAATCGATAGATAGAATAGATGAATAAATAGATAGATTGATAGATAGATGGAGGGGTGGATGGATGGATGGATGGATGGATGGATGGATAGATAGACAGTCAAAGCAAAATGCGTAGAACAGAGATAGATCCATTGGAAGAAGAAATCGTGGAAAAGATACAGAATAAGTTGGGTTTTGACAAAGGTGGGTAGGTGAATGCAAGAATACGTAGATGGTAAGGTAGATGTGTAGTTAGAAGAAAGTTGGATAGAGGGGACAACTAAAGGGTTCTTACCATGGTTTGAGTTTGCGAGTTGGCGGCTCCTTTCCGCTTTCGATTGTGGAACCACTCAAATATTGCTAATTCAGAAGAGAAGCAGACAGAGAGGAGAGACAGAACGTGGCTTCAGAGCAGCTCCGTTCAACAGAGTCTCGAGAGACCATCGTATAGATGGATAAGATCCATGGATTCGTGGATAGACAAGAATAGATGCGGAGTTTCATGGGAAGATAGCCGGACCGACCGACAGACCTGCAAACAGTCACATAGACGAACAAGCAGATCAAGCACGCATGCCTCCCTGCTTTAACGAGTCGATTCTTTGTCTGTCTGTCGTTCAAATTGCTGTGAGCTTCACTTTTGCTACCAAAAAAGCAAAGACGTGCAAAGACACAGTTTTTTTCCCATGGGATTTTCTTTATCCCATGGATTTTTCGCCACTTCCGCACTACTCCACCTGGGTCGCTGCATCGCACGTTGCCAAGGTCCGTGGCGCCGTTTCAGTGGTTGGGGTCCAAGGACTACGAGGGAAGCGGTCACAATTGGGAAGCAGAACCATCCCAGTTGGGTTAAGCATCCAACCAACGTTGGTGATCAAGCATTCTTGACCAGTTTCAACCAGGATTAACATTTGTTAATCATTAGAATCATTTGTAGCCCTTATCAGCATGTAGGAGTTTATGAGTCTCTCTTGACAATTGACAACTATGGGACGAAATACACACATACAAAATTGTATATATATATATATACACATAAACATATGCCCACACATACAAAGACATATGAAAGACGTATTTACATTCTATCTATACATCCATTGCCTTGTGTGTGGACAACATGGCTGTTGTGATGCTCCCTTTGGTTCAGCTGCCAAGATCAGCAGCACCAACTTCTTCACCGCTTCGCCCATGGGGGTACGTCAGAGACCCAGACGTCACTTACACGAGCACAACTCAGTACGACTGTAAGCTTGGGTACCACAAGGTAGATAGAATTTTTATCATCTCATTTTTTGGCTGAGGAATTTTGAAGACGGTACCAGTAGTTTGATTTATCCAGTTTTTTCCCTGGTCCATAGAAGGCTACAGGTTCTTGAATGCAAGTTCAGTTTTCGTAGTGCTGCCTCTCTCTCTCTCTGTAAATACTCGTGCATGTTGGCTGACCATCATTAAGCATTTCCAGTTCTTACTATTGACCGTGAAGTAATCGTTGATATCAACCGTCATGAAGCAATACATGGTATAACATTTTGTTTGCATCACATGCGTGGTAAACTTCACAAAGCAGCACATCGGAAAGCAACACATCGTGCACCAGGGCGTTGCATAGATGCAGTGTAGACGTGTCCATACACACGCACGTACATGTGCACGTACACAGGCAGATCTCACACATCCACATGGGTGTTTCTCAAAATAGAGGTACCCCCCAATCATCCATTAGTAGTCAATTATAGTAATGAACCCAGCATTTTTTGGGTACCCCCATGGCTTGAGAAACCACCTTGACCTTTAACATGCGCAAGTTATAAGGGGTACATTCCGTGGCATGTGATCTTGGATGGCGAGGCGAAGGCCTGGACAACATGTACGCTGGAGTGGTTCGATCTGTTAACGTTGAGCTTCTACAGCGCCAGTTGCAGGAACCGCCCGGGACCAGGCCCCCCCCCCCATCTGCCCACCGCGCATCGGGGCCCAGGACGGCGCCATCGTTTCAATGACTCCCCTGGGCTCCAGTCCGGGTGGGGAGGTGTTCTATGTCTCTTCAGAAGAGTGGGTGCCTCAGCGACGATGTCCAGTGATGTTTGGTGATGTCTGGTGATGTCGAGTGATGTCCAGTGTTCAAGTAGTCCTTGTTTAACTGCCGGAAACCTTTCAGCAGAAAATGATGTCATAAGATGATGACCTTCATTATCAACAATATCAAGATTCGATGGTAAGAAACATTCATAAACTATTAAAGTATTCTATTTAGTTTGTATATCCCCTATGATTGATTATTGACCCTGCGTTCATGATCATCATCAGCCATTCACCAAATAACCAACCATCAACCAAATCATCATCAACCATTAACGAACCACTACTATAAAGCATCATCAACCAGTAACCAACCATTACTATCAATCATCATCAACCATTAGCCAAATCCCAAATCATTGCCGTTGTTCTGCTTCACCCTGTGGCCCCAGGTTGGCTGCAAAGGTGGCAAGCAGACTGCAGGCCATTAAATTGGCTGCTTGCTCAGCACGAAGCCACGGCAGCAGCGGCATCCAATGGCATTCGTTGATTGGGAGGGGAAGCGACATATGAATGCATTGATGATCATTTATCTATGTTTTCATCTATATCAATATATCTACATGTTACATATCTATATCTATAGCTATATTTATATCTATATCTATATCTATCTCTATCTCTATATCTATATCTATATCTATATCTATATCTATATCTATATCTATATCTATATCTACCTATATCTATTTCTATATCTATATCTCTATCTATATCTATATCTATATCTATATCTATATCTATATCTATATCTATATCTACATGCATGTACATGCATATGGCATGAACCAGTAAAAAATCAAAACAGTCCCATGTGCAATATACATTGTGGGTGACAGAAGGTGCCTAGATCACATGTCCTGACACTTTCGGATGCCCCTTGCTGACACTTAGGTGTATATCACCAAGGGGCAATGCCTGGTAGATACTCGACAATCTCGGATCATTGCAGGCAGTCCATGTTTTTTGCTTTTTGCTTGTGTCTTTCGAGCTTGGACCTACGCCGAATGCACCAAGCACAAAAGGAGAGCAAGTGGCTTGCAAATTGCATCGGCTGCGGTTGTTATTGGCGTAACCCTCCCTGGCCGCAAGCTGTTTGCAGCAACGTAGATCGGTGTCCTGACATCGAGCTTCCCATAGTTTGAAGTCACTGGACGGCACTTGGCACAGTGTGTCCCCAAAGAAAATGTCGGGAAATGTTAAAAGCTGTCGCTGCATGACCAGCTTCCACAGCTCTTGTCCATGTCTTGCTTGTGCTTGGTGCCTTGGGGATGGATTTCTATTGTGACTTGATGAAGTACGGACTTTTTTTCGACGTGTTGGAAGTGCGGGATGCCTGACAAATGACCAAGGTGCATTTTTGGATGCACACAGGATGGATGTGTGTCGCTTTTGCTTAGAAGGACCAGGAGAAAATGAGGACCGGCAGCGTTGGATGTCGGTAAGGTCACAATTGCAGGATGAAACCCCTGAATAGTCTTCCATGTATCACAGACAAAGCGACTCCAGCCATTCATACAGTCTTTAAGGATGCGTTTGTTTGACTGGTCGATCATGACATATCGTGACTGTCTCTACTTCGTTGATTCAAGCGCCAGACTGGAATCGCACAAACGGCAGCAACGCTTCAGAAGGCTAGTTTTCAATGTTTGCTTCACCTCTCGCTACGCCATGGGCAAAGTCTCCGATCAGTAGTGATGATTCCATCGCTTCAGCTATCAAGGAGAATGACCTCTTCTACCCCTGCCGCTGCAAATCTCCCGTGCATAGACATTGCACGAGTCCCAGCGCAGTACGAGCAGAGATGAGCAGAGTTTAGACAATTCAAAAGTCTGGTTGAAAAGGTAATAATGCGATTTATACTATGAGCTCAGTGGCTGGGTGTATCACAATCTATCATAGCCCACTATCGCAATACCGGAATACCTATAATTCCAACTAGATGGAGTCAGACCGATCTTGCAGGATCGAGGTGCAAACGTTGGAAGTGTTACGAAGGATGTTTAGCCAGTACAACCATGGTGCAGCCACTTTTGGAGCGACTTTTCATTCTGGCTTCCCTATGATCCACGACACCATCAGCATGTTTTGATCCACCGGTTCCCACTGGTTCCTGTGGAACGCTGCATGAGGCTTGAACTCGTGGCGGACCGCTGGTTTGAGTCCAGCCAACTTGACACGCTGCGACTTGGCTTGGCAATGGTATGGATCGTCGCTGCACAGCTGTGCAGCTTTGCAGCGCTGATGTAGTTGCAACCGAGGTGAAGTTTGTCACGGCCTCAGTCCACCGCAATGGGAAAAGTGCTGCAGGATAGCTTGCTGATTGTGGACTGCAACACTTCTGCATAGTTTGAATCGCCTCTTGCACACGAGTCGGCGCATTGCAGCAATTGCAGGTCACTATCACTATCGCCTTGAGAAGGGCACCCGCACATGGCAGATTCATTTCTTTTTTTATGCGGTGGCTGTTGCCCAGATCTTTGGCTGCACCCACCCTGTGGCCTAATCTTGCGATCCCCCCACTCTGATCCACCATTAAGTCCGACTAAGTCCGACTTCCTCTCAGGATCATTCTCTTCTTCCTGCTCTCCTTGGCTGCGGGACAGTTGATCCGTGCGACCAACATTGTCGAGGTTGTGGACTGGGGAAGGTTCGCAACTGAGCTTTGCAGCTAACGATATGCTGAGCATGGCCATTTGCACTTGGGGATCGATTTCAGCACTCAAACGAAATTTGTTTCAACGGGGGCAAGTAGTTGGGTATTCATGGCTATCGCTGGACAAAGTTGCTAACGCAAAGGCTTAGCTTCATGAAACCAGTGTGAACCTCAGAGCTGAAAGCTGGATGTCATGGTCAGCAACCAGGGTCTTCTTGTGTGATGTTTTATGTTTTATGGCCTTCACTCAGGACACTTCGAGGGGCTGGCTCTTTATGGGAATTTGCTTCAACTCCTTCATCGTTGGGTCCGTGGTGACATTGTATCTCCTGGTCCTTTTTGTGACTGGAAGGCGGGCGGCTTGTGAGGTAGGTAATTTTTGGGAGCGGCGTCTGAGAGTGCCAGCATGCCACTGCCCTTTGGAGGCTCCGGAGACGAGAGCGGTTCTCAGTTTCTTTCTATTTGAAATATCTTCGAACTCAACAATCGAATCTCTTGCTCGCATTCGTTTTCCATGCATGGGATTTGCCAAAGACCTTAGGCGCAGCAGACACGCCAACACCGGAGCATTCAGTCCGAATGGTGGTCCACTGCACGTCAGAGTCGACAGAGGACAGGTTCGCAAATGATAAATGTGTATTTATGCAATATATACATCCTAATTTACATAATCTTTACGTATTGTGCATGCGTACATGTACATGTATTTGTACATATATATGGTCACGCCCCCATGATCTATCTTAAGTTATTTTCATTGGCATTTGCAGTATAGATCCACTATTATTTATACTCACGTTTTGGGGGAGTGTGCGCGTGTGAAATCTAGCAATGCAATCCATCGCAACATATTTCTCGTCCTCAAGTTGATTTCTGTATGTGTGTTGCGTGTGTGCTTTCGGGGTGCATCTTCGGATTGTTTAATCGGGCACAATGATAGCTGTTGGCCAACAGTGTGCTGTGTGTGCTGTTCCGCTCCAGCCATCACCTTATATCACCTCGGCTGTGTAAACCCTTCGAAAGCACCTGAGCTCCACCCAGTGAAGCCCTGTTTCGGTGCTTGGGGCCGCTATCCAGCAAGTGTGCTACCAGCCTTGCTGGGCCCCAACGCAGGCTGACAACGGGGTCACCTCTTCTGCCAAGCGTACTTATTTTCGCCAAGGGCTGTGCCTAGCAATGTCTTGTGATGGCGTAAACGGGGAGAATGCCCTTATTCCTATCAGCTCATGCTAGAACCCACTTGTTGAAAAGGAGACTAGACGGAGTCCATCACCCCATGACGGAGTCCATACACCCGTGAGTCAATCACCCCCCACGTCTATCGCTCAGCAGATTCGACAGAATGAAATAGAAGATTCTGCTTGCAAACTACTGTCTGGGCACGTCACACACTTCGTGTTGTTCCCAATCCCATAGAAGTTTCATTCTCATCTCTGCCGTCTCGTCCCCCTTGCTATCCTTCATCACCAACTGCTCCTCACACTTTGTGCATTTGCTCGCTCTGATTCGCAGCGCGATTTTCTTATAGACACTATGTTTTTTTGCGTTCAATGGTGGTGCCAACTCCATCATTGATAGCGAAGCCGTCAGGTTTCGGGGTGTATCATTCTTGGAGGTGTGACATACCCACATGCAATTTGTAGAATGTCAGCTTCACCAATGTTTCCCACCTCAGTTGCACAAGAATGAATGATAGATATATAGGTAGGATACATCGACAGGGAAACGTACAGATATGTGGATCAAATGTTAACTTCAATTCGGATCTGTTTTGTCCCGGGGCTCCGGGGCGGGGGAAGACTCAGCGCAATTGCTGCCGGAGGGAAGTCTCGGCCAGGAGTAGAGATTGCTGCCGAGATTGTTGTCATAGTAGCTCAGAGGGTGATGCCATGTGTGTGTTCCTTGGACAGCAGACGTGAAACTGGCGACCGCATGTTTCTAGAGACGTTTTCATGGACACAACTTGTTTGTCACAACGTCCCATGAATTTCTGGCACAAACTCACCCTGAGCTTGTACCCTGGTGCCGCAGCAAGCAGGTACTGCTATTTGATGGGTCCGGACTGCTACTGTTACGCTTGTGAGGCCAGACCACCGCCCGTTTTCCTGTCGAGACAGGGGTGAGAAAGACTGGGGACCTGGGAACCTCCTGGGAACCTCCTGGAAACCTGGTGGGAACCCGGTGGGAACCCGGTGGGAACCTGTGAGGCGTGCTGTGGGTCCTGCGATGCGCAATGCACAGAATGTTGCCACTGCATCGGTGATGGTGGTGGTTGTTGCGCAGGAGGCAGCGGCTGTGGTACATTCGTTGTGGCACCTTTGCAGCCACCTAGGATAGCTTGCAGGTTGGCACATGTTGGCACGTGTTGGTACAATATTTGACACCTAAATCATGGTGGATACTCGTGGTCCTGGCTGTCCAGCTGCGAATCATGACAGCTGGATTCCCATGTATTCCCTATGATTCAGCTGGGTTATCATCCCCCAATAGTGGAACATCATATTCAGTTTCGTCTATGGTTCATTTTCATGGAACCCTACACCGTTTCACACACAGATGTATGTATAAATATATATATATATATATATATATATGTACTTAGATGATTGATGCACATATCTACTATATATATAAAAATATCACACACACACATATATATGTCGTACTCAAACCTGAGGGATATACACGAGCACATCCTGCTAACGCAGTTTCGGCTCAAGTGTGGGGTCGAGGCCAGCTGCAGTGGCCGTGGCTACCGGGTGGTAAGGCCCATAGCCAAAACCAAGTTGAAAAAGAGCACCTGGGCCTCTACTGGAAGAGGGCACTCATCACCCCTCCTCCCATCCCAGGTTGAGCCTGGGATCCCTGGGTTGAGCCCGGGGAAATCTATCCTTGAGGGATGGACGACCTGGTTAAGCTGGGTCGAGATGGAGGCCTTAAGGCTGAGGAGGTGATGAGTTGCCTCCGGTTGGAGAGGCCGTTGTCAGAGACCAATTGGGTTCTGGCAACAGAATCGGGTGCAAAAGCCAAGGAGATGGCAGTGGAAGCCTTCGAGACTGGAAGGCTGATCGAGTATCAGTGTTACGACAACACTGGGGCTGAGCAAGGCAAGGCCATCCTCGAACTAGAAAAATGGGAAGATATGGATGGGGGCTTGTTCACTGGGAAACACGGGGTCTGTCAAGACCAGTACTACCAGTGGTACGTGGATCATCAGCTGCCTGAAGGGGCTCTTTACCATGTGTGCACCGGAAAAGCCCGGAGCTGCAAGAAGCGTGCAGCCAGAGGCGACAGAAGGCCCCTGATCCATGTGGACAAGTGGAGAATGCTGACTCCAGCAGCAATGATCGAGGTTCCCTACTTGAAGTCCCAAGGTGTGCGACTTGGCCAAGTGGAAGTTGAACGGCTGATTGAGGAAAGGAGGGTTCAGAGACCACCAGTTGGTTCTGGACTCGATCAAGCTGTCCAAGCGGCAGTTGCGGCCGGTGCCACTGGACCAGCAGCCCCAGAAGAGGGAGCTGGCCGGAAAAGAGATGGACCTGCGAAGGACCGGTCCCCAAGAAAATCCCGGCGGCTGGCGGATAAGTTGGAAGACCAGCTGAAAGCCAAGGCCTTGGAAAAGAAGAAGAGCAGTGAGAGGGGACGTGAGCGCAAGAAATCCAGGAGCAGGAAAGACAAGAAGGAGCGCTCGAGAAGAAGGAGACGATCGTCCTCGAGTGTCAGTGACTCAAGAAAGAGTTCCGACAGCTCAGCGTCAGTTTTTCGGGTAGCCTCAGCTCGGGGAGGAGACCTATGGCGCTTGGCTCAAAAGAAGCCCGGGCGGTTGACAGAAATGTCACTGAAGGAGATGAATCGCTACCTGGCTGCGAGGAGCGAGGGGGGGCGAGACCACGAGGACGCCTACTCCCAAAAGGTGCTGGGGTATCTCAACCAGATCGTGTTGACGACCCATCCCCCGGCAAAGATCGGAATAAGAGCACACCGGGAGCTGGTGACGTTGGCCACAGCCCTGGACGAGCTCCTCCAGAGCAACCACCTGCGTTGCCTGGACCTGCTCATGCAGCGGTTCAAGGCGGTGGAGGCCAGCTTGGCCGACGGCGGGTGGAGCCTGGCTCGGCACTACGAGCTGATCCCGACACACGGGGCGCAGCTGAGCCGAGAGGAGGAGCGGGAGATGGCAACCAAGGCCGAGCTGCGAGCCATCAAGATGAAGGACGCAGCCATCAAGATGAGCCGAGCCAAGTAGGGGTCCGGCAGCAGGTCTCCACCGATGGAACGGAAACCTGTGAGCCAAAGGTTGAACAGTCCCCATCGGCAGAGCCCAGTTCGGCAGGGTCTAGCCCCCGGGTGATCAGGGGATCAAAAGCCCCGAGTGTCCTTCAAGGATCAGGTGAAGATCATGGACCAGACAGAAGGCCAGCAGCGAGCCAGCGCCCTGAAGCAAGGAGCTCAGGAACGAAAAAGGGCACCACCAGGGAACGAGGTGATCGACGTGGATCACGAAAGCGCAAGGCCGGAGCCTCTAGGAAGGACCGTGCCAGACGAAGTCGAAGACGCACCAAGACGGGAAGTCAGCCTGACCCCATCGAAGGAGAAGGGGAAAACGGAAAGAGAAAGGAAGGACAAGGTGGAGGAGTTGGATGACAAAGGGGAAAGGCGGAAAAGGGCGAGGAAACCGGAAAGGAAATACCGGGAGGGGTCGGGAGTCAGCGATCTGCATCCAGACACGCCATGGGACAATGTTGAAGATGATCTCAACGATGAGATGCGTGGATGGATCGATTCACACCCAGTTGAGAACCTCTCTGCCGCCCAGCTGGTGACACACTTTGTGTGCCAGATTTGGAAGAGCGACTTCGACTTCAGGAGGTACCTCCATTGGAGCCTGCAACCCTCGGAAGTCCCGGATGAAAAGGTGCGGAACCTTCTGCCACTCCCATTGTGGCATGATGATGTGCAGATCCTTCGCTCCATCATCACAGCGGAAGAAGAGAAGGAGCCCAAGGACAAACGGCAAGGTGGAACGTTGACCCGTGCCCAGGCTCAGAGGAATATGAGGTCGGAAGGTCTTAAAGCCTGGCATGGGTTGGTGGTGGTGTCCATCAACTTCCTGTATGGCGACGTGGCCAAAGGCAGGGGGCCCTGTCCGGGTTCTGCCGCCACAGCTGCGCAAGAAAAGGCGTTGACGCGCATTTGGGATCAGCTCAAGATTTTCATGGATGATAAGGATGAAAAAGGGGTACCACGGACTCCCCAAAAGGATTGGTCAGAAGCCTTGAAGGAGGTTGGAATCTCTTACACAGGGGAAGTGGTCCACAAAGCTTGCCCCATCACATTGGAGCAGATCCTGCCTGGATTGCCAAGCCCGGATCACGGGGGCCTTGTGAATTTGGTGGAGTTGCTTTCACCGGAGTTGAAGTCTATCTTGGAGCACCCTGGGAAGTTGGTGAAGGAAGAGTGCCTGGGTCCAAGGCCGGCCCCTCGAGTGAGGTGCAGTGATGATGAGTGGCCTAAGATCGCCAGAGCCTTGATGGATCGAGGTCTGGTGGCCCCTTGCGAGTTTGTGCCGACGGTTGACGAGATCCCAGCCCTGAAGGCGCATTTGGTGTTCCAAAGGCTGACCGATTTCTGCCTTCAGGGGAGGAAGTCTTGAGGCTCATCATAGACCTGCGGGTCAGCAACTGGATGATGAAGCAGATAGAAGGAGACACCGGGAGCCTAACAGGGGCGGCCACGTTCCAACGAGTCATCATTGAAGAGGGCTCTGAACTCCTGGTGAGCGGGGAGGATTTGACCTCCGCATTCTATTTGTTCCGGTTGCCACCCCAGTGGGTGAACTACCTCCTGCTGGAGAAGCCAGTGAGCAAGAGGGACATCGGGCTCAAGGGTACGGGTCGATGTTACCTTGGCCTGACAGTCCTACCGATGGGCTGGCACAGCTCGGTGGGGCTCATGCAAGCAGCACACCGACGTTTGGCCTTGAGCTCACCTCTGAATGGGGGCGCCGGTCTCCATGAACTGGCAGAAATCTCCCGGCGGTCGGAGTTTCCGGAGCTGGATGATCATGCGGGGTGGAGCGTCTACCTTGATGATACCACCATCCTGGAACAGGTGGCTTCGAATGTAGCCGAGTCTCTGAAGGGAAAACCGCCTCCAGAACAAGAGCAGCTCAAAAGAGCCTATGCATGGTGGGGGATTCCCACCAATGACAAGAAGAGCCTAGTGCGTGAATCCAAGGCCGAGCGTCTTGGGGCGATGATCGATGGAAAGACAGGGGTGCTCCGTGGCAGTTCGAAGCGGTGCTTGGAGCTCATGTCCTTGGGAGCCTGGATCAGAGGAA
>VSDK01011818.1:36334-53114 GCA_009767595.1 Symbiodinium kawagutii
CTCATTTTGGCTTTTGGAGAAAATAGCAGCTGCAGCGCGGCCGTCAGCCGCAGGGAGAGGTGTGGTTGTCTGGACCACTTGGTTGAATTGGGGCTCGCGCCAATTACATTGGTAGCGGAGCCCCTCCAGTTTCGGAGGGGCATCCGGGGCATCTATGTCAGAATCTTCTGGAGTAAGCAATCAGCTAGCCAGTCTCGTACCATCATTCGATCCATCAGTTGACGACCTGCAGATCTATCAACAAAAGGTACAGTTGGTATTGGCCGCCTGGCCAAAGACAAAGCTAACTGAATTATCGACCAGATTAATTCTGAATTCAAAGGGAAGTGCATTCCAGAAGCTCCAACTCCATCATGAAGAATTGGTGGCAAACGAGGAGAAGTCGATACATCGCCTCATTGAGCTGCTAGGGGGACAGTGGGGAAAGATTGCCCTAGCCCGGCAATTCGAAGAAGCTGAGCAAGCGATCTACCACGTAACCCAAAGGGCAGACGAAAGCAACGATTCTTACTTAGCAAGAGCAGACGTAGCTTGGAGCAAACTCCTGAACCAGAAGCTCACCTTGGAGGACCTCCGTGCCTTTGTGATTCTTAGGGGCTCGGGCCTCAGCACCGACGAAAAGAAGAAAGTGATTCTGGATTCAGAACATGAGTCCGGAAAGCTCACCATGGCAAAGGTGTCATCAGCTGTGAGAGTCCTGGGCTCGACTTTCTTCCAGGAGATGACGGGAGTGCGGAAGCCCGTGAAAACCAAGGTCTACGATCCCGTGAATCTGGCGGAAACCGGACAAGGCCTTGATCCAAGTTATGGCCTGTTGCCCGACTTGGGTGATGGGGCCCCTGCCAATGTAGCTACTGAAGAGGGATCGGAGAGTGAGTTCGTTGAACAGTTGCTGCTCGCCGGGGATGATGACGCTGCCCTGGTCACCGACTTTGAGGAGACGATGACGGAATCAGTGCAGGACAATCCCAATTTGGCAAGTGCATTTTCTGCATATCAGGAAGCTCGTCGTCGCCTATCGGACAAGTTCAAGAACCGAGGCTTCTTCCCAACTCGTCCTAGCACGGGAGGCAAGGGGTTCGGATATCGAGATGGACCCAGCAAGGGCAAGGGGAAGTCCGGAAAATCCAAGAAGACCCTTCAGGAAAGGATCCTCACATCTCGATGCAGGAATTGTAACAAAGTCGGCCATTGGAAAGCCGAGTGTCCATATAGGACAGTCGGACAAGCATCCTCGAATCCACCACCCAGCGCGGCCCCAACGACCGCGTTGGTCACAGAGATGACTCCCAGCATGATGCATGCTGGATTGCCCATGGAGTTTCTCAACCTTCCCGAGATCAATGATGAGCCCATCGACCAGGAGCATGGTGCCGTAGGAACAGTGCTCATGGTTCAACCGTTGGCCAAGTTGACATGTTTTTCCACAGGGGACTATCAAGGGGATAATCAGGGGTATTATCAGGATAGTAGAGTGGGTAGGCATAGACTGTCAGCAGCCGAGCGTTTGCACCAGCACATGATCAGGAGACAGAGACCAATGAGTGATCATCCGATTTTGCCAAATGCCAAGGATCGCATCACGGATGGGTCGTCACTGCAGGAACATAATCCAGTTTGTTTTGCAACCTCTGACACGTTTGGAATTCTTGATCTAGGTGCGTCCAAGACGGTGATCGGGAGTCAGTATGTTGCAGAGCTTATCCGTGGATTGCAGCCGACCATTCGTAGCCAGCTGAAACGTTGCCCATGCCAGATCACATTTAAATTCGGTAACAATAGCACACTCACGAGCCAACAGGCGTTAGTGGTTCCAATTGGAAAGCTATGGCTGAAAATCGCCATTGTGGCAGGGGGGGCACCGTTTCTGCTTAGTGCCACGTTGATGCGAGCCATAAAGGCAAGCATCGATTGCAGCCGGCATCGTTTGACCAGCCCAAATTTCTCCGAGGACCTTCCACTGACGTTAACATCCAAAGGATTGTATCTGATTGACTTGAATCAGCTGATCAAAGTTTCCCAGAAGTCAGTAGGTCTTCGTCAATCCCATGGTCAGACCACTGCCACCGAGACCTTTTCATGCACCACGACGGAGAAGGAAGTTCAGCTGCCAGCAGAGTGTCAGCCACCGCATCCGACCAGTGCAATCACGATTGAGAAACATGATAAACAGGACTCACACCATACACACGTACATACTGCGTATACACAAGCATCCACACACATGAGTCAGATTATCCAGTTTTGGGAGAATCAAGGAAAACAAGCAGCCTTGTTTTCGTTAGAGCAATCCAGGCCCAAGTCATCGAATCCATCGATCTCAGCACCTCCTCGCAGACATGTCGTCTTTGCCCCTGGCTCAACGTCTGAAGGCTCTCCAAGTGAAGGAGGAGAAGCTCGACGACCTGAGTCACTTGACCCTGGGCCATCTTGCATGCGAGGTGATCGACTTCGGGAACAAGCATCCTGGCAAGAACTACGACCAGGTGTGGCAGGACGATCAGCAGTGGGTAGCCTTCATGGTGTCCAGGTACTCGAAGAGCACCAATCGCTCCCACCGCAAGTTCCTTCGCTATGTGGAGCTGAAGGTGGCGGATCACGAGGCGAACCAGGAACCGATCCCAGTGCGCACTCCAGAGTCCTCCAAGATCCCCACCAAGAGCGAGATCGCCCAGCCAGTGCCCTATCCCAAGACCAACCAAGGGAAATCGGGAGTGTCCTTGCCAGTGGCCTCTCACCAGTTAGACTCCGAGGACGACTGGGAGCTGGACTCCGTGACGTACAACTCTCAGACTATGGCCCAGCCCTCCAATCTGAACGAGACCGATCCCAATGTGCAAGCACTTCAACAGCGCATGTTGCACATGGAGGATGCTCTCTCCAGGGTGATCCATTTCATGGAGAATCAGTACCAGCAGCCCAAGACCGACTGAGCGTGGATTGGAGCAATGAGGATGCGGAAGCCTTGTTCCACACCGATTCCTTGAAGCTCCAAAGCGAGGTGATTCAAATGAGTAGTGAACTTGATAGGATCCTCCAGTCAACACACACAATTGGTCCCCCCTGGTTACTTGGTGAAGTGTTTTGTGGCAGTCGATCACCCTTGGTTCAACAAGTTGTGAATCTGGGAGCTAAAGGATTTCGGTTTGGATATGAACAAGGCGATCTATCAACCAGCGAAGGTCGTGCAGCCTTGTTTCGTTTGATTGCAGTTCATAGGCCACGTCACATTTGGTATAGCCCAACATGTGGACCATGGTCCTCCTGGACTCATCCCAATGCATCCAGATCATTGACACATTTTGAGAGATATCAACAGGAAAGGCAAAGTCTTGGATACCAGTTAGCATTAGGAATCGTGCTGTATCGATACCAGATTTCCCAGGGTCGTCATCTCCATTGGGAACAGCCCAAAGGGTCAGTCATGTTTCATCAACACGGCCTTTCAGAGATCCACGAGCACACTCAAATCTGTGAGTTTGACATGTGCAGAGCCGGAGACTTGAAGGACCCAGTGTCGGGGAAACACATCCAGAAGAGGATGAACATAGCCACGACATCAGCCACGGTGTTTCATGTACTTCATGGGAGGACATGTAGACATGATCATGAACACCAACGCATAGAAGGGACTACCCAGCATGATGGACATTCCATTCTTCGATCACGATTCACAGAGACATATCCCCGCAAGTTTGCACGGCTCGTCGCGAAGACTCTCCTAGCCATTCGCAATGAGCGACCATTCCACTGGAGCCTCGCACAATTCGTGGATCCCCGAACGCATCATGTCGATGCGTCGCAAGTGGTGTCTCATGTCGAGGACACACCTGCCTTGGCCATTGGAGTGATCAAGAACAAACCGCAGTTTGCCAGATCAGAGCTTGTTCATCCTGAACCCATCGAATCCACCACGAATCCCAAGCGACGTCGTTTAGATGGTAAGCAATCCACTGGGGTTTCCAAGGAAAGCTGCCAGGAACTCGTTAAGCAAGTCAATCTAGTGATTCCACGGGTAGGTAGAGTAGAACTCACCAGCCCTCAGGTCATCCGGGGTCTCCAAGCTATTTTTCCTGAAAAGAGAATCATCAGGGTTATCGCATGCCGGGGTACCGATAGGACTCTTGGACCACCCACTGATCTTCTTCAACCGGAAGCCCCCTTCCGAAGAGCACTTATCGTGCTGAGATCCAACGGTAGTGTAGCATATGAACGTAATTGGGAGAAGTGGACAGAACTTTCCAAACGACAATTGATACGTCCTGCTCATGCGTGCAGAATCAACGTCACAGTGTTTGCCACGGACCATGCTGCAGATCATGTTCCACCCGTAGGAGAACCAGCCAGTTCGTCCATGCCGGAAGCATCCCAACCATCAGGCCAAGAGAATCATCCCATTCCATCGGTAATTCCAAGAGAGAACACCCAAACTTCGAGCAATCATCCCAGCCATAACCATAATTCAACCAGACCGGAACCCAGCATCAGCATTCCTACCATCGAACCGCCATCAACCTCTCCGCCGCCTCAGGTATCAACCTCGCCGGGTGAGCCAACCGAAGAGCTCAGGCGACAGCACCAAGGCACCCGATTTCACGGGTTACCCAAATGGGAACAACGTATGATAATCCAAATGCATAAAAACCTTGGTCATCCATCCAATGATAGATTAAGTCGAGCACTCCAAACAGCCGGGTATCGATCCGAACTGGTGCAAGCTGCACTAGAACTTCGATGCGCTGCTTGCGCAAAATGCGAGCCTCCGAAACATCAACGACCAGCCACGTTGAAACCACTGCTGGATTTCAACTATCGAATTTATCTAGATGGTTTAAGCTGGGTAAACAAAGCTGGCCAGACCTTTAACATCTATCACATCATCGATGCTGGTTCCAACTACCATGTTGCCATGGTTTCCCCATCAAGAGCCACCAGTGAGCTGATCAAGATAGTGAATCAAGCTTGGATCTCATGGGCGGGACCCCCACAAGAACTAGTGGTTGACTCAGGAACTGAGATGAACAGTGAGGAATTTGAAAGGTATTGTCAAAGTTTGGGTATCCATTGTCGCACAACATGCCCTGAAGCACATTGGCAGAACGCCAAGATAGAACGCCATGGAGGATTTCTTGAAGCCATGCTTAGCCGTATCGATCATGAGCAAAGTATCACATCGTATGATCAACTTCAGCAAGCTATCAACCAATGCACACATGCCAAAAATTCTTTGAGCATCCGCAGAGGGTTTAGTCCTGAACTCATCGTGTTTGGTAAGCAAGCAAGACTTCCAGGGTCCATCCTTAGTGACGAATCCATACCATCTCATCAATTAGCTCTGAGTGATGAAGACAGCTGTATATCCACACAACAATTTAAACACATGTTAGGCTTGAGAGAATGTGCCCGGAGAGCTTTTCACGCTGCGGACAATAGCGAATCCCTTAGGCGAGCCATCCTCCGTCGGTCATGTCCAACCAGATGTACTTACCAACGTGATCAATGGGTAATGATTTGGAGACCCGATCATGGTAACACCATCCGTCAGAACCAATGGTTAGGGCCTCAGAAAGTCATTCTTCAGGACGGAACCCACACTGTATGGACAACGCAGGCTGGAAAGCTATATCGCAGCGCACCGGAGAATGTGCGATTTGCATTGTCCGAAGAGTATGAATCCGAGACGAGCACCATGCCAGTTGAGTGGACGTCATTGGAGGCACAGATCAGAGCGATCGAACGCAGTGAACAACTCACCAACACCACTCCACAGGCAGAAACAATGCCAAGTGAAATCCCATCAGCAGAACATCCACAGCCGAACCATTCCGAACCATCATCAGCTGAACTCCCAGAAAGTAACGCATCAATCTCACAACCCGATCAGGAACCAGAAGACCTATCATCTCGAGATCAAAGCCATCAACATAGTCGAGCTCCGAGTAATGACATGGAAGACATATACCTAACTAGTACCGACCTCGATGAATCAGCCCTTGACCTTCTTGACCATAACGGTACTCCCGCGTGGTTACTTGAAGTTAATGTCGATCAATCAACTCCAAGCAGTATGAAGCCAGAGGAATGTTGGACGTTGCTAGCATCAAGTTCGAAGAAAGACCGATCCGAAGTAAAGCTATCCCAACTAAACTCCGAGCAAGTAGCCGAGTTTGAAGCCGCCAAAATTGCCGAAATCAAAAACTGGATTCAAACAGGAACCCTGACTAAGATTCTCCGAAACGAAGTCCCAGCCGATCAAATCCTCCGTTGCCGGTGGATTCTAACATGGAAGCCGGTGGACCCGACAACCGAAGAACATTCAAAGAGAACTCATAAAGCTAAAGCCCGACTGGTGGTCTTAGGGTACCTTGACCCTAAAATAGAGGAGATCCCTCGTGATTCCCCCACCTTGAATCGAACAGCCCGAATGGTAATTTTGCAGGCAATAGCTTCCCATGGTTGGTCTTTGAAATCATTTGACATCAAAGCAGCATTTCTCCAAGGTCAGCAACAATCGAACCGTCTAATTGCTATCGAACCCGTACCCGAGCTCCGGAAGGCCATGTCCATGGCGGCGAATGAAGTGGGTAAGCTCAATAAAAGCGCATACGGTCTCATAGACGCTCCGTTTTTGTGGTATTGTGCCCTCGTATCCGAACTTCATTCATTAGGCTTTGAAGCCTCCCCCTTCGATGCATGCACCTTCATCCTCCGTGAACCATCAAATGATCCTCGAGCCGGTCAGCTCGCAGGAGTACTTGGGGTCCACGTGGACGATGGTCTTTGTGGAGGAAACGAGCTGTTCAATGCCAAACTAGCCCTCTTGGAACAAAAGTTTCCCTTCGGTAGTAAAAAGCAAGGATCATTCACATTTACTGGCATAGACCTAACCCAACATCCCGATAAGAGTATAACCTTGAGCCAGGCAAACTATGTGAAACAGATCAAGCCGATTGCAATAGACCCCAATCGTAAACCCGACCCCACCTTACCTGTCACCGAATCCGAACGACTGTCCCTTCGGGGAGTCATAGGAAGCTTGCAATATGCGGCGACTAACACTCGCCCCGACTTATCCAGTAAGTTGTCGTTCCTTCAATCCAACATCAACTCTGCAACGGTGGAAACTCTAGGTGAGGCCAATCGGGTTTTACATGAAGCCAAGAAACATCATGATGTATCAATTACCATCAAGCCGATAGCTGCCCAGGATTTCAGATTTATGGCCTTCTCCGATGCATCGTTTGCATCCCAAAGAAAACCTGACTCCCACGCTGGCATGTTTATCGTTGGAACACATAAAGACATCGCAGATAATCAGCAATGCCCAATCTCCCCAATATCATGGGGGTGCGAGAAAATCCAGAAAGTGGTCACCAGTACCTTAGCTGCTGAGACAGCATCCCTGGCATCTGCACTCGATCAACTTGGTTGGTTAAGGTTATTCTGGCGGTGGTTGCATGACGCAACTGTTCAATGGAAAGACCCCGAGAAAACCCTCCCAACTATTGAACCTGCGATTAGTGTACCTACCTTGGTTGACCATGGTGATTTGGCCATAACGGATTGTAAATCCCTCTTTGACCTGATATCCCGAACCGCTCCCCCATCATGTTCCGAGTTCCGTGTTCAATTAGTCGCAAGAGCTATAAAAGAAGCCATCCGCGAGGGTATCTCACTGCGATGGGTACATAGTGGTGCTCAATTAGCTGATGCCTTAACTAAGGCCATGGATGCCCACTTCCTTCGGTCCACCCTAAAGTTAGGCATGTATCGACTCTTTGACGAAGAATCCGTACTTAAAGAAAGAGCAAAAACCAAAGATAGGGTCAAATGGTTACAACAACAATCATCGATCAATAACCGAATTTCCAATCAAAGCAACACTTCCTAGTTTCACGAAAAGAAAAAGAAATTTTACGAATGTGATTTCCAGATGTGTTGCTTCATCCATGTTCCATGCTGCCTCTCAGTGATGTCCATGTGTCTTGACAGACGATCTCTCACCAGCGCTGTGGCCCAAGGAGGGCCAGGGAGGGTGGTCGAGGGATAGCGTCTTGGAGCCATAGAGCTGGCATCTGGTGCGGTCACCAGTCACGACAGCAGGGTCTGTCATCATAGCTAGGCTTCGTGGACGTGGCCACTCACTTTGGCTTTTGGAGGAAATAGCAGCTGCAGCGCGGCCGTCAGCCGCAGGGCGAGGTGTGGTTGTCTGGACCACTTGGTTGAATTGGGGCTCGCACCAATTACAATATATATATGTATATATATATATATATATATATATATATCCAATATGTATATATATATATATACGCATACAAATACATCGATTTCAAATATACTATATATATGTATATTTATCATATTTGTAAATACATATCTTATATATATATGACACATATAGATATACAATAATTATATATGATATAGATCATATCACAAATTATATAGTTCTTATATGCACAGAGATGTACAAACACAAACGTATTCAAATAAATCGATGAACATACAATTCATGGAGTGTCTTCTTGATACACCGCAATTTGTTCTTGGCTTGCTGGTCTCCAACTCATTTGTTATTGGGGTGTTGCGGGAACGACTGCAGTTACCCAATGTAACGACCGTTGACAGTTGATGGATTGGAGGAAAACATATTGTAGCTGTGAATGCCGCGATCAAACGTGTTTACTTCCCCCAAGCCTCCCTCCAAACCCCCCCGGACCCCCCTCCCGACTCCCCAACCGAAAAACGCTCCGTTGGCGCATGCAAATGCACACAATACGTATGAAAAAGCGCTGCAGCTAGACTCGGACACAAGAGAAGGTTGCGCAAAATGCCGCGCGGGCCAAACGAAATCGTGTCGAAGCAGGCAGGTAAAATGCTCCAGCGACGGCGGAACACGTTTTCTGCAGGGATTTTTATACACATATATGTAATGAATGTAATCCAATCAGAAAGGGCGCGTAAATGCAATGCAGTGAGAGTGATGTAATGTAACTCTGATTTAAGTCGATGTCATGCACTGTTGCTGGGGAATGCATTATCATGAGTTCATTTAGTGCACGCACAGCACATCATTCAGGCAAGAACACAGGCGGGTAGGAAGGAAGGTTGTATGAGGTTGAAAGGGTCTGAAGGTACAAAAGGAAGTATACGGGCACTATTAGGATCTGCTAGGCACCCATGTATGCAACTGTGTAAGTAGTTAGGTGGGTAGGTAAGTATGTTTGCATGTATGTATGTGCTTTTGTTTATGGAACGTATTGTCGTGCAATGTAATGTACTGTCATGTATATAGTGCAAGTGTGAAAATACGGTACAGTAATGTAATGTAATCTATGAAATCTAATCTACTATAATGATATGCATGTGATGTGATGTAATGGAATGTTTGTAGAGTAGTGCAACGCGTTTTAACGGAATGCAAACGCAAATGTGCATTTGCAGTGTAACTGGTATCCAGCCATCTATTTATGCTTGTGTGTTCGTTCGGACGCTCTGATGGACTGTGGGTGGTTTGCCGACCTTCCTCCCATGTCAAGTAATTCCGTTGAAGATATTCAAACACATTAAATTTAAATATAGACGTTATATTGTGCAGTGAATTCTACATTTGATGCGCATGGAGATAGGCATATTTAGTGAGTTCTGATGCGTTTTTTGGATCAGTCGGCACTCAGAAACGAGAGAACTGCTGTCATTGCTCTGTCGCAGAACTGCCGGCCTGCGAAGGCTGCGCAGGCTGGTATCAGCTGGTCGGGTGGTCACAGGGTCCATTTTTTTATGCAAAAACTAGGCTTGGGACCTTCGGATGCCTTCGGATGCCTTCGGATGGAATTCTGGACATCTTCAAAACATGTCCCACAATTCAAGTTTCCATGTCTTGCTATTGGGTGGGCTTCCAAAAAGTGGCTTCAAATTCATTTCTTAAGCAATGAAGTGACAGTCTTGGAAGAGCCAACTTTCTTGAGTTTGACCAGGAGGTGACGGTGACAACCCGTGCTTGGTGATCGTCTTTGGCCTTGCTGTCGTCCAGGGCTTGGTTTTGCGGGACTGACTTGGTCCTCCTCCCGGGGAGAGCTCACGTTAGGTTCTGGCATTCGTGCTGCTTTTTCTGGGCATGCTGGTGATGTTCTGGACAGTGGTGGTGAACGTGTGCGGGCCTTGAGGCTGCGTTTTCAGGGACAGTGTAATGCTTTTCTGGTTGGTGGTTTGAAACATTTTTTATTCTCCCTAGTAATTGTTAGCAAAAGGTTGGTGTGGTTGACAAATATTTTTTATAGGGTTCAAACCACCAACCAGTTTTGTTTTCCTCTTTGTCGCCATGAAAGGAAGGTCGGAAAGGGTCTCTCTCCTTAATACATGTCGACATGTGGAGGACAACAATTGAACGTGTCTTCGATATGTTGATGGGGCTGAGGCTCTATGGCGTTTGGCTCAACCAAAACTATCTTCGAGAGCATGTGGCCAACAGGCCAGTGCAGTGGTTCAGCCAGTCCCAGGTCCAGTTGCACTCGGTGGATTCTCAATGTAAGTGGCTCACCACCTGGGTGTTTCTCAAGTCATAGGGGTACCCCCATTTTGGAGGGTTCCCTGGCTTAGGTCTAACTTTCAAGTCAGCCAATATCGAACCAACCATGACTTTGGGGTCCTATGGCTTAAAAGAAACCCTGCGAATTGCTAGGTACAATGTGCTGGAGTACAACAGCCAGTACGACACAGACCCAGCGAAGGACAGTCAGCCACGGTATGTTTTGCTGACAGATGTCCAGTGGAGCTGGGGTTGTCCGTCAGTGCTGTGCCCGCCAAATGGTGGTTTCTTAAGCAATCTTAAGCCATAGGGAACCGGTTGGTTTACCACTATAATTTCCAACAGCGGAGAAGTTGGGTTTTAATCTCTAGGACTGGGGCTGGTGTCTCGTTTGTTGTCCAGCCCAAAACCCGGACCTGGAACCCTGGAACCCTGGAAGTCTGGAACCCTGGAACGCCCTGGTGCCTTGGAACCCTAAAACCCCGGAACCCTGGAACCCTGGAAGCCTGGAAGCCTGGAACCCTGGAACCGTGGAACCCTGGTGCCTTGGAAACTCTGGAACCCTGGAACCGTGGGGCACCTCGGAGCCTTGAAGTGTGTACTTCGAAAATTTTCGTGTTGCCATATGTTTTTCTTCATGTTTGGGCGAGGGGGGGCAGTGCTAAAAACTCCGGAGCAAGGTTCCAAGCAAGGTTCTTACATCTGGATCGGGATCCGGGAATTTTGAAATATTGGTAAGTAGGTTTCCTAGAGATGATTCGTATTTAAAAAAACCCAAAATAACTTTCCAATACTTTGGTTGCCATAGTTTTGTTTGGGTTGGGTTTGAAATGGTTTTTGCATTTTTTTTGTTTTTTGGTCTGCTTTTAAGGTAAAGCTTATTAAAAAAGGTTTTGAATGAACCGGTTCTAAGCAAGGTTCAAGTAAGGTATGGGTTCCCGGAAATTTGGAACCTCGGTTCCCGAAGTTCCGGAGTAAGTGGCCCAAGCGAGATTGTTAAGACAGATTCTCAAATAAGGTTCCTAAGCACGGTTTGTAACTAAGGTTCACAAACGCGGTTTTTAAGTAAAACTTTTAAAGAAGTATTGTAGGAAAAGTTGCCGCGCAGGGTTTCGAAGGTTGATAAGCAAGGTTCCCAAGTGAGGTTTACCAGAAAGATTTCCAAACGACATTCCTAAGTATGGTTCGTATCTGAAGTGAGGTTTAAAAGACAAGTTTTTAAAATAGGTTTTCATGCAAGGGTCGCAAGTAAGACTCCCAAAACAGGTTTCCAAGCGAGGTTCATCAGAACCAGAATGGTTTACAGCTGGAATTCCCAAGTCAGGTTTGCAAGTAGGGCTTCGAAACAAGGATTTTAAGAAAGGCTTCGATGCAAGTTCCGAGAGTTCCCAAGAAAAGTTTTAAAATAAGGTTTACAAGACAGATTCCCAAGTAATGTTTGAAATTTTAAATAATATTTCCAAAAGGTTCCCAGTTTTGCCATGCTTCGTTTTAAGCAATTTGGTTTATAATTCCGTCTTCACCCTAAAGCTTATTTAAAAAATCCCAACAGCGGAAAAGTTGGGTTTTAATTTCTAGGACTGGGGCTGGTGCCTCGTTTGTTGTCCAGCCCAAAAACAGGACCTGGAACCCTGGAACCCTGCAACCTTGGAACCCTGGAACCCTGCAACCTTGGAAGTCTGGAACCCTGCAACCCTGGAACCCTGGAACGCCCTGGTGCCTTGGAACCCTAAAACCCGGAACCCTGGAACCGTGGAACCCTGGTGCCTTGGAACCCTGGAAACTCTGGAACCCTGGAACCGTGGGGCACCTCGGAACCTTGAAGTGTGTATTTCGAAAATTTTCGTGTTGCCATATGTTTTTCTTCATGTTTGGGCGAGGGGGGGCAGTGCTAAAAACCTTGGTCAGCTCTTGTTGCCCCGTTTTCTTGCTGCAGTTTGTTTCAGAATGTGTTGATATGACGTGGAGCCGGTTTTCATAACATATTTCTTTGTGTTGACTTGATGTGGAACAGATCTTTGCAGCGGATGAGTTGTCTTGTCCTGTCCATACGGAAAGGCATGGTCTCTACGTACATGTCCAATGGCTACAACTAGTAATTAAAGAGTGTGCAGGGAAAGGACACGACCATAATTCGGTTTTTACGCGCGCATTATATGTTTTTCTTGCCCTACATGGAACCAAATTACCCATTACAAGAAATGCCTTAGCAGGCTCTACAAAGGCTAAAATATGCACCATTACAAGATTCCGTCTGCCGGGACGAAAAGCAAAGCCAGCTTATCTTGTAATTATGGGTACCGTATATCTTTCCCACTTCTTTATTATCCATGGCGCAGTGTACTTGGATGACATCTTTATTTTCTTCCTGGATTTACATGGATTTTGCATATTTTGGTTACGAGCGGCAGGTTTCTTCCTGTGAGTTGGTTTATACAGTGCTTAATCCCAATAGCAGGATGCTTTTGAGTTTTAACCTCTAGAAGCAGGGGGTGGTAGTAAAAATTCTCGGCGCATACGGGTTCCCGAAACCTTGGAACCTCAGTTCCTAGAGACCTGAGCAACAGGTTCCTGATCCCTGGAACATTACTTATTAAAGTTCCAAAGCCAAGTCCCAAGCAAGGTTCCTAAGCAAGGAGCGGGTTTTGGGAATCCCAAACTTCCGGAGCAAGGTTCCAAGCAAGGTTCCTACATAAGGATCGGGATCCGGGAATTTTGAAACATTGGTAAGTAGGTTTCCTAAACATGATTGGCATTTAAAAAAACCACAAAATAACTTTCCAATACTTTGGTTGCCATAGTTTTGTTTGGGTTGGGTTTGAAATGGTTTTTGCATTTTTTTTGTTTTTTGGTCTGCTTTTAAGGTAAAGCTTATTAAAAAAAGGTTTTGAATGAACCGGTTCTAAGCAAGGTTCAAGTAAGGTATGGGTTCCCGGAAATTTGGAACCCCGGTTCCCGAAGTTCCGGAGTAAGTGGCCCAAGCGAGATTGTTAAGACAGATTCTCAAATAAGGTTCCTAAGCACGGTTTGTAACTAAGGTTCACAAACGCGGTTTTTAAGTAAAACTTTTAAAGAAGGATTGTAGGAAAAGTTGCCGCGCAGGGTTTCGAAGGTTGATAAGCAAGGTTCCCAAGTGAGGTTTACCAGAAAGATTTCCAAACGATATTCCTAAGTATGGTTCACATCTGAAGTGAGGTTTAAAAGACAAGTTTTTAAAATAGGTTTTCATGCAAGGGTCGCAAGTAAGACTGCCAAAACAGGTTTCCAAGCGAGGTTCATCAGAACCAGAATGGTTTACAGCTGGAATTCCCAAGTCAGGTTTACAAGTAAGGCTTCGAAACAAGGATTTTAAGAAAGGCTTCGATGTAAGTTCCGAGAGTTCCCAAGAAAGTTTTTAAGTAAGGCTTACAAGACAGACTCCCAAGTAATGTTTGAAATTTTAAATAAGATTTCCAAAAAAGGTTCCCAGTTTTGCCATGCTTCGTTTTAAACAATTTGGTTTATAATTCCGTTTTCGCCCCAAAGCTTATTAAAAAAGTTGAACCAACCGGACCAACGTTCTAGGCAAGGTTCAAACAAGAAACGGGTTCCCGGAAACCTGGAACTTTGGTTTCCAAAGTTCCGGAGTAAAGTTCTCAAGGGAGATCGTTAAGACAAGTTCCCAAGTAAGGTTCTTAAGCGCGGTTTGTAGTTAAGGTTCACAAGTACGGTTTTTAAGTAAGGCTTCTAAGCAAGGATCTTGAGAAAAATTGCTATGCAAGGTTTTGAAGGTTGCCAAGAAAAGTTCCCGAGTGAGGTTTACCGATATAAAATAGGACAAATATAAAAACATCAAATTAATTTTACATCAATTTCTGATTTAACCAAAAATAGTTATAAACTTGGCGGAGCATGTTGTTGCCGCTGTTGGGTTGCAAAGCTGGGTTAATGGTTGAGAGTGAATGATTTGGGGTCCCCTCTTTCGAGAAAGCGCCAAATGCTTATATGAGAAAAGGGGAAGCGTCAGCATTTGTAAAGACCCCGAGCTATGTCCATTGGGAAATGATACAGATGTTGGCCACTCTCTTTGAGGAGCCTACCGAGTTTCAGACTCCAAGCATCGAGACAAACGTAGCGAAAAGCAAGGTGGGCGCCAAGGAAGGTAAGGTTGTTGCAGTTCCTGAGCAAGAGGCCGAAGCTGGAGCCGGGTTTCTACCATTGGGTACCCTATCCCCAAAATAATCCTTCGTTGTGAAGCAACCAGCAAGCTTTGGGACTATGTATGGACAAAGATAGGTCTCTGTCTTCATTGGTCCAAAAGGAGCTATGGGTTTGAATGTTTGAGATTGGAAGCACGAGCACGGTTTAGTTTTAGTAGTAGTAGTAGTAGTAGTAGTAGTAGTAGTAGTAGTAGTAGTAGTAGTAGTAGTAGTAGTAGTAGCAGCAGTAGCAGCGGTAGCAGCAGTAGCAGCTAGGGGGCCGGTGTGTTATAGCTTCCCTGATTTTGAAAATCATATTCAGAATCTTCATCGTCATCCACACCATTTTCAGGCCCCAAAACACGAAGACAATCATTTCAGAAGCTGAACTTCCTGAGACACTTTGCTTGTTCTTTTCAAAATCGCACACCCTAAGCACCCTAAACATGAATCCAAAATCCTAAAACCCCAAAAGAACGAAACTCTAAAGGCCCAAACCCGAGAGGTGTGTCGGACACCAGTCATGCCATCATTGAATAATCTAAGCAGCCTGTGGTTGTTTGCTTTGTTCAACCACATTCTGAAGTATCTTAGATTTAAGTATTCACATGCTGAACCATTTTAGATTTATCCATATTATTCATTTAAGTCTCTGACCCTGGGGTGCAGAACACCACTTCGTTCAATTACAGTATCTCGTGCTTTCATTTTGCTTGAACTAACCTTCCGGTGTTGGGTTTCGTGAGCACCTTGTGGCAGGCCATGGCATCAACGAAACCAGAGGTGATTGGCAAAGGTGCGTCCTCTGCTTCTGCTCCAGCCTCATCGCATGGCCTTGAGCCTGAGAGAGCGGCTTATCTCGAAGATGATGACGTGAACTTTGGAGGAACCCTGGTCAGCATCGACTTGACTGGGGAATCGGCAGTTGCAAATGAACACAACCTCCAACGCCATGCCTTGTGAGACTGGTCTCACACAGAGACATGTTTGCGAGAGAGTGTGTTCTGTGTTCAGGCAGAATACCCATTCATTTTTGTTCGAGCCGAGCGAACTTCTAAGAAGCGCTTCGGATGTTCCAATCACCTGGCCAGGCTAAGTCTGTCAGGCACTGCATTTCTTTTTTATACTCAATGAATCTCGGGGTGGTGCGAGTGGTTGATCCGGGTTGACCCGCATGCATTTCACTCCAGTTCACGGCGAAATTGAAAAGGCTCATTGCTGTGAAAGTAGGCACTGCAGAAACACGTCAGAGTCCACCTGTGCATTTCAGTGGAATATGCAGCAGTCAAGATGGAGGTGATTTTTTCTGTGTCGCATCCTTGGAAGGCATGCAGGCTCACGATGCCCGGAATCTTTTGAAGTACTTAGAGAGCGACAGCCGAAAATATTCCGAGGAGGAGCCGATGGCAGTTGGGTGCGCAGCCATTTCAAGCAACAAAGCTTCCCCCTTTCCAACGTTGCCACACGACCAGTGAGGAAAGAACGGCTGACTGGTTCAGAGACTTTGTCCGCAGTCTCAGGCGCTGACAGAACAGTGATGATAGCTCCTCATACTACAGATATCACATCAATTCAGATCATCAACGCTTCATTGAAGGGCGCGCCTTAGGCTTGCCTTGGGCGCGCCTTTTGAAATATTTTGAAATAGCACAGCAGTTCCTTCCTCAATCCTTAATCTTGTCTAATCTTGTATCTTTCATATATATGTATATATCTATATCTGCATCTACATCTATATCTACATCTATATCTATATCTATATCTACATCTATATCTGTATCTATATCTGGTTCCTCGGGCGTTTCGCCCTCCCACGGTTTGCAAGGTTTTGCCTTTATATATATATATATATATATATGTATATATATGAATTTCTTTGAATGTGTATTACATACTTCTTCCTTCCTGCCGAGACTTGCGTAATCTGAGAGCAGCAGTCACATGTGCGTGCCCTTGCTGCCCATGCAAGAACAATGCTACTCCTGATTGTTGGTATCTTCAATCTGTTATCCCTCCCTCTTCGCAACAAGCAACCTGGGGAGGGGGGGGGGTGGTGGGGACTCTTTGGTGG
>VSDK01011818.1:53124-63172 GCA_009767595.1 Symbiodinium kawagutii
CCTCCCCCCCCCTCCCTCTGTGATTTGTTTTTGTATAATTTTCTACACAATGTAATTACTATACATGTTCCTTTCTTGTTCAGTTGTCATCACATGTGCACATCGCACATGGCTCAAGACTTAGCGTAGCCTGCCCTCTGTGGAAAACAAGTGACTGCTGTGCTTCGCCAGTGTCAGTTTGATAGGGATCCTTTAAGGGAATTTAACCTCACCCTCCCTTTCCATTTATTTCATCAATAATAACAAGAGCAAATGGCGAGAATAAGGTCTCCTTAATATTCCCTTATTATCTCCTTATTCTCTCCTTACTATCTTCTTATTTTATTTTATTAAGGAGAACATAGGGAGAACACAAGGAGAGACTAAAGGAATAATAAAAAGAGCATTAAATAGGGAGAGAATGATGTCTCCTTAATTCTCTCCTTATTCTCTCCTTATTCTCTCCTTACTATTTTCTCATTTTTCTTTATTAGGGAGAACATAGGGAGAACACAAGGAGGGACTAAAGGAATAATAAAAAGAGCAAATAGGGAGAGAATGAGGTCTCCTTAATTCTCTCCTTATTCTCTCCTTACTATTTTCTGATATTTTCTTTATTAAGGAGAAAATATGGAGAATACATTGAGAGAATAAGAGAATAATAAAAAGAGCAGATGGGGAGAGAATGAGGTCTCCTTAATATTCCCTTATTCTCTCCCTATTCTCTCCTTATTTTCTCCTTATTCTCTCCTTACTATTTTCTCATTTTTTCTTTATTAGGGAGAACATAGGGAGAACACAAGGAGGGACTAAAGGAATAATAAAAAGAGCAAATAGGGAGAGAATGAGGTCTCGTCAATTCTCTCCTTATTCTCTCCTTACTATTTTCTTTTATTTTCTTTATTAAGGAGAAAATATGGAGAATACAATGAAAGAAAAAGAGAATAATAAAAAGAGCAAATGGGGAGAGAATGAGGTCTCCTTAATTCTCTCCTTATTCTCTCCTTACTATTTTCTGATATTTTCTTTATTAAAGAGAAAATATGGAGAATACAATGAGAGAAAAAGAGAAAAATAAAAAGAGCAAATGGGGAGAGAATGAGGTCTCCTTAATTCTCTCCTTATTCTCTCCTTACTATTTTCTGATATTTTCTTTATTAAAGAGAAAATATGGAGAATACAATGAGAGAAAAAGAGAAAAATAAAAAGAGCAAATGGGGAGAGAATGAGGTCTCCTTAATATTTCCTTATTCTCTCCTTATTCTTTCCTTACTGTTTTTATATGTTTTTTTTTAAATGTCTCCTTGCTCTTCTCCTATGCTCCCCCTATTCTCTCTCTCTCTCTCTCTCTTGTTCTCTCTTGAATATCCCCTGACTCTATCCTTATTCCCTCCTTGTCCTCTCTTGAGCATTAAGAAGGGAATCTCAATTTAGTATCGTACAGTATAGTAGAGCAGAGCAGAGCAGAGTAGAGCATAGTACAGTACAATACAGTATGGCAGAATATAGTGCAGCATAGTAGAATAGAGCCGATTAGAGAAGAGAAGAATATAGTATAGTCTAGTCAAATGGAAAATAGCATAGTAGAGAAAAATATAGTCGAGAAAAATGATTGAGTTGCAGACTAGCAAAGAGTAGAATCGAGTAGAATAGAATAGAAAAGAGCAGAGTCTAGTAGAATAGGGTAGAGTAGAGTAGAATAGAGTAGAGTAGAATAGAGTAGAATAGAATAGAGTAGAGTAGAATAGAGTGGAGCAGACTATGCGACAGTATAGAAGAGTAAAATAGAGTATAGTATAGCATTGTAGAATCAAACCATTGAACTGCAGAGTAGGGTAGCGTAGAGTAGAGTAGACTATAAAAAGTAGATTAGAGTAGAGGAGAGCAAAGACGAGAAGCATAGAGTAGAGTAGAAAGTAGTAGAGTATAGTAAAATATAATAGTAGAGTAGAGTAGAGTATAGTAGAATAAAGTATAGTAGAGCAGAGTAGAGAAGAGTAGAGTAGAGCATCGACCAGGCTGCGCATTAATACTATGTGCAGAGCACATTTACTGATTGCGACCTTAAGATTTGGAAACTGCAGTCACTTGAATGTGTTCCCATTGCAAAGTGAATGGGTGGACAGCAATTTATATGCACAGGGGAAGTTACCTCAAAACAGCTGAAGTCAGATCGACCAGGCTGCAAATTACTATTATGTGCTTTGCATGTTTAATGATTGCGACCTGTGCTTCGAAAAGGACTTTGACAAAAAACTCACCAAATATGGGAGGGCGAAACGCCCGCATAACCCTATATGTATATCTATATCTTTATCTTTATCTACATCTACATCTACATCTATATCTATATCTATATACATGCACATCGAACTAGATATAATGCATTTTGGAAGTTCTCAACCCACGTTGTCCAGTCTCTCTCCATGGCCATCATCCATCTCGGAATCCATTGAGTCAAGAAGTACAATCGAAGATCCAGCGGTGAACATTCTGCACCCTTAATGCCACAGCTGGTGATCTATCGAATACAGGGCGGTCACCCGTTGGTCTCGATGGACTTCCTGGCATGGCTGGATTGGATGATGAATCACCCTGACATCTTGCGTTGAAAACGCCGCCTTTCTCTGCCTGTGTGGCCTTGCGTCCTCTCTCTTTGCGTCTTGCTGGGTGGGGTGCCTTTGTGGTTTCTGGGGCCTTGTTTGTTGATGCAAAGACTTATGGCCAGGTCTGCTGAAATCCCAGTGGACAAATCGTGGCATCTGCATCCTGCTTTGTCGATCAAGGTGTTCTCTGATGTGGTCAGCACCAGACTGGGGTTCGTTGGCCAATGTTAGCCTTTCCATGTTTCGATGGAGCTGTGACTTTCAAATTTGGGCTTGATTTCGAGCATTGCTGCACTCTCCTGGATTTCTGCCTTCATGATGCGGCCAAAATTGCACCTGGATCTTCCCTTCTTGTTGGTGATCTTGGCTATCAGCTCCTGTTAATCACTCTTAATCACTGTTGTTGGTGATTCTTTGCTATCATCCATACTATCAATCATTCTAAATCAATCATTCTAAATCAATTGTATCAATTCATCATTCTAAATGATTCTGATCAATTAATCAATATTCTCAATAACTACAAAGTAGTATCAATCCTGGTTCAGTGCAATCCTGGTCAGGCATCTAGTTGCCTCAGCTCTGAGCCAAGTGTTTTGATGGTCGTGGTCCTTGCAAGCTCCTCAGCTTCTAAAAGCGCTTGCAACCGTTGAGGTGTCACCAAAAGGAGTGCGCCGTTGCCTCAGGCTTCGAGACTGTTCCAAATTGGAGAAGTGCTCAATCAATGGGCTATACTAACGAGATTCTTAACCATTAACGAAGCACTAACCCGATCTGTGCGTAATTGGCATGCTGAAGCAATTGCGCCAATCCGCTCAGGTCGAGGACATTTGGTCCAAGCTTTTCCAGGCTCTTTGCTTCAAGAGTCTGACCTCTCAGATGCCTCAGACAGGTCAAAGCTTCGGCCTGTGGCTGTTATCTATCAAGGGGACCTGAAGGTCGTGGGGGCTAGGCTGAGAAGTTTTGAACCTGGCACGAATGATGTGTATGGCGAGTGTTAACTCCACCTCAGGTTGCTGCACTTCCACTTTTCAGGATCTAAGATGCAAGTGAACAAATGTGAACAAGAGGTAGTGTATGGTAGTGCATGGTAGTGTAGGTTTTCCAAACAGTTACGGACTTTCGCCCCAAGGTTCTACACCACCAATGGGAGTGGCACATGTGTTGCACAGGCCTGGCTGGAACTCAGCTGTTATCACATGCAGTGCTCCGGCACAGCCCGTGCTTAGGACGTCTACCAGGGCCTTGGTTGTGCCACTCTGGCGGATTCTGCTTCGATTGTGGCTTGGGAGCTCAGAGCTGTGAGATCTCTTCGCTATCTTCGCTATGCAGGGCCTATGTAGGGGCTCCATGGTCGCCGTTTTTCCCTCCTGCAGGAGTTGCTGGCGGATGCGCAAGACCAACGAATCAAGTTGGAGGATGTCGAGGCTTCATCGAACATGGAAAGCTGTGACCACAAAGTCAAATTTGGCGGTTCTGAAAACATGGAACCCTTCAAAATGGTTGGTTTATTACCATGAATGACTGATGATTTAGAAGCACCCCAATTTTGAGAAACGCCCATTTGGACCGATCTTCTCGATGGTATTTCGACTATGGCAGGACCATACTCAGTATTCCCACAACATCTTCGATGTTTGGATCAAGTACGGAAAAAGAAGTTTGTCGAATGAATTTTGTAGGTTCACTGGATTCTTGGTTTTCATGTTGATGTACATGTGGTATCTATGTGTGTACTCATGTATATATATATATATATATGATGTATATGTGGTATCTGTGTGTGTACAATATCTAAAATATAATATATATATATATCGATAAATTTAAATATACATGTATTTATATAAGTATAAATAAATAGATAAATCAATAGATGAATACATATATATATATACATATTTGCATACATGAATGTTCTTTTATATTTGTTCATCTCTTTTTCGAATCAGGGCCCCACTCACAGCATCAACTCTCCATGAAAGGCCAGTTGCGCAGCTGGCGAGTTTTTTGTTTGGCGAAGGGACGAGGCGCGGATGTCGCGTTGCGATGAGGAGATTCACCGCAAGGAATGGTGACCTGCTTGGGGTCGGCACTCAGATCATGTGCCAAGCCATAGAGGAACCAATGGGCGTCACTGACAATGACCATTCTTAGGAATGGAAACCATTGGTTTTGGGGGTGTCATTATTTTGGCGCATATCCATCTGGGTTGATGAGAAAATCCTGGGAAAATCATAGGAAAATCCCGTCGTTTGACCCCCATCTTTTTCAACGTCCACTCAGAAGGATTTCCAACGTCCATTTTTCCAGAACAAAAAGCAATCAAGTCAAGCTGATAGCTGATTTGAAGGTCCAATCAAGCTGATAGCTGATTTGAACATCCAAGCTGGTGAAGATGTTCACTGTGATTTTTTTTTAGCCAAGCTGGGGAACACGTGTCGTGGCCAGGTGGTGCTGGGCTGTGGACAGCTGGTTGCACATTCCGTTGGGGAGAGCGCCGGGAAGGCGCGGATCAATTCGTTTCGTGGTGGATGTGGGATATGTGGGATGTATATGGGGGAGATGTGGGAGATGTGGGGGTATAGGAGGTGTTTTATTTGTAGGGTGAAAAGCGGGTGTATACTTGTATCATATTAGGTGTATTGCATGGAATACTATATATATATATATATATGTATTCAGCGTATGTCAGGTGAATTATCAAGTATTTGGTGTATTGCCTGTATGGTATTTTTGAATAGAAAGCCCGTACATCATGCATGAAGTGCATAGGCACATGGGTGTTTCTCAAAATATGGGACCCCCCAAAATGGTTGGTTCATTTCTAGAAATTATTGATATTGGATGATTTGGGTGTGCCCTTCTTTTGAGAGACACCCCGATATGAATATATATATATATATAAATAAATACGTACATATGGATGACAATTATATATCCACAGTATTGTTTGGAAGACATATGAGTATACATATATGGATACACATCATGCATGAATGTCATGCTGCGTACGTTAAATGGTATAGAATATCCTTTTGATTACTGTTGTGAATCGCTGTGTGAAGTATATGATTTCAAGAATATGAGTCAATACCTTAGTGGTATCTTCAGTGGCAATGACTTGCTGTGGTATCCATCCATCCATCCATCCATCCATCCATCCATCCATCCATCCATCCATCCATCCAAGGTCAACCCCCCCAGCACCTTCCTTGAGCATTTTTTTCCAGGTATTTTCTTGTAAAACCCTTTATGATACATAGATAATATGAAATATACAATTTTTGACCTTCGGTTGTGTCCCTCCGCAATTGGACGCTGGACAGTTAGTTGCAGAGTTGCGACAGCTGTGTTGTGCGGCTGGAGTCAGAGGCTCAGAATGGTTGGCAGACACCAAAGGCCAGTCATCACCAAACTTCCCAAAAAGGATAGTTGTTTAGGTGATGGGATTGGTACAAGATACCCTGGTTCGATCTTTGTGAGTTTTTGTGGTTGTCTTATCCCTGAAGTCGCAGACCGCAGTGTTCCCAGAGTTCGGGACCAAGTTTGCCACTAAGACCTTTGTCCCAAACGCCCCTGCGCTCTTTGCCTATGCTGAGCGTGCAGCTTTTGATGGGAAAGCGCAGCTGCTAGTCACTCGTCAACCTGAGGACAGGGGGCCGGGTCCTGCTCTCTAGGGGCGATGAGGTTTTGTTGTTCCAAGGTGAAGAACAGTAATTATCCACAAAGCTGTGTACCCCAGCTCCCCAACCCTCAAAATCATCATCTTGCTGGGGACACGATCCAGTCTTGGAGTGTTTCGGGCTGCTTCTATCTGCCTGCAAAGTCTGTGGCAATTTTGCACGGAGGACACTGAGCGAAATGATTGGTTTGCTGAACGTGGCTTCTCAAGTCCATCTTCCCATGATGCCGTTCGAAGCTCACTTGGCTGGAGCTTGTTGACCAGATCCCATCCAGCAACTACTTTCAGACGCATCGCAATGTAACAACTTCCCTGTGGAGCTACCAGGAATTACTACCAACTTCCTTGCGTAGCTCGAAAGTTCTTGTCAAACGGCTCGGGGAAGAGTCTGGAGAGGAGGTCGGGTTGCCTGTTGCAAACCAGACTTCCCTCTTGAAGTTCAGCAGCTCACAGGTTTTTTCATGGTAATTTCTACTGATTGCTTTGGGACCAGAGGTTTACATCTGAACCCAACGAATCCCCCGGAACCGCTTGAGAAACCCCAGAGGCCGAAGCAGATATGGCAGCCTTTGCAGAGGAGCTGGAGATTGTTTCGAGCTTCTCAAAAACATTGTTGTAGTACATGCAGGCAGTCAAGTTCATCTTCAGATCTTCGCAGGTTCAACGGATGTGGGGCGGAATATCCTCTTGAGGTGCAAAGATCGCTGCCGCGACCAAAGCTTGCCGCGGCAAAAGCCTGGAGCTGCTGCCTGCACTGGGGAAGCTCGGGGCCGCTGGATCGGCACTGGTCACATGTGTTGCCGCTCGGCTCAAGCTTCCAAGCCTTGGCGACAATTTTCGCGACTGGTGGGGGTGCCCAAGTGGGAAATTCCCTGACCCGAAGCCAACCATGACGTCCCATTGATGCAGTCATGGTGGGAGATTTTGTGAGTTCTCATGACACTTTGTGATTTCACTTTCCAAAGCTCATTGTTGAATTTGTCTCCTTGTTGTGTTGCGAACATGTTCTGGCTAGGACTCGTGCGTTCTGCACAGCTTCTCGGTACTCTTCAGCTTTGATGCATGTCAACCCCCAAATAGTAAGCCTTTGGTCTATCAATTTGCCAGAAAGGTGGGAAATGGGGGCCCAGTTTTCCATGGTTTTTGGAAATGCAGTATTTGGAATTGAAGTGGTTGCCATATTGAATTTTGATCCAACATGTACCTTTGTTGCAAGCAACTTTGAATGCTTAAGAATCATCAAAAACATGCAAAAACACGTAAAAACTGGGCCCCCATTTCCAACCGCTCTCCAATTTGCAGGGTACCATATAAGTAACGAACCATTGCTCTTGGGGTGTATCCCCCTACTGATCAACCAATCTTGGGTTCGGATTTACTCTTTTGAAGATTGAGCAAACTTGCGTAGGAAATTGTTTTCCACCTGTGAGGTTCGCTCCGCAACATGGGACTGGCAGTGGACGCGTTGTTCTTCATTGCCGCATTTGCGACACCTGTTGCGGTATGTATTGGTATGTTGGCAGAGGGCAAGGGGAGTGTGGGGACCAAACTGAGCACAAGCTTCACATGGCATCCAATCCTGATGTCATTAGCATTCTCTTTCTTTATGGTCCTGGGCCGATGGGCCTACGTTACAGACTCTCTTGGTGACAAGCCCAAGCAGCGGCCGGTTCATCGTGCCTTGATGATCTTGGGCGCTTTGTGTGCGGTGGGAGGCTACGTGGCCATCTTCGTGGCTCATGTCCAGAAGCCCACTTTCTTTGGCTACAACTTCCACACGCAAACCTGGGCTGTCCCAACTCGAGTGATTCACGACCTCTTTGGCTATGGAATCCTCTTGCTCACATTGGCACAGGCCAGCATGGGCCTACAGAAGCTGGTGAAGCTCAACGCAGGTATGAAGAGATTTACTTTTCACGGTGACCTGGGGAAGGCAATTCTCCTCCTGGCATCTGTACAGATCGTCATTGCTTGCATCATCTGGCCCTGGGCAACTGCTTTGAAGATCCTGACTGGTGTCTTTGCTGTGGGTGCGGCTCTTTGTGGAGCTTTCTACCCCAAGCAAAACATTGCTGACGAAGATGCTCGGTCCTTGGCACGAGCATAACATGGCGCGGGGCTTTGTCGGTTGGACAGTGGCCGCCGTGACACAGACCGATTCGGACCAGAAAAATGGGGGATGGTTGGCGAGGTTGGTAGTCACCAGAGAGTCTCCTAAGATCAGCGTCTAGCTAGCGTATTCAGGTTGCTTCTTTGCTCAACCATTCAGCATCATTTAGCCATATTCCGAAGATTCGTTTTTTTTGTTTTCTCGATTGATCGTGCTCTATCTCATGATCAACAATCATGATGGTTGAATTGGGTAACTAAGCCAATCGATGATTGATTCAGTAACCAATTGTTCATCGCTGAGATTTGCATCTTCGATCACCAACATTCATTATCAAACATTGATCTTTAGTACCATTATTATAATCCGCCATTGATCATCATTATATTGACGATCTTTGATCCCTGATTGTCACCCATTGTCATCACTATCAGCCATTGTCATCAGCCATGAATTATCCATTAGCCAAGCATCCACCGCTCGTCATCAATAGCTAAGCATACTCTCCAGCAATCATTAACCACATCCATTGTTTACCATGGTTAGCATGAAAATCAACCAGACCAGCCAATCATTAACCACATCAGCTATCCATGATCAGCCAATCATTAACCTCTTCAGCTAATCATTAACCACATCAAGCTGTGGTCAACCACTATCCATGAGCTTTGGCGAACCATGATCCATGGACCGCATGTCCGGTCCACCGAAATCGGCATCGCTCCGCGGCGTTTTGCTCGAGCTTCGGCGGCTTGGCGGATCAGATCCTGCCGCTGCTTGGCGGTGAAAGGGGGAGGTGACTGATGGACCAAATCCAGAGATCCGACGAATCAACTGGGCCATTTGGCAGGTGTATCAATGGTTCATGATGCTTCGCGCATATGGTTATCTATGGTTTATATTGGATGATAACTGGGGGCATCCCTATTTTGAGAACCATTTACATGGTTGATAAGCTGGATGATAACTGGGGGTACCCCAACACATTGAGACAATACCAGGAGTTCCTCAAATTGGCGGAGCCTTTTTCAAATCACCCGGGCTGATCATCTACAGTAACGGTTTTTTTGGAATGATTTGGGGTTGAGAAACAACCATATTTGGGATACCAGCTATTTTAGGTAAACTAGGGTTGGCTGATTAATTACTGGTTAGTGATTGGTCGACGAATAGTGAGTGAAATGTGACAGTTATAACAGTTATAGTTATGGTGGATAACCATCGTTAGTGAATGGTCGGTTACTGCTCAATTCTTGAGGAGGTTGACCATGGCGAACCACAGGTTCATGTTTGTTACATTGGTGCATAACCGTGGATATTGCCGATCATCAACAAAGGTTCATTATCAACAAAGGTGGTCAATAGTGGCGATCGTCAACAAGGCTTAAGTAGAGGCTACTGCAAGTAATGGTTGCTGCAAGTAGTGGTTCACCGTGTCATTACTGTGTGACCAACAGACATGGCCAGCATGGTTGGGGTCCAACCGTTGGGGTGTTGACATAGATGGAGGTGTGTGGAGCTGACGAGGTTAATCAGTGAACTGTTAAATGATGGTGAAATGATGGTGAAATGATGGTGAAATGATGGTGAAATGATGGTGAAATGATGGTGAAATGATGGTGAAGGATGGTGAAATGGTGATCCGAATGATGGTGAAATGATGGTGAA
>VSDK01011818.1:66432-71432 GCA_009767595.1 Symbiodinium kawagutii
CCTTGGCGGTGGCGGTGGCAGTAGAGTCACTTGGAGATTTGCCAACCGAACCACAACCGTTTGGTAAGTGCCACTCCAACAGTTATCTATGATGGTGAATCAATTCATCAGTGGTTTGTAAGGTGGTTGACCAAACTTAATCGATTAATACAGTGAATAAAGCAGTGTTAACCATCATGAGTCAAGAAGCTGGTTAATAGAGTACCAAAATTCTTACTCATTTCTGGTCGGTCAGACATGGAACCTGCTCCACCATCCCTGGAGATTTTTGCCCATCGAGTCTGCTGGTCAAACACTTGATGGTATAGCCGCAGCCAACTGGCAAATAATGCTCAAGAATGGCTAGTCATGATGAACGGCTAAGAAGGGCATGATTTACGGCAAATCATCAAATTGGGGACCTGGATCCCATGTCCCATGATACCGGATATGACACCGGAAGATAGAAGTGCGGCCAACTTGAGATTAAGTTCATGTATTTTACTGAACTATGAAAGTAATTGTCAATTATACAGTGCAAAAAATGTGTCCGAGTTGGTTAAACAAGTACCAAACCTGCTATATTTTTAGCAAACATCCATAGTTGATACAGTGCAAACCTGCCACAAAAGGCAAAGGGTGAAGGGTGCAATGTTCCGACCTGGCAGTGGCCCATGATCGATTGGGGATGGTCAGCCGGTTTATCATTTTATACCCACCGTGGTGACAGTTTTCATGTCTCAACAGCCCGGTAGGTCAGACCCAGTTGATCCAGAAGCGGCAATTGGCGGCTGGCAAACGGAGAGCGAAGATGAGTCGATGGAACATTTGAACCAAATTGGACTCTTGCATGCACGATTGGGTAAGGTTTTTGTAAAGATGCAAACGGCCGAACCCTTCTCCTCTGAAGCTAATCTGGAAATAATTCCTTACCCCTGATTCTCCTCCCTTGGTTTAGTAACTTTAGTATATCCATCGCTGCTAAAGCGAAGGGTTTTAGTTCGGCTCGGGGGAAGAAACAAGTTTTGGCTCCCATCAGTGTGCCGCACGCGTGACCGAGGCCAGCAGAACCAGATGCAGTTTCTGCAGCAAGTCATGGGACATGAAATGCAACGGCCTTCGCAAAGCCAGCCGAACCCATTCCCTCAAGTGCCGCTGGCCTACCAACAAGTCCAACAACATCAACAACCAGTCCAACCGATGATGAACCAGACTGTTGCCGGTCCAAGTCCAGAACATCCTCCAAACTTCCAGCAGTTCTACGATCCCAATTCCTTCAACCAGCAGATGATGTTCCACTGGCAACAGCAACAGCCAATGCAGCAGCCACAGTGGGGGCCTGAGACATCACTCGAGCCGTTTTGATCTTTTCAAGGTCGTTCTTAGCCATTGCTAACCATTATTGTTGGCACCACTGTGAACCATTGCTATAGCCATCAATACTTGGCGGTTTCTCAGAATAGGGGTACCCCTATATAAATCATCCTGTGTATTGATCATTTTACGGTAATAAACTCACCATAACTTTGCGGTACCCTATGGCTTGAGACGCTACGGCTTGGCAATTACAAATCAAGTCCAAACGGCAGAAAGCTGTTGGATTTCACTCTCCAGAAGCACAGTGGTATCTTGACTTCTCTTCTTCCCTTCGCAGGGTTCCGGAAACCTTGGAACCTTCGGGTCTCTCCCATCCTAGGCCACTTGTTTGCCATCTTATTTTCTACTCGTTTCCCATTTGTCTCCCACGTGTGTTCGATTAGTTTCACACATGGCTCGCTGGTTTTCTTCCTAGTCTCACCTTTGCGTCCCAGTACTTGTAACACATTGCATGCTTCTTTCACTTGTCTCGCATTTGTCTCCCAGTTTGTTTTACCTGCTGCCCATTTCTCTCGCGATGGTTTCCCAATTTACTTTTACTTGTCTCCCCCTTTTCTCCCAGTTGATTTTTATTTGTCTTGCTCTTGTCTCCCAGTTCTTTTTCACTTGTCTCCAACTGATCTCCCACGTGACTCCCGGCGTATTTTATTGTTTCCCCATTGTCTCCCAGTTGGCAGGTTGTCTTTAGTTGTTTCCCAATTTGTCTCCAAATTGACTCCCACGTGTCTTGCAATTTGTTTTTACTTGTCTCCTAGTTTTTTATCGCTTGTCTCCTGCTTCTCTCAATTCTTTTGCTTCTTTCTCAGTTTTTTCATTAGTCTCCGATGCAGTTTTCCACTTGTTTTCACCTGTCTCCCAGTTTATTTTTACTTGTTTCTTTTTTTTGCCTGCTGCCATTTCCTTTTCCACTTGTTTTCGAACTGGACTCCCATGTGTTTCCGAGTTTGTTGTCATTTGTCTCCCCCCTGTCTCTGAGTTTATTTCACTTGCCTGCCAATTTATTTTTTATTGTTTGCCACGTGTCCCCCAGTTTATCTTTACTTGTCTCCCATCTCTCTTCCACTTGTTTTTTCACTTTTCTCCCACTTGTCCTCCAATGTTTTGTCATTTGTCTCCCAGATTGTCTGTACTGTTTGATATTTGTTTTCCATTTGTCTCTCACAGTTTTTTCCATCTATCTCTGGTTTTGCTACCTGCTTCCCACATGATTTACACTTGTGATTTGTTTCCCTATTTCTTCCCACTTGTCTTCCAGTTGTATCCCAATGTGTTCGCCTCTCTCCCACTTTTCTTCCAAACAAGCATATTGCTCATTGATCTTCTCGCACTTTGAAAATCCCCATTGCCGTTGGGTTGCAAAGCTGGGTCAACGAATCACGGTTCACCTTTGTTGATCATTAACTATCGTCAACCATTGTCAGCTGTTATTACCATGGCTAACCACCATTGGCCACCAATCATTGACCATGGTCAACCATCACGGGTTGGATATCAGCGTTGCCATTGGCTGAGGTTGAACCACTTCAATCAACAAATGCAGATGCAGATGCATCAAGCTCTAGAGCAACAGCCAAGGCCATCGGGGAGGATCCCCCACTGGTAGCCCTGGCTGAGACATCACACCGTTTCAGCAGCAACCATTATGAATAGGTATCAATGAAGCAGTATGCCACTTGAACACTTCTGTGATGTCTCACAGGCATGTTCATCAACCAGTCAACCTAATGGGTTTAGCCAGTTGAACGATTCCACCGAGTAGCAGTTGAAACCGACCGTTGAAGCCACTGTTGTTGAGAACTCGCAGCAGTTGAAGCTTGGAGTTCCGTTCACCAATGCCGGTGCAGATGTGTTGTGAGGCTCCAGCCGCTGCAATCCTACGTCCCTGAGGGAATGATGTTGGTGGTTGTGCCAGTTGTGCAGCATGGCTGCATGTGGAATCTTGTCCCTTTTGGTAGTGTAGATCTCACCGGTGAGTTCTTTCCCGCAACCATTTACGCTGGTGTTCTCTCCACGTCTTTGATTGGAAGAACAGCCATGAGCTATGTGGCGAGCCAGTTTACCAGACCTTTGTGGACAGATGTTGGCTGAGAGTGCAGATCCAGTTCCCAACTGCAGTTGCTGAGGTCAGTGACATCACCGGTAGAGTAATCCCTTTTTGGTCTTCCCAAAATGTTAAGGTTCCTGACTGAACCAGATACTGAGGCCGGGAGCCGAACAAGGCTGGCAGAGAGGGGCGATCCTTGGGAGTTTTGTGGGCTACTGTTGCCGGCCTTCGAACAAGGAAGCAGCTTTTCAACGAAAGTATTGTTCAGCGGGTTCAGATCAACACAGTGGAAAGACATCACCTGATCATTGATCATAGTGACAAAGTTGCCTGCCATGGCTTAAGAGGCAGGAAAGGTACCGCCCAAGCCACGATCATTTTTAACTCTGCACAGGCGCCTTTAGTACGAGGAAGCCATGGTCATGTTTAGGGGGGGATAGCCATCCATGGCCATCCATAGCCGCGGTGATCATTTTGAACCATAGCCTCAGCAAGAAAATCGAACCTGGGAAACCCTTGTTATACTGGGAAACCCTGATTATGATGCGCAATTATGAGTAGTATTTTCTCCAGAATTTTGCATCAACCACCGGAGATAGCCATGTCTTGCGGTAGCAGACTTCAGGTGAGACCCAACTTCAGCCTTCGCGCCACGACGCTTGGTGCGTTGATGCCCTGGTTGGTTTGGGTGGTAAACATCATGGATAGTTTTGCTCGATATATACGATATATAAATCAACAATGGTTAATGCTGGCTAGTAAGGGTTGATACTGTTAGATATTCTTGTTTGTAGTGATTAAGAAAAGATGATGGGGATAAGCAAAGGTGACTGTTCATCATGGCAGATCATGTTTCTACATTTTTTTACTGATTCCACTCCCTTTGAAACAGCGAGCGAAAACATGGCTGATCATATACTGGCTATATACGGTCAGTATTATATATGTAATATGTATATATTTGCTTACCTAACTAGGTCCACGTGCCATAGAGGGCCGCATGTTTTTTGCATCATTGTTGTATGTCCATGTTGCAAATACGCCATGTTTTACAGGTGTTCCTGTCCATTCATAGATGCAGACGCAATTCGAAGCTCACGACAAGTTGCTTTGTTCGGGCACCATTCGTCAAGTGGACAGCAAAGCCTTTAGAGCTTCTATGAATTGCGATGGTGTCTGCGTTGGCAGTGTTTGACGCTAGACCTGCTGAAACAACACGAGCTTCACAGTCCAGGAAACTTCTCTATGTCCCTGGGCTTTTTCCTGCGTCCCATCCCCGAAGCATCGACGTCCTTCGCAAGTTCAAGTGAGCCCTTGTATGCTACCCAGTCCCCCAACCCCATACCATCATCGAAGCATCAACATCCCCCGCATGTTCAAGTGAATCTTGACATGCCACCCCACCCCAACCCTATCACCAAAGCAGCATCAACATTGTTTGCAAGTTCAAGACCCCACCCCCCAACCTCATCCCCAATGTAGCATCAACATCCCTTGCGAGCCCGCTTGAACGCTAACATGCCACCCAGTCCCATGCCCCCAAGCAGCATCAACATTCTTTACGAGTTCACATGAATGTGAACATGATATACCACCCAAT
>VSDK01011818.1:76432-78464 GCA_009767595.1 Symbiodinium kawagutii
ATTATTACTGGTTATTATCCCCCATTATTGGGGTGTACACTGTGGCAGTTTCTGTAGTCCTGGCAGTCTCCTTCCGTTGGGAATTTGAGCCAGGCTCTTGGAGCAGATTGCAGAGGATGCGTTTCAGCCTCAGAAGTTTTTCATCGCCGAATGCCAAGCTGCAAAACAGGGGTTTGGGAGCAGCCAAGCTCAGGCTCACACGAACCGATGTTTTGGAAAGGACCTGATTGAAAACTGGCCAAAACGGAAACAGAAGCAAAAACAGCCCTTGGGTCAGAACTACTCGTTTCATAAACCCGAAGAAATGCAAGTGAGTTGGATTAAAGCATATACATTCCTCAAACTAACGCCTGCATTTTGCAGGCAAGTGTCTCATTTGTTCCCTCTCGATGCAGCAAGATTTGCAGGCAGTTTCAAATTTGCGTCCTGCACAGCTGACCAAATAAACATCAAAGGCAACAATTTGAACCCGTAAACCTCCCACTCCAGCCACATGAAATTTTGTGGATAATAAGCAGTCAAACTTGTCTCTATCATATACTTGGTGAAGCCATTTTCATGCAAAGAACGCCCAAAAACGAAGCCATTTGCATCCTTCAAAGTTGGCGCAAGTTTTTGAATGTCGGATTCCATATCCATGGTCGACGCTGCCAAGGTGGACTATGGCCATCACCAAACACGGCACTCGAGTCGTTCAAGCTGCGTTAGAAGCAGCAGACCTGTCGGAGAAGCTGAACCTGGTGACCTCCCTGAAGGGCCGTGTGTGGCAACTTGGTGTCGCGATGGAAGTGAAAAGTCGGTCATAACCAGACCATCCGAACGCCAGGGGTAGCAGTTCACATTCCAACAATTCGGTGATGGGATGGCTTCAGAGCTACTTGGATGTGTATCCCCACCTAGAAGCTGGTGACATTCAGCATGGTTATAGGGGTAATACCTTACCTGATCGGGTGATTTACGGTATATTATGTTATTTCCCAGTTCCAGCCCCAAGTTCACATCCAAGTACCGAGCCCAAACTGATCACAGCTACGCTCCTGAACCATGGCCTGCTCAGAAAGTATAAGATTTTTTAGCGACTACCTCCCACACAAATCAACCAGGCACAACCTGGGGTGAATCATCATCATCATCATCATCATCATCATCATCATCATCGTCATCATCATCATCATCATCATCATCATCATCATCATCATCATCATCATCATCATCATCATCATCATCATCATCATCAACATCATCATCGTCACCATCGTCATCATCATCACCATCGTCGTCATCATCATCGTCATCGTCATCGTCATCGTCATCGTCATCGTCATCGTCATCGTCATCGTCATCGTCATCGTCATCGTCATCGTCATCGTCATCGTCATCGTCATCGTCATCGTCATCGTCATCGTCATCGTCATCGTCATCGTCATCGTCATCGTCATCGTCATCGTCATCGTCATCGTCATCGTCATCGTCATCGTCATCGTCATCGTCATCGTCATCGTCATCGTCATCGTCATCGTCATCGTCATCGTCATCGTCATCGTCATCGTCATCGTCATCGTCATCGTCATCGTCATCGTCATCGTCATCGTCATCGTCATCGTCATCGTCATCGTCATCATCATCGTCATCATCATCATCATCATCATCCTCATCCTCATCCTCATCATCATCCTCATCATCATCATCATCAGCATCATCAGCATCATCAGCATCACCAGCATCACCAGCTTCACCAGCATCACCAGCATCATCATCATCATCATCGTCATCATCATCATCATCATCATTCTCATCGTCATCGTCATCCTTATCGTCATCGTCATCATCGTCATCATCATCATCATCATCATCATCATCATCATTCTCATCGTCATCGTCATCATCATCGTCATCGTCATCGTCATCCTCAGCATCATCATCATCATCATCATCATCATCATCGTCATCGTCATCGTCATCATCATCGTCATCATCATCGTCATCATCATCATCATCATCATCATCGTCATCGTCATCGTCATCATCACCA
>VSDK01011818.1:78557-92196 GCA_009767595.1 Symbiodinium kawagutii
CATCATCCATCATCCATCATCCATCACCCATCACCCATCACCCATCACCCATCATCCATCATCCATCATCCATCATCCATCATCCATCATCCATCATCCATCATCCATCATCCATCATCCATCATCCATCATCATCTTATCATCATCTTATCATCATTCATCACCATTCATCATCTTTCATCATCTTTTATCATCCTTCATTATCATCTTTCATTATCATCATCATCATCATCATCATCATCATCATCATCATCATCATATCACCATTCATCATCATCGTCATCGTCATCGTCATCGTCATCGTCATCGTCATCATCATCAACATCATCATCATCATCACCATCATCGTCATCCTCATCGTCATCGTCATCGTCATCCTCCTCATCATCATCATCATCGTCATCGTTATCCTCATCGTCATCGTCATCATCATCATCATCATCATCAACATCATCATCATCATCATCATCATCATCATCATCGCCATCATCGAAATCGTCATCGTCATCGTCATTCTCATCGTCATTCTCATCGTCATCATCGTCATCGTCATCATCGTCATCGTCATCATCGTCATCGTCATCGTCATCGTCATCCTCATCGTCATTCTCATCGTCATCGTCATCCTCATCGTCATCGTCATCATCGTCATCGTCATCCTCATCGTCATCGTCATCATCATCATTATTACTATCATCATGATCATCATCATCATTACTATCATCATGATCATCATCATCATCATCATCATCATCATCATCATCATCATCATAACCACTGTTTGGTCGCTGGGTCGGGCATACCGATGCATTCTTAGCTGCTCGTGCTAGTGATGATTCAGACAGCATGACTTCATTGTTCGGACAGATGGCTTAGACCCTTTAGGTACTCCCTTGCCAGCAGGAACCGTCAGGAACACCATCATGAATTCGTTGCAAGTTCCTCACCCGCAGATGTTCTGGTTGGGTTTCTAGCCGCCATGTCAATTAAGGCAGGCTTTGAAGTCTCCGCATGCAAACCATGTGCTTCAGAAGGCGCGAGACCCCCACAAATCCCTTTTGGATCTGCCTGGTTTGTGCCGGATATCCAACCGTTTTTCTGGTTGGTTTTAAACATTTTTTATCGCCAGTAATTTTTGACAAAAGGTTGCTTGACTTATACTTTCGATAGGGGTTGAAACCACCAACCACTTTTAGTTTTCAGGAGCGTGTATGGGCAGGGGATAAATATGGTGTTTTCGGTCACTTGGTTCTTGGCACACTGCTACCTCGCATGATCGTTTCAACCTTTGGAGGTGTTTTTCAGTTCTACTAGAACAACGCAGGTATTATTAGATACAGATGATAGATTCTTTTATTTCTAAAGCCTTCAAAAGCACAAGCTCTTGAAAATTTTGTGGCTTTCGTGCCAGGCCATCTCCCAGTTGCCAGCAAAAAAGCTGGACTTCATCGTTGCGGAGCTCAGAGGACCGGCTCCAGATGTTGGATCAATCAACCGATTAGAGTGACTGGTTTATGATGGTTAGAGCTGGGTTGTATAGCCTTGTTGCAGGTCCAAATTCGTTGCATGTACACATGGACAACTTCTTCAATTTGTTTGCCAGCTGCCACAGGCAGAGTTGGTGATGCTGCTCGTCATCCCTTCGGATGCCGCGTGCCATAGCTTTGTTGATTCGTGGTCGTGTCTCAATTCGTGGTGAAAGCTTCAACTAATTCCAACAATCTTTGCGGGTGGGTCAATATTGTGGTATACCCTGGTACCCCTGGAATGACCGAACTCCAGTGGTTTTTGTTTGGATGTTCATCTACCCATTTGATGGTTGGTCAATGTTGTTGACTGAGCTCGCCAGATATGGGTATATTCCCTGTGCTTGTTGGTATCACCTGTTGTCATGTTGTCAATCATCAACCAGCGAATTGACCATCTGTCACTAGCTACTGCCAAGCTAGTTTACTGGATGGCATTCGATTGACTGTTGGTTATTATCCGCTATTATCAACGATTAACCAGCTTAGTAAGACGCGTAGCCAAATGGAGATATCCCACGGGTTATTCACCGTTCTTTACTCTCAGTGATCGAGTTATTGACCATTATGAACTCAAGATAAAGAACCGACTAAAGACAAGATTTCCATTGGTTATTCACCAACTAAAGATATCTTCAACACAGCAGTTTTGCTGAATGAAACGCTGCGCCAGGTGCTTGAGAGGCTGCTAGAGCACTGCCCACGTGAGCAGACAGAGCCCATAGCCAGAGAGGACGGGGGCACCATGTAGAGGGACCGGGCAGGACAACTATGATAACCGCTCGGATGGTTAGTAGGTACCTCCAACTATGGTACCGCCAATGATGGCTAGTGCAGGTACTGGTTAATGTTGGTTGATGGTAGGGATTGCAACCAACAATGGTTGAAGAGTTACCGGTCATAGCTTTGTCCATGTCTGGTGAACATCCAGCTGTTCATAGCCACTGATGGGGAAACCACCAGAGACTTTGGGGTTGAATAAACCCACATGGCTATGGGTCAATATTAACCAACCAATAATGGTGGTTAATAACCAACAAACTATAGGGAAAACAATGGTTAATGATAGGGGAACCAGGGGTACGGGGTTTTGACCCACTGCCACATAAGTATTGTATCCCTTTTTGTGAGTTACCAACTAGGTTTTATATTGTACACAACCAGAGATTGTAGACAATTGCCCTTTGACCGAGGGTTTTGATACAGCTCATTTGTTCACACATTGATCCTACCATCCTGCTCTTGATGCAGGTTTTGGCAGATGTTCTGGAGCCGCTTGCCAGCAAATCTAGGAGTCGTGGGTGGAAACCCGTCGAGACAAAGTCACGATGCATCTAGTGACATCGCTGATCAGCGACTCCTGAGGCTAAGCAAGCACGCGTATGGAACCTTGGACGCACTGCCCATGCCCAGCAATGCAACTCCTTCATGCTCAGCTGATGGTGGTCAGCACTGCTGAGGAAATTACGTGGTGCAACATACCTTGGAGCATGGCAGTCCGCTGCAAAAGCAGCAGCTTTGTGAGGCCAGCCCGTGGTGGCATGACAGGGTGCGTGCCCTCATATCGCTAGCATTGTTGGAAACAGAGCATGGGTGAAGATTGTTAGAGCATGACGGGGGGTTCACAGTAGGAAAAGACGAAGATGAAGAGGACGACACCGGAAATGAGGTAAGCAGAAAGATAATGAGGGTATGCAAATTAGGAGCGGAAAAGGAGTGCTGGTAGTGCATGATATTGAGAGGAAGAAGGAGGTGGAGGAGGAGGGAGAGCAAGGTAAGAAGCAGAACCCAAAAAGAAGAGTGCCAAGAGCCAGCAAAAGAGGAACAGGCCTGGGCAGAGGAGAAGAGAAAGCGAAAGGGTAGGTGAAGGGGTTAGAATGTACCTGGTTTAACAGGTCCAGTCATCGGTCAGAATTTGAACGGCAGGAACAACAACAACATTAACACCACCACCACCAACAACGACAACGACAACAACAACAACAGCAGCAGCAGCAACAACAACAACCACAACAACGACCAAAACAAACAAGTACACCCAAAATATGACAACATGACATTCTTAGTGCAGCGGCGCTGCCAGGCCATGAGGATGGACATCGGCCGTTTGGCAAGACACAAGGTGCCGCACTGAGTTCAATGTGCAGCAGCCACCAGAGATGTCTTGCAGTTTTGTTGAACAGTCATATGGCTATGGGTCAATATTAACCAGCCAATATTAGGGGATAATGACCAACAATAGTAAGGGAAACACTAATTAATGAAAGGGGAACCAGGGGTACGGGGTTTTGACCCACTGCCATATGGGTATGTGCCAAAATCGGGTATCAAGAACCCACCAAAATGATCGTTTACCAGGAAACCATTTGTTTTGAGGGTACCATCATTTTGGCACATACCCATGTGTACAGGTGCTTATGGATTGGATTGCGGGATATCGAATGTTTCTTCAGTTTGGTATCCCGCAACTGTCATTGAAATCGGATGACTATTGGATATTGATATCTGATGTTTTTACTTTTAAAATTGATGGTCAATGGAAGAGCCAGAAGATCCAGTGATCGGCCACTGAATTTCCCCCTGTTAAACTCCTCAGCTGCAGGTAGCCAGCCACGTCGTGGAGTGCGCGCTGCTTCACAGCTCCCCCGACGTTAGACAAATGCTGAAAGATGCCATGGCTAGCAATGCAGAGGAGATCTCGCATCGGGATTTGGGCGCTACAGTACCGCTTCAGCCCCTCGTAGGGGGTTTGTACGACCAAGTATTTTCAAAGGGCGCTGGTCGATCGCAGCAGGTAAGTGACAAGCAGTCTAGTGTCAAATGTGCTTTGGCTGCTGCGACAGGAGCTTGCAAGCCACTTGGAAGCATTGATGTGTTCGTGAATCGGTTTCCATGACCCTTGGTTTGGTGGTACAGATCATCTGGGGACTCGCAGCTCTCAAGGCCCTACCGCTTCTGTGATCGGTTCACAGCTGGCTGTATCGGCCACCCCAAGGTCTGACGGCGAGCAACTACGGCAGTTTTGTGGTGAAAGAGATGAAAAAGCGCTAGGCCGAGGCGCCGAGGTGCGAGGTATTATTACTAGTGTGAGATGATGGTCCTGAATTGGACACTTGCAATGATGAAAAACGAGATCTTGCCACTTTGGCACTTTTAGAAGAACTTTTGTGGCGGAGTGCGGCAATCTTTGCGAAATCCGCAAGAAGTGGTTTCATCTCCAGGTGCAACTTTGCCGGTGAAAGTATTCTTTTAGAATTCTAATCCTTTAGATGCTAAGATACCGCGATTGGGACAAATACTTTCTAACGCTGTGACCAAAATACTGATTCCAGATCTCTTATCTTCCAGTGTTTCAATCTTACTCTCGTCATCTGTCTTTCTTTTTGGAACTCTGAGGAGTGATGAACCATTGCAATACTGGTGCTTACTTTTTTCTGGATCCCCATCGATCATAACTTATTAAATGTATATCCTTTTTTGGGAACTTGACCTCTTGTTGACAATTGTTGACTTTAGTCATCATGTTATTATGAATCACAATTCACCCCCATTACAAACTACCATGATTCATTTATTAACCAGTATTTATGCATTGATACCCACAATCAACCATATCATTTTTTTTCATCCATTGCCAACCCCTATCAAAAGTATCATTAACCACTATTATCCATTGCTAATCACCATCAACCACTAGGTAACCATTAAGCATCATCAACGAAGTCAGTACCCATATCATTAACCATTGACCACGATGGACCACCATTTGTACCCATGGGGTTCGCCGAAGCAACGGGTCCCGGTCCCAAACGGGTCGCACTTGGAGTCAGCACAGCCGCATGTGCGATGCAATTTACGTGCTGCGAAGATCGTCACCCTTTCGCCCAGTCGCCCGGCGACTCGTGGCATGAAGGGGCACCTGTCCTTCATGTCGATGAAAAATGGTAATGGACATTTGTAATGGATGAGAATGGTTGACTAGTGGTTAACTACTCAAAAGTGTTGAGAGGCTTGATGATCAAAACCATTGACGCAAATTATTTCAGAAGCTTTGGGGAAGCTCAACTAGAGGTCAGTGGGCTGTGGACGGGCAATCTCCAGAGGTCTTGACCGCAGGGGCCTTTGACTACCCCGAAATGCCACGCTCGAGTCATCTATTTCAATGGAGAAATGCTTCAAAGTGCTCCTTTTCTAACTGCTGAGTCATCAGTGGCGAAAGATGAGTCATCAGTGGCATGCTAAAGATTGTCTCCAGTCATCCACTTTTATTTGCTTGAATGGAGCGCACATCGTTTCGAAACTACAATTGCTTCGGCAAGGTTGGACCCAAAAGGCCGGGATGCGGATGATGCAGTTGTAGCATGGGATCAGTAGTGGAAGTGTCCCGTGCTGTTCAGAGACCAACCTTTTGCCTTCGTTTTTTCGGCCCATAAGTGCTGTGAATTGAACATAGGAAACGTATCACAGCCCGCCACTTGGAGAACCCGGATGACCATCTCCAGAGACTCATCGCGGCCACCGAATCTGGGAGTCGAAAAGTGCGGCTTCGAACCTGCGGTGGAGGAGGAGTGTGCTGATATCTGCTGGTCCTGTGGAGTGTGCTATCGTGCGGTTTCTCTGGTCCAGGTTAACGATGCCTTGGTGGATCATTCTCAGTGGATAAGTGAGATAGTAGTTCATATTAACATATATTAATCAACTATCAAGAAACGTTTCTCAATGGCAATCAAATATTAAAAACGGTTCATCATTTCACAAGAGTTGATCATTGTTCAGCACATCACCGAGCAACAAAACTCATGTGCAGCTCCAACAGCTGGGTCCGTCGCCACACTGCAGCCATGGCGGGCGATAGCTCTCCACGAGTGAGTCAGCCAGAATCAGAACCTGATGGGCCTCAAGTGAACTCAAGACTTGGTCCTGTACGGGCTGGCGATACCAGGAGCACCTCCGAAAGACAGAGCTTGAGCAGAAGACAAAGCTCGAGCAGAAGTCATAGGAAGTGACTGTAAGAAATCAAAACACTTCTATGAACATTTGTTTCACCGCAAAGAAGTGGAGAAACTCGACCACTGACACACTGCAAGGTGTTTGCAGATCCACTCTTGATGCAGGAACAAGAATAGATTTGAGGGCTATGTGGAGCATCCCAATCTGCAATTTGAGGAAGCAGAGGAAAAGGCAGCTTGCCTTAACCGGCCAGCCAGCTAGCCAGCAGGGGATGTGGTATGCAGCCTGGGGACAGGGGACAGACGGATCAAAAAGAAAGAATGATAGGGATCAGCAAAAGATAAGGACGGAGGATCAACAAAAATACCAAGATACCATCGATGGAAAAATCCGTTCCCATCATTTTCCACTTTCCCTTGCTTGTTTGCTTCTGTTCTTGCTTGCTTGCTTGGTTGCGTGGTTGCTTCCTTCCTTGCTTTACTTTTTACTTATTTGCATTTGTTTGATCCCTACCATTTTTTTCTTGATGATGCCTGCTTGTTTTGATACATCCCAGGTTTTTTTGATGCCTTCTCCCGGGAGCATCCGCCTCTGTAGGGGCGCCGGCAGCTGAGGTGGAACAGAGGCGTTTACGTCACGGTGTGTCCGTGCTCGAGGATGGGGGATTCAGGCTGCCGTGTGCCACCTGGTCCCTGGAAGAAGCGTGCATTCCAAAGTGGATGTGGAAACTGGTGTCTCCGCCGACTCCTCTTCAAGCAGTAGTGTGGCCCATGTTGAGGACCTGAACCCCAGTGGCATTTTGCAAAGGTTGATGTCACTTCCAGACCTACTTTCCGTCATCTACTGTACTTGACCTTCTGACTTGCTGGATTTGCTTGAACACATTCTTATGAATTATTATGAACGATGATGATGATGATGATGATGATGATGATGATGATGATGATGATGCACTGTCAGGAGCAATCGGGATGTTGTTGCAATTGCAGAACACGGTTGCGGGAAGACTCTGGCCTATGCGGTGCCGCTTCTGATCCGTGCAGCAGCGTTGCAAGGCCAGTACAACAGATACTGATGGTTCGTGATAGACGATGGTTTATGATTGATGATAATGGTCAATGGCCAATAGTTAATGGTTAATGGTCAATGGTTAATGGTTAATGGTTAATGATGATAGTGATTTACAGAACGTTGATGATAGTGTTTAATGATAGTTTCTAACGCTCTATTCGTTCAATGGCTCGAAGCGCATCTTTGTGAACTCTGTATATTGATGTCAAGTCACCCGTGTTCCCTGACCAACGAGCTCAGGTGCAACGCACGAGCAGCCAGACTGGTGGCAGCAGACGGCTTGGCAAGAGTGGCGACAGCGGCCTCCCGATGGAGTGATCCTTGTCCCCACCTCCGAAATCGCTGAGCAGGTGCGACTTGGCTGGTTGAGCTCCTTCTTATCTTGACTTTTCGCAGATACTTAGGTGCCAGATGGTGCGTCAGTGTCGCTGTGTGATGCAGGGCTGAATATGTTGAAAGTATATGACGGCGCCGCAATGGCTCAAGTTGCGAGGCATTTCGCTCACCTTCCCCGCATTATCATCTTACTTTCTTTTCATCATGAACGTCGCTCTTCGATTGGGCCTCCATCTGGCAGCAAGCCTGTTGATGGTTCTATCAGAGGAGCAAGCCGACACTTGCTCAGACCAGGCTACATCCCAGCCGAGTGTGACAAGTGCCGCACTTCTTCAAGCAGGAGCCAACCGCACAGGGAAAGCTGATGGGACTGAGCTGCACCCAAATGAGGAGCATGATGAAGTCGCTACGGACGAGTCGGAGGACGACGACGAAGCCGAGGAGCATCGTCAAGAAGTGATCGAGGACGTGTTGGACCATGAGGAGTCCTTGCTCAAGAGGGCCCATGCTCGACATGCAGCAGAGCTCGAGCTGGAATCCGCCATCGCTGGAAAGAGCCGCCGACGTCGCAGCCGCCGCCGGACTACCACCACCACAACCACAGTTGACTGTGGATCCACAATGGAGTCCTATTCCATTGGTTGGGTGACAGGTGGAACTGATTGGTGCGTGGAGGGTCTCAACACGGGCTCAGCAACCGAGCAGATTGACTCCAGCAAGTGCACGGAATCCACCAGGGACAAGTGGATGTTTACAGACAATGGAAATGGTTACTGCACCCTTGTTGCCCAGTACAATGATGGCCATCGTCGTCGCAACCACAAGGGAACGTCCGTGACATGTGGCACATCCAGCAAGTCTGTTGCTTATTGCAAAGTGAACGGCAATCAGGGCTACACCAAATTGAAGCTGGAAGACTTGGGCAACAACAAGTTTTCCATGTGGTGGTATGACAGCTCTGGAACCGCCCGGAAGGCCTACCGAGCTAGTGGAAATGGAGGCATCATCATTGCAGATGTGTCAAATGGCGACGATCCCCAGTTCCGAGTCTACAAGAACGCCGTGTACAGCTCTACTTGCCGGCTTGCAAAGAGCGATTTGGGTGTCTCTTGCTGGAAGTAGGTCCAGCCAGATTTCCCCGGCTTGAGGCTCTTCTCTACAGACTTTTCGAAGAGCCTGTGTAGCTTTGGCACATTTTCAGGTTTTTGCTGTTTTAAAGCAAGCCTGACGCATGAGCCAGGGTCTTTTTTATGCTTTCAAGTCGCAAAGCTTCTTCCTCGACGCTGCAGCGGCCCGTTTCAACAGATCTTGCTGCTGCAATCACTGCGTCTAGAGGTTCTAGAAAAGTCTGGCGCGATCAGCTGGTGCCTTGATGCATCGAAGTGCTTTCAGCACGTAGAATGCCCGGGGCTTGGACTATGCATTCCAATTGCAAATGTTGTCAAATGCTGGTGTTTTGTCCAATGTTTGGTGAGACCACCATGGTTGCTATAATGGCAAGAAGCACCAACAGTATGACACGGATTGTGGGCAGCAACAAAAAAGCTGAACACCCCTCAGGTTTGTGAGTGCCCTAAGCTGATGATGATGATGATGATGATGATGATGATGATGATGATGATGACAATGATAATGATGAACATGAACCACTATTGTAGCTAATCAACCATCCAGTCTATGAATGCTATTATTGAATGATATTGGTGAACCAACCATTGACCGACCATTTATACCTCATGGCTTGCTTTGGTTTCGGCCACCAGTAAGTCTCAGTGAACACTCCTCATGGCTTTGTTGGTGCAAGTTCATGGTTCCGGCTCGTCATGTAGGTTATGAATGGTTACGAATTTGCTTGGCCGGGGACAAGCAGAGAGGAGTGCGATGGACTAGCCAACTTGGAATCACCAGCCATGGGATGAGTTGCATCAGTTCTTGCCGGTTGCGCCCAAATCTGGTCAATGAATAGTCATCGTTGATATACACTCGCAGCATTGAAGCATTCTGACCGTTGATTGGTGACCATTAACAATGAAAAACCATCACCAAACATCAACAATCACAGTTGAACATCAACAAGTTGATGGATGTTGTTGGTTGAAGTCTTATGGATCAAAGATTTCTCATCAGCAGCTGCCGCTGGTGTGGCGCAGGTGCTACAAGAGCTCGAACCTTTGGCCACTGCGGGGAGGGTCCAAGTTGCCAAAGGCGCGGCGGTTTCTGGGTTGCGGGGCTCAGAGAGATTGATCGGTGTAGGATGTGAGGATATTGATAGGTAGATTCTTGGTAAATGGTAGATTGTTTTAAACATAAGATAGGTAGGTTGGTAGATTTTTTCAACATAAGATAGGTAGATTGTTGATGAATGGTCTCCACAGAGATGATTTTGGTTACTATGTTATTGTTGGTATCTATCGGCAATTTGTCTACGAAAACTTCCATCGTGAGAGGAGGTTGCTGGAGCTGTCCACTGGGGATGGTCCTTTGCTTATGAACAAGAGAGCGGCCCATACTGTATTGTAATCCTGGCCAAGGGAAACAATTTCAATATATTTTAATGACGCTTAAATAATGATGGTTAACGATGGTCTAATGATGGTTAACGATGGTCAATGATGCTAAAAGTTGATTATCCTGCTTACTTCATAGCCATTCATCAATCATGGTTCATGTTGCTTGGTGATCCTTAGTCATGGTGCTCGTACCAATCATGACGGTTACTATTTGGTTGCCCGGGGATCATGGCGTCAACTTGCGCATCGATCATCGATGCCCACCGAGCAGTCATCGGATGGGTCGCGTGGCTCACCAACGATGATGTTGAAACATCCTCCTATTTGGCACTATAGGAGGTGTATGGTGGTATATCACCAAAGATCCTTGTTGGTGATACCATCCTACAAAATCAAGATGCAAATCTATTGGTGATATGGAAATCAAATCAAGATGCAAATCTATTGGTGATATGGTGGTATTTCAAAATAGGGTACCCCCAAATCATCCAGTTTGTTGACCATGTACAGGCATAAAGGAACCATTTTTGGGGCAGGATGGAATGCTATTCATGGTGAGCTGAATTGTAGGTGGAAATTTGGAGTTTGCCTCACCGTTTCCTACCTTTTAATGACTTACAACCTATAAGCATTACTTCAGTCAAAATGATCTAGCAATAATTACCATGACTATGTAGCAATCTAGTAATATGACCTATCAATAGTCTTATAATGACCATAACCATTGCCACATCAGTCCCTTGGAGATTGCCCCAGCGTTGGGCTGCTTGAAGGGCGCCACGTTGGGGGGCTTTTGCCAGGCTGTTGGTGTGACAGCTGGCCCGAAACAGGGGTGCATGCATCGTAGCGTGAATGGGGGGCGTCGCAAAATGGAGGACCCCAAAAGTTATGGTTGGTTTATCACTATGCATGGTGTTACAGTGGATGATTTGGGGGGACCCCAATTTTGAGAAACACCCAATTGTTGGTGACTTGGGCAGTTAAAAACTTTGAAGTCTCTTCTTTGGGCTTGGCTTGGCAGGTGAGTAGAATTCCATCAGAAGTCAGGTGATGAGTAGAAGTTCATCCTTGGCAGTTTCATCCACATTCGGAAAAAGCAGCTGCAGGCGATGCAGACATTTCTGCTCAGCAGAAGGAACTGTCCCGGGTTGCTCAGCTGCTGATCTCATTGAGCGGTCTGAAACCAGCCCTGGTTGGTTTGGCTGGCTGGTTGGTTGGCTGGCTGGTTGTTTGTTTGTTGGCTTCTTTGATTTTTTAACTGGTTGATATTGAAGTACATGACACTGTACATTGGTAGACGCAAGGTTGTTAGCACGCTGCTCCATGCCAGGGGTAAGAATGACTGTGTTTCATGCCTACAAACGGTTGTGTTATATAAGACATATGTAGATTTTTTACGCAGCACACACACTTGTTTCCTGTACTTTACTTGTCATTGTTGCTCCTAGCTTCAGTAGCAAACTCACCAAGTGTCCAAGGGGATGGCTCTGTCCAAGACATTGTATCCACGGCTTACATCATGCAATCAAGACGTTGCTTTGGCCTGATTGCTAAATTCTACATGACTGAGAACGTGTTTGACGTGGTGACATGTGGTGACATGTGGTGAGGTTTCTGATCCCAGCCTTGTGGAAGCCTCCGGGGCTGAGGCTGGCGTTTTGGTGTTGACGCCCTGGCAGCTCCAATGCCAGAGTTGGGTGCTCGGAGATGAGGATCTTACTGCGCTGAACCAGGAGAGCTGCAGCTGGGTGGCGTGAGCTGCTCGCGCTGCAGAGATGGATGGATTCAAACATGGATGGAGATGGAGATGGAGATGGAGATGGATTGAGATGGCGAGAAATTCATTGAGATTGGTGGTTGGTGATGAATTCTTTGGTCGTGATATGTCATACTACATATCCTTTCTTTTTTTAGCCAGTGTGATGGCGTTTGTTTGCGTTCCATGGTACTTGTTGATGACATTTGCTGCTTCATTATAGCTTGATACAGGGATGTCCATTGTCATGGCCAGTTTGGGGAACTCGGATATCTTGGGGTACGCCATAAAATACCATGGGTCCCAAATTGTCCCTGGGTCGCGTGTGGGGACTTCTCGATTGCATGTCGTCATCTCGACTGCTTCGCCGATGACTTGGCTCAGCTTTGACGCCAGTGACCTTCGCCCGGCCGAGCTGTGGCCATTTTTGAGAAGCGATGCTGGCTGCGGGTGCTGCGGGTTACTCCTCGGTGCCGCGGATGAGATGGGCCGTGTTGTCCCCACAGAAGGGCGGGGTGCCCTTGCGGACGCGAATGTCTGGGTCGACCTCTGCAATATTCAAAGTGGTGAACTGACGGAATGGAAAGAGATTGAAATTCGTTTCAAAACATGTAAAAAGGTGAGGAAACTGAGAGGCAAAAGGTTGAGATCTTAGAGAAACGAATGAAACTTCCACCATTTCAGAGCTTGCGTCCCTGGTGCAGTGTTGCACTTCCCAGCGTAAACGGCTTGCAGGTGGGTGCGGCTGGTGCCGCAGTTGCAGGCGTTGCAACGCGGCGAGCAAAACCCACCTGGCAACAGAGCATGCTACGTATCAAGGATCCTGAAAAGTCCTTGGAGTTTTACAGAGACAAGATGGGAATGAGGCGAGAACAGGGCTGCATAGTTTGGCACGTTGGGAGTTTCTGGATTTTGTGAATGCGGCTTCTGCGGCATTTGTTCATGCTAAAAGTGTCACTTGGCTCTTTCAATTTGTTTCGTTTCCTATGCTGGTGGCTTAGGCTGCTCGACAAGCTGGACTTCGAGAGCATGTCTTTCTCTTTGTACTTCCTAGCATCTGTTGCAGACGATGAAAAGACACCAGAGCCGGGAACCGTCGAAGCCCATCAATATCTGTGGAGCTTCCCGGGGACAACTTTGGACGACTCCTTAGTTGTGCTGTGGGTTGGCACTCTGCTCATAGCATTTCTGGTTGGTTGACTGATATTTCCCCAAACAGGTTTACCTGTATGGGGTTCTTACTCCTTTGAAAAGGGTCGCTTGCCTTGGCCGTATGATTTTGACTCTGTCTCCGGGCTTGCGTCCTCAGACTCTGGGTCCCTTTGGTCGCATGATTTTGCCTTTTACTTGTCTCCCATTTGCCCTTCATTTGTATTCCACTCTGGGTCCCTTTGGTCGCATGATTTTGCATGATTTTGCTTCTTACTTGTCTCCCATTTGCCTTTCATTTGTCTCTCACTCTGGGTCCCTTTGGTCGCATGATTTTGCCT
>VSDK01011818.1:94381-114426 GCA_009767595.1 Symbiodinium kawagutii
TTTCATTTGTCTCCCACTTGTCTCCCACTCTGGGCCCGGTTGGTCGCATGATTTAGACACTTGTCCCCATTTGTCTTTCATTTGTCTCTCACTTGTCTGCCACTCTTGTTCCGGTTGGTCGCATGATTTCCGTTTCTTATCTCCCATTTGTGTTTCATTTGTCTCCCACTCTGGGCCCGGTTGTTGGTCCGGCCCGCATGATTTCCTTCACTTGTCTTCCATTTGTCTTTCATTGTCTTTTGATTATCTCCCATTCTGGGTCCGGTTGGGCGCATGATTTCCTTGTCTTTTCTCCCATTTGTCTCCCACTTGTCTCTCACTTGTTTCCCACTTGTCTCCCTAATTTTGAGGTGTTGCCCAAACACTGCTCCATATAAAAAATGTTTGCAACCCGATAGTGTGCCACAAGGGTTCAAGTTGTGCAATCCAGTCCAAATTGCAGTGCGACTTCAAGCACCTGAGTCTGTTTTTGTCCCGGTCGAACTGGTGGGCCTCATTGGAAACCTAGATGCAGTCAAACTATCACAATTGAAACAACCTAATAATTATCATTACCTGTTTGGGGTCAACGCTGGTATAATTTTCTTAAGGGTTGAAACCACCAACCAGATTTGGTAAATAGCTAGGACTCTCAGCGCCATGGGAAACCCTACATGCACACCTCCGGTCCTGTATTCGGGTCCCAGATTTGAAGGTTGGAAACATGGATGGCGACGCCTGCAGATGTGTTGAAGAGAAACATGTTGCGACTTTGCCCGAGGAACTGACCCACAACTATGGCACCGAAAAGAAAGAAGGCCCAGTGTACCACCCAGGCAACCTGCCGCAAGAAGGAGACAGGCAGGATTCGCCAGGAGATTTTAGCAGGTTTGCCACTGACATCGGGATGGCTACCAGTTGCAATGATGGTTCATACATGTTAAGCCCTCGTTGACAATTAGCCATTGTTGACCATCATTTGATTGGCATGCAATGCTTATAACTAACCACTGCTTACTCTTGTTAGAAAAAAATCATCGTTATTGCCACATTGATTTGATGTTATCACCCGCTGTGTGCCGTTGTTCCTTGGTATAACTGATACTATCAATCAATCAATTATGAACCTAGCGATTCAAATCATCAATATCGATGGCAATAATTCTGTTGCTTACTATAGTCTTATTTATCATGAAAAGTCAAAGTAACCCCTACTAATCATTATTGACTCTCATCCACCATCATCAACTGCCATCAGCTAATATGAACCATCACTAGCCATCATCAAGTGTCATCAACTAATATTGACCATGATCAACTGTCATCAACTAATATTAACCATCATTAACCAGCTCATTAACCAGCTCATTGACCAGCTTTTCTGGCTCACAGATGGGGTACCACCATGGTTCCATGCCGCGCCTGGGAGGCGTGATGGCTTCGGTCACGTGGCGTTTTCGGTGCACGACGTGCAAGAAACCTGCGATGCCTTGGACAGCTCGGGGGTGAAATTTCAGAGCCTTGGCGCGGCGGGCGCAGGCCCAGCACGGTGGAGCCATCCATGGATTTTGGCACCAGGATGTGGATAGGATGTGGTTTTCCGAACCAAAATTTATGGTGGATTCTCGAGCTGATTAGTGGGAGAACCATTCGTTCAGAAACCTCAATGTTTGATGCAGATCAGCTATGGTGAATCTGGGTGGGCTTATCAACTTCTGCTTGTTTGTCGATACGCAAGCAAATCAGGGTTGATCATGTTGAAGAACATGAGAACAATCATCAATGTTGGGTTCTATTGGCCATCGGCATCCAGCTGTCGTGGGAAGAAACATGCTGTATTTTAGGACTTGATTGTTGGGATGTACATCGGCTATGGTTAACCAGTAGATGTTGAGAAGTAAATATACTTATCTATAGTATTTCCCAAGTCACATTGTCATTGTGAACCATGATATATATAGAAATACTATTGTGAACGAAAACCAACCATAACTGGCATTGTTATTTCTATAGTATTTCTTAGTTAACCATAATGATAAATGCTACTGTTATTGTTCTTGTTATTGTTAACCATGATTGAAATTATGGCCAGCTATTGTTATCAATGAACCACTAACGGGGTGAAACGCAGCGGCTCGGTACCGCGAACGGTTGGTTGCAGCCGCTGGGGTTAGCAATAATCTGAAGCTGTGCCTGGCTGCGCGGCTGTCATACTGGTGACCCTAGACACATACCATGGGGAAACTGAAATTTTTCAGAGCTATACTATGCATGAGGGACATATAGGGACATTCTCATGTCAAAGACAGCAAGGATCCGCTGCAAGTAGATGATCATACATGACCGGTAAATATGCAACAAGAGCAAGCAATGAAGCCATAGCAACAGCAACAACAAACCTGCGCTTCTCGACTGATTTGTAGTTTCTCGGAAGCTGTGACCTTGCGGGGCTGTTCCATGGAGGTGTGCTCTGCAATCTCGGGGGAGACCTTGGCTCTGTACCATGCAGATGAACTCAAAGATAAGTCAGCAGAAGAGGTGAAGCAACTGTTGGCTGTTCAGCTCGGCATTTCCAGATTTCGGCAACGACTTTTGGTGGAAGATGGCTCTCGTGCAATTCCAGATGATGAGGTTTTGACCGCATCAGCTTCACTGAAAATTCAGCTGGTTCTCTTGGAATATGAGCAGACTGAAGGAGTCGCTGCCGTCGAGCAGATGATTTCTGCATGCGAAGACAACCAAGCAGATGCACTTGAAGACCTGTTGCAACGCCCCACAAACCCCGACCTAAAGGATGAACATGGCCATACGCCAATGCACTATGCTGCAAGCCTCGGGCGTTTCAAAATAGTGCAGCTGTTGCTTGCAGCACATTCAGATAACAGTGCAACAAACAACACAGGGGTTACACCACTGCTCAATGCATCTGAGAACGGACATTCTAAAGTGGTACGATTGCTGATCGGAGCTGATGCTGATGTGAAGCAGGCCAGGACAGACACTGGCGCATCACCACTGTACATTGCATCTGAGCAGGGCCATCTTGAAGTGGTCGACTCGTTGATCGGAGCTGGCGCTGATTTGAAGCAGGCCAGGACAGACACTGGCGCATCACCACTGTACATTGCATCTGAGCAGGGCCATCTTGAAGTGGTCGACTCGTTGATCGGAGCTGGCGCTGATTTGAAGCAGGCCAGGACAGACACTGGTGCGTCACCACTGTACATTGCATCTCAGAATGGACGTTTTGAAGTGGTACGATTGCTGATCGAAGCTGGTGCTGATGTGAAGCAGGCCAGGACAGACACTGGCGCATCACCACTGTACATTGCATCTGAGCAGGGCCATCTTGAAGTGGTGCGCTTTCTGGTATTAGCTGGCGCTGATTTGAAGCAGGCCAGGACAGACACTGGTGCGTCACCACTGTACATTACATCTCAGAAACGACATTTTGAAGTGGTACGATTGCTGATCAGAGCTGGTGCTGATGTGAAGCAGGCCAGGACAGACACTGGTGCATCACCACTGTTGGTTGCATCTGAGCAGGGCCATCTTGAAGTGGTCGACTCGTTGATCGGAGCTGGCGCTGATTTGAAGCAGGCCAGGACAGACAGTGGTGCTTCACCACTGTACATTGCATCTCAGAATGGACATCTTGAAGTGGTACGTTTGCTGATCGGAGCTGGGGCTGATGTGAAGCAGGCCAGGACAGACACTGGGGCATCACCACTGTACATTGCATCTCAGATTGGACATTTTGAAGTGGTACGTTTGCTGATCAGAGCTGGTGCTGATGTGAAGCAGGCCAAAACAGACACTGGTGCGTCACCACTGCTCATTGCATCTGAGAACGGACATCTTGAAGTGGTACGATTGCTGATCGGAGCTGGTGCTGATGTGAAGCAGGCCAGGACAGACACTGGTGCTTCACCACTGTACATTGCATCTCAGAATGGACGTTTTGAAGTGGTACGATTGCTGATCGAAGCTGGGGCTGATGTGAAGCAGGCCAGGACAGACACTGGCGCATCACCACTGTACATTGCATCTGAGCGGGGCCATCTTGAAGTGGTGCGCTTTTTGATCGGAGCTGGTGCTGATCAAGGCTGGTTTTGATATGAACCAGTTCATACCAGACATTGTTTGATCATGAGTGTGCATTGCAGTCTTGAAACAACTGTTTAAAAAGCCTCTTAACAAAACATCTATAGCCCCTTGAAGAATCTATAGTCTTAAACAAATATCTATAGTCTCTAAAAAAGAGAAGCACCCGTGTACAAGGCATACGTTGAAGGCGGGGCGGTGAAGCGGGGCAGCTGCAGCCTGCGATGGCCCACAGAGCTCGACCGGTGAGAAATGGTCCTTTTTGGGCTCCCAACAGCGACGGGGTGATCCAGCACTGGTCAGGACTAAGCCAGCAACACCCATGGGTAGTTCGGCTCCCAACAGCTAGACGATTTGGGTCGGTGGAACAGTCAGGGATCCAGGGTACCCACAGCATCCCACTGCCAAATAACTGGCGAGCTCCCCCTCAAAATAGGGAGCTCATGAATATGGATCTCCCATTCCACCGGTAGTGGTGAACTATGGTCATCGATGAGTCATAGATTTAGATCAGATACTTTTATTTGTCTGAATCTATTTCGGGATTTTGTAATTAACAATTGTTGCTGTGGTAAGAGCCAAGACATTGATTTAGCATGGCTATTAATCAACCATCGACTGATCGTGCTCACATAACTTGTCAAAGTCGAATCCAGGTTATAAGCATGGTCCAGATTTCCATCAAAAAATGAGTCATATAACCAATAGCATAACACCAAGCTTAACCCTGGAACCGGTTGGACTTCATATGTGGCTCATACCAGCTGGGTACACGACAGCTGTTGCACCGGAATAGGGCCCCATGGCTCCTTAGCTTCGCGTTAGCTAAGGAAAAAACCCAACGAGGGCCGCATGAAGGGTCTGGCCTTTGCATTGGACCCAGATGGCTATTGGGTGGAAATCCTTCGAGGTGGTAAGAAAGGGCGAAATACCTTGGCTCAGACCATGCTTCGGGTCAAGGTTGGGTGAAAATGCTCTGGGATCGGCTGGGTTTCGAATGCAGAACATCAAACACAACAAACACAACAACTTTGATTTGACCAGATCCTTCGTTTCGGCCAGAGGACGGTTGATTTGTTCCTTTGTGAGTCCCTTTATGAGTCCTTGTCTTGGTCAGGATCCGAAGAAGTCCTTGGACTTCTACACCAAACACATGGGGATGACCTTGCTGACCCACAAAGACTATGACGACTTCTCCCTGTACTATTTGGGCACCATGCCCGAGGGAGCCAGCGAGTTCCCAGATGACAGGCCCATCCTGGAGCTCACTCACAACCACGGCACCGAAAAGGACGAGGCGTTTCAGTACTACAGCGGCAACGAAGCGGAGCGCAAAGGCTTTGGCCACGTGGGCTTCCTGGTGGACGATGTGGCCTGGCTTTGAAGCAAGCAAGCCAGGTGTAGGAGGAGATTGATTTGGTGGGTTGGTTTGATCTAAAATGTGTAGCCTCTACAAAGGCTAGGCCAACATGCTCTTGGGACACCTTTTTAAAATGGGCAGTTGATGGTCACCTCAGTGTTTGGAAGGGTAAATAGTGTGAACGAGTCTAAATTGGAGTCAGGATGCCCATATGACCGTCGGTAAGTGGTTTGGATGAGCGCGGAGCGTCACATGGGATTTTTTTCATGGTGCAGGTGAAGTAAGGAGAGGATAAGGGATAAGCAAGTGAAAGAAAAAAAACATTGCAACAAAGAGTGTCTGATGGATTAAAGGACATTTTGGTGGAGGCTTTTGACATGGAACGGCTGCTAAGGGCCTAATAGTGCAGTGAGTCAATTCTTGTAATTTGGGCAGGTGAATATATTCAGAGCCGTGAGGGATATCCTGAACAAACAGGGAGTTAACAAACTTTTCCGCACAGATAAGGGATGTTTGAACATATCATATTGCATCCAATGTTTTAGCCAGTTAGTAAGCCATTCAACGGCTTGAATGATAAATTCCTGGCTAAAACGTTGGATGGTTTATTAGCTAGTTGATCTCAAAACACATGCTTCAACCAAAGAATTCACGCTGATGCGGCATTGAGCCCTTCCCGCGTCTCTCAAAGATTCCTCCGAATCACTGTAGGTCTATGAGACTTGCAAAGAGCTGGAAGAAGCAGGCTATGCAATGCAAAAGGCTCCAGATGCAGGTTCCATGAAAGGCAGGGGAAGGCATTCCCAACGATGCCGTCACATTCAGATTGCGAACCACCCGTGATTGTTTGTGTTATGAAAACAATCATGGTGTTCTGACCTGTCACCAGGTCTTGCATTTGCTCGCGATCCTGATGGATACTGGGTGGAGATCATCAAGCGAGGTGGCTATGATGAAAAAGCTACCCCGTACTTCTTTGAAAAGTAGTTTAACTGTTACTTCAATGATCAAGCCTGGGTAGCTATTGTTAAATTATCCTGTTACAGATCTAGCTACTTCTTTTAACTTCGATCGAAGAAACAGCTTTTGCTACAGTTTCAATTATCCTCAGCACAAGCCGTAGGACAGGGCCAAAAAACGGCCTCACGACCATTGCACCTCCAGCAAAGTGCCGGGGAAAAAAAGCAACGCGCCAAAGACGATCTTGACACAGAAGTGCTTGGAGGGTGACGGAACTGCCAGAAACTGTCCGCAGGCGGCCTCTGTTCCCTATTTGTTGCGGTGATCCTGCGCAGGATGTTCTCATCATTTTTGATGAAGCAGATGACATCATCAAGGACTGAGACTGGGATGTTGTTTGGGTTTACTCTCTGGGATGTAGACTTCCTTTGCCACACCAGAATCACTGCAACACAGTCTACATATGCATGAGCGCTACATAAGATTGCAGGATGCACAACTTTGACCTACTTCATTTTCCAGGATAATGACGCACCTTTCAAACGAGAAAACAAGAAGCCCACATTTTCAGAGACTCTCCGTGCCCTGAGAAAAAGCAACAGAAAGTGGACAAAAAGCGGCTCTATCTTCTGATAGTCCAGGGAGGATCCCAGTGCCCCACTGAAGAACACTAAAAGCAAAGGAACAAGTTGGACAAAAACAGAACAAAAACACAGATTTATCGCATCTTTCGCATTTTTTCCTATGCTCCTTTGCTTTCTGCTTGCGGCTGGCTTTGCGCTTGTACCCAAAGACCAGGAAATCAGAACATAAAGACTTAGGAACTCAATCCACCGCCGACCTCTGGGGATTTCTCTTTGTGTCTTTTGTGGTTTTCTCGATGCCAAACCTTTTCCAGAGCAAGAAAACAACCTGCGCACCCTGCTGTGTTGTTTCGGGCACTGGTTTGAATTATATGAAACGCTGTCATGTTTAAACACTACAGATGCACCGTCACAGGCACTGTCTGTTTCAAATCAAACCGACTCTTGATTTTCTCTGGATTTGTTTGCAGCCGCTCATATTGCAAAGATGCACCTAGCAAGGCTGCTACGATGAAGTTACTCAGAGATTCTCAAGTTCTGCCCAGCGTTAATTTCAGTGATAAGAAACTCATGTGACTCATGTGACCTATGCCGTTTGCCATATTCTGAGCACCATCAGATGCATGAAATCTGGTGAAATGCAGTGCTTTGACGCCTTTGAGAAGCACGTTTTACATTTGCACATATGATTCCATATGATCATCCCCACCAATGATCCTCTAGAAAAGCTCGTAGAATCCAATGGTGAAATTGCGCTGGTGGAATCCCCGAATCAATGGGTTGCTGAAACCAGTGGCAGGACGGTGATGACGAAGGCACACAGGCCAGAACCATCCTGGATTTCATGCCAAAGAATCGTGTGCCAATGCCTCAGCCAAGCCTTGGATGCTTGAGACATGTTGAGACATGTTGAGACATGGTGGTTGATGGCTCCCGTGGGTGCTGCTTTCCAGACTTTTCTTAGTGATAGCATGTGATAGCCGGCTTCTCTGGCTTCAGCTAGAGGCATCTGACAAGCATCCACCACTGTCAACCATTATCAACCACGAGCTTCAGCTGGAAAGAAAAGATGGCAAAGATACCCTGCAAGGGAAAGTTGCCGTCTCATGCTCTCTGCCTCCAAGGCTTGCATTCTTCAGTGCCACCTGGCCACAGAGGACTGATGAAATGGCAAGGAGGCAGTGATCATTGGGCATTGGTGGTTAAAACAAGGCTTTCCTGTACACTTCCCCAGGAACCAACTTGCTGCGATCGTTCGAAGTACAATTTGGTCTTGAAATCATCTGTGCCTTGGGAGGCATTTGCGGAATGATACCATCATGGTCTTCGCAACTTCTGAGTGCGTCAGCAATTCCAAGAGTCAGCATCTCAGAACTGCAGAACGGCGGTTGAACCAGCGCTCTGAAAAAAAATGTTTGGGTTTGTCCAAAAAGGATGTACCGCAACCATTGGTGGTTTCCAAAGTTTCCCTATCAATATTGGTTGTGAACTTGAATGGTTAGTACGTACCACCATGGCCATGGACCCCCTTGTACCATTCCAAGAGTAGCTAGGAGGCGCCCTAACCAGCGTTCGCAGGGTGCGCGTCCAAGGCCTTTACTTGGAATCTCGCTTCGTTGTTCAGGTCTTTAAGGTGCCAGCTGGAAGTGGCGAGCTGGGTCAATATTAATCAGCCAACTAATGGGGATAGTAACCAACAATAATAGGGAAAACAGTGGCTAATGACAGGGAACCAGCACTTTTTTCAATCACTGAAACAGCAACCAGCAACTGAAACAGGGACTTCAACCGTTCGAATTTTCAGTTTTCACATTGAAGGCACTGAGTTGGAGCCAGGTGATGAACACGCTTTCCAAGTGGCATCCTTGGACAGCGCTGGGAAGGGATGGTAGGATCGTTGATGGCACAGGCGTTGGATCCGCCTTCCAAAGCTGGCCCAAGCTGAGGAGACATCAGTTTTTCGGCTTGACAAGCATCAAAATCAGCAGCTTTGGTCGACCTGGAAGCTCAAAATTGCCACTGAGTGGAACGTAAACCAGCTATTTCCGTGGGGGATTATCTCCATTTGAAAATTACGGGAGAGATCATGAGAGTCACAACTGTTAATTAAGCTCTTCATGCTTTTCATTTCACTCCCCACTTGGGCGAAGATTACCGCGCCACAACTTTCGCGGCGATGTCGTGATGCAGTGCCAAGCCTTCATATTGGAAGGCGTCCGTCTGTTGACCTCTCAGCATCGACATAGCGGCGTAGCGAGTGAGACATCACCTCTGCTTACACCTGGGAATCCCACAGCTTTCCAACATTTTTTTTGAACAAATTTGAACATTTTTCTTTCCAAAACATTTCAGCTTTTTTGCGTAGAAAATCTCCAAGGGACAGCTTCCTTGCACAGGCGCCAATGTTTGCTCGATCCCTTCGGCCAGGCATGGCCAGCGGTTTCACCCTGGTGGCTGGGAATGTTGGTCACCCTCTGAGGCTTGAAGGACATGATCAACCATATAGATATGGTGGCTGCTCATAGGGGCCCAGGAGGGTGGTTGGTTTGGTACTGTGGGTGGTTGATGAGCTGGGGTGGTGACTGGGGGTACCCCTATGACTTGAGCAACTACCACATGACGTTTATGACAATGACCCTCCAGAATCCCTAACCATGGGGATCATGTCTGAGGTTGCGAGAACGCCGCAGTGGCATGGGATAGCATGGGTAGATCCATCAATCTGCTCGTGCCCATCGTTGGTTGTTCCACCATGTTCGTCCTAACTGTTGCTATGCGAATTCCATCATCGTTTCATATCGCGATTGGTATCCTCAACCATCTCCAAATTCTCAAGAATGGATCTCAAGGACAAGCTCATGATTGATCAACCAACATCAAGCGACATGAATCAATCACCATTAGTTCTTGACCAGCTAGGTCACTATCCCAATGCGAGGTTAAGAACCCATAGTTTGGCTATATCAACATCATTAACCAGAGTCGGCCATTTTTGATGCTGGCTGCGCAGGAACAAATGTTGGTATTGAGCTGGACGAAAGTGATGCAGAGACTTCACAGGCGCTGTGGCTGAGATGGCCTTTGTCAATCAGCGGCCAGCGCTCCCTTCAAAAGAACTGGTGCTTTCGCAACAAAGAGGAGGATTTTCGGATTTGGTGGCCCCAGGATGTGTCTCTTAATGGTGAGAAGGCTTTTTTGAGAGATTCCATGTCAGAGAGAGGATGCTTTGGATGACTGCTTGAAGCTGTGTGAGGTTCTCGCAACAAGGTTCATTGCATGATCAAGTGAAGTCACAATGTTAGTCAACTCATCTTCCTGTTGACCCCCAACATCCATGGTCAGTCACAATCAACAGCAATGATTGGTAGGTCAACATGGGCTAACATGCGACATAGGAACTAACATGGGACTTGGTTGGTTGAAACAGGAACTTTGCAACTTGGATTCTGAGCTGTGAGGCAGTGGTACCAGCACCAGAAGTTGCCGATGGGAAGCCAGATCCATGGCTGCAGTTCAAAAACTGCCTTGGTAAACCTCAGGACATGCTGAAGGCTAGTAGAGGTGACGGTTGTGGAATGTGATATGGTACATGATTCTGGTCCCAAACCATCCCAGTGTTTTCTATGAGGAAAACATAGGAAACCGTGGACTCGGAGGCAACCACAGGATCTGCTGCGGAGTCCAAGTGATGGGAAGTGCAGCAATCTCAGGAGGCGAAAGCGAAAGCGTCCCAAGGAAAGCCGAAACGCCCTGGTCAGGAGCCTGAAGATGCCACCTGGCGATGTACATACGAATCTATACCATGTCATGTGATTCCAAGCATAGTTCCAAGGACTTCTACCAAAAAAAAACATGTAAAAACCAGCCGGTCTAACAGTTAGAGGTTGGTTCTCTAAGTTTTGAAGCATCAACTGCTTGAATATGCTTGAAGATGCCAGGGAATGTGAAGCGTCTGCTTGAAGATGCCAGGGAATGGTTTCGTGGAATCCCAGGGTATCTACCTTCCATGACCTTCCATTTCTGGACGGCGGTCACTTCCAGGGCGTCTTTGAGGCTCTCTTCAGAATCAAAAGAAAGGCCGAACAGCTGGGTGACGAGCTCGCGAAAACAGGCGAGCTGAGGATTTTTCAAGGACCGTGACCTGCTTAGTATGACCTTTCTATGAGAGTCACCTGGTTTATTTATGATTAGTAGTCACCTGGTTTGTTTATATATGATTTGGTTTCGTACTCCTAATGAAAATCCGATTTTGCCAAGCAGTCGAAGCATCACAGCTGAGGTGTCCCCATTTTGGGAGGAAGGGCTCCCCATCAGTCCTTGCCACGACGCAGGCACCCTGTCCACCTCTGGCACACCACGGATCGCCTGGGCAGTGCTGCGGCCCCGCGGGCCGCTGGAAATGCGGAGGATCAGGTGCCGGACGCATCATGGGAAGACATGGCGAGGTCAGTTGATCAACCAAGGCTAGTGGTGGTTAGCTGGCTAGTATAGATTTAATGGGTAATTAGATTAGTGGTTAATTATGGTAATTAAGGGATAAGCTAGTATGAATTTAATGGTTACGTTAGTGGTTAACAATGGTAAGGGATAAGCGCAAAAACAAGTGATGGTTAGATATGTTTAGTGGTTGACAGGGGATTTTACAGGGCAAATTACTGTAAGTAGTGGTTAAGTTATTATTCATAGGGGATAATAGCCAACAGAGTTACCAATAATATGGCTGCGTGTCAATAGTGACCGACCGACCAACCAGTCGGGTAGGTGAGCATCTTCACACCTTGACTAGTCATCGGTCATTTGAAGGACGTGAACAGCCAGGGTGCCAGCATCAGTTGACCCTGGCCAAATCTCGATCTCAGGAGTTTGAGATGGATCTGACGAGTGAATTCTGCTCTTTCGCTGTGGATAGATAGCGCCCAGCTACATTGGCTACATTGCGTCAAAGGTAGATAGTTGCTGTGAAAATGTCATGGTGAAAACACTTGGTTGATAGACAGTTTCCGAGTAAAATGATCATTGTGGGTGGGTTGGAAATGGTTCCTCAATGGCTTCGCACATACCAACCTGCTGGGAAACATGTCAATCATCAACCTGCTGGTGGTGTACATGCTGTGGCTTCACAGCTGGATCTGAAAAATTGCGGTGGCAAGCGGTGGCAAGGCTGGGACTTGCCAAACGACTCCTTTCCAGCTCGGAGGACAAACTTTGTGCCTGCCTTGTGGTGCCTGCTGCACTTCCCAAGTTGCTGAAACATTTTTTGCTTCAAGAACTGACAGACACGCCTTCCGATGTCCGATGTTGCTCAATTTTCCAAGCCACTACAGTCCAAAATTCTTCTCAAGTTGAACCCATCCAGATCTGCAGGTCATTTTTTGGGATTTCCCATCACCCATGTGGCGTCCGGGGGGAAGTGGATGCTCAGCTCCAGGAGAAAGCTGTCGAGCCGGTCCGCAAACTCCGACCGCGAAAACCGCAAACCCGGCAGCCGCCCAGCAACGGAGGCCACCCAGGGAGTGGTGAAGCCAAGGGTGGAACTGAAACACAGTGGATTCTCATATGCCGAATATATGGGTATGGATCATCGCCAAAAATCATCAAAAAATCCAAAAATTGGTGGATGAAAAATCTTCATCATGGGGACAGGGTTTTGACCCACAGCCGTGTACATAAAACGTGTGCGATGGGCATCAGAAATAATCCCTTCTTCCTATTACTAAACCCCCCCCCTCCCCAAATACTAAGCACCCCAAGGGGTTTTTTGTATTAGGGGGGGATTTAATATTAGAGGACCCTAATATTAAATCTGGGACCCTAATAATAAAAACCATTTGAGCGTTGAATATTTGCCTTTTTAAATTCTTTATTAAAACTTATTCAAAAATTGCAAAAACCAACTGCACGAAGGGGACCCTAATATTAAATTTAGGACCCTAATAATAAAAACCATTTGAGCGTTGAATATTTGCCTTTTTAAATTCTTTATTAAAACTTATTCAAAAATTGCAAAAACCAACTGCACGAAGGGGACCCTAATATTAAATTTAGGACCCTAATAATAAAAACCATTTGAGCGTTGAATATTTGCCTTTTTAAATTCTTTATTAAAACTTATTCAAAAATTGCAAAAACCAACTGCACGAAGGGGACCCTAATATTAAATTTTGGACCGTAATAATAAAAACCATTTTGGCGTTTAATGTTTGCCTTATTAAATTTCTTTTTAAAACCTTTTTTTTAAAAATTGCAAAAACCAGCTGCATGAAGGGGACCCTAATACTAAACCCCCCTAGGCCAAGGGGTTTTTAATAATAGGGGGTAAAAGCGTTGCTTGGGGCATGTTGTTTCTTTTTAAGTTTTCAATTGCCACAATTAAAAATACAATTGACCAAAACCAAAAAAATCCAGAAGTGGACCCCCAAGGGTTTTTTTTTATAATTGGGGGGGGTTTAGTAATAGGAAGAAGAGATTAATGTCCACTCATTCCTTAGCAGTTTACGAACAGTTTTGTTTTTTAGTATGTACAATGATTTTAGGCAGAACCTTGCCTTCCAGGACCCATGTACACTCAATGGAGATATGTGAGGATTTACACATGTACACGGATGTTGAAGGTTTTTGCACCTTCTTTACTTGGCAACTCACGGAAGTGCCGTCCATTCTCCCAGCCATGGTTTTCCAGAACTTTCCATACAAAAATGGAGGTTAAAGTCTTTGGATGCACAGAATTCACCTGCCAACATGGAATCATTTTCCATGTACAGCTCACCACATGCTGATCAACCCCCAACCTTGACAATTTGAGGCTTCATGCTTCATAGGTGACATTGAAAGACTATCGCAAATCAGAGCTAGATTTCCTGAATGGGAATCTAGATGGTGAAAAAGGAATGTGAGTTGCTCAGATTTTTGAGAGGTGATCCCCTCCTGACCTGTCAGTCTTTTCATCATGTTGGATCCATCAATGGACTGCAGTCCATTGGTGCATCTAATACGAAGCGGCACCTAGACCCAGAAATCTGGACACACGTTGCCAGTTCCTAGCCATCAGTTCTTCATCATTGCAAGCAGCTGGTGGATTGAACCATGATCAGCTTGCTATGAACCACTCATTCTATTTGTATCAAAGGATGCATCCCATGCTTTGCTCCCCTCCATGGACTGCCAGGACCGCGAGACTCGCAAATCAAAAAGGCGCTTGCATCCATTCAGTGCCACCCCTGGGTGGTGGAACCAAGCTTTTTCGGTGGTTAACTTGGGATGGTTGGGGGTTCATGGCTATGGATTTGCTATGGCGAGCTGGGTCAATACGAATCATCAGTCATGAGAGATTAGAACCAACAATAACAGGACATATCATGGTTAATGATGTTACACAGGGGTAGAATGTTTTGACCCACAGCCATATTGTGCAAGGAATTCACTGTACAGTTTAAAGACTGGCTTGGTGTTTTTCTCGAAAAATCTATGCTACTGCTGACCTGCTTGTTGATTCTTGTCAGCAGTCGGCCACCTGATGATTGTTGTCATTATTTGCTGCCAAGCACTTTTAACTCGATAATCTGCTGATTTAATCATTCTTGGCCTGCATTATCAGCCAGTAAGCAGGTTGATCAACTGATCAACGGTAAATAGTCAATTGTAAACGAGGGTGATTTCTGTAAACCATTAGCTAACCATTACTCTTAGCCATAGTCGTTAGCCATCTTTATGTACGGTTGTCAATGATGTCATTATTTGCACGCCATCATTTGCAAGTCAATAGTACTAAACGTACTAAGCATCATTTAGTAATTCTTATTTACTAAAGAAAACTAGTCGTTAGTCACTGAGTTGCTAACCATCATCTACTCACCGTAGCTAACCACTATTGAATTGACCAGGACCATTCCTAACCATGATGGTCACTCATGCTTTGCCGGATCACCAGGCAGCAGCGTTGCTGCGCAGCCTCCTGGGTGATGATGCGGAGGCTGAGGAGATTGCAATGGCACTGGCTCAGGTGGGGGGAACCACTTTGTTGCTGTGGAAGATCAGACAGCCAAGTTGGAGGTTCATCTATGTCTGATTATCTCAGGGCAAGTGGTGAATCTCTGGGGAAATGGTTAGTTTGCCTTCGAAATCTCTGATTGTTTTTTTTTAATTTTGTTTTGCTCTTGAAGCATTGAAATTGATTTATGATTAGATTCACAAGAATCCTTCTGGACATTTTGGGGACTTGGCCTGGTTTAAAACATGTTTAAAGCAACAGTTTGATGTGGGGAAACACCCAGCCTTTGGATGCTTTTCCTCAGTTTTCCCATTATTTTCGAGTTTTCCCATGTTTTTCCCATCAAAACTGGTGGTTCTGGACATGAAACTGCTGGACATCGAGCTGTCGTACCCCAGGGGCCTTTGCCTGGTCTAGGCCTTCCTGGCGGATGGGTCGCGTGAGTCGCGTCACCAACTGACAGCCCTGGCTGCTGCGTTGAAGAGCAATGAGGACCACCTCGCGACCAGCGAAGTCCCAGATTCAATGTAGGTGTGTAGATGGTGTGTAAGATTATTATTATCAGGATTTTTTGTTATTACTATAGTTATCATATATACTATTTAAGCAGTGTGTAAATGGTGTGGAGTGTGCATAAGATTATTGTCATCATGATTATTGTTATACTTTTACTAGTGACACCATCATTGTTATTATTATCGTCAGGATTGTGATTGTTCTTATTGCAAGTATCATTCTTATTGATATTTGTATGATCGTTACTATTATTGTTATGGTATATTATTGTTATTGCACGTATTGTCACTATTGAGTCATTATCATTGAGTCCTTTTGATTGAGTCTTTATCGTATTGATTATTACTGTATTATGATCATTATCATTATGATTGCTGCACAGCTTTCGTTGCAGGCATACTGTAATGCAGTTGGAGTTGGTGATTTTAAAGAAGTTGACTAGATGTCGAAATGCATTTTGAATAGTGACATTGTGCATCCAAGAATCAACCTCCAAAACATTTTTATGTGGCACATTTGATTTTGTGTCCTAACTACTTTAGGTAAATCACATCAGTGCAGAACTGCTCTTCACTCTCTTCAACTCGCTAACTTTTCACTGACGTAATACAACTTTCACCAAGTACCCAAGTTTGGAGTTGAAAGATTGGCTCAGCCCAGGCTGTTTCGGTGAGTTCACTGTTGGCATTAGCACTTAAGCCCCGTCGTGTCGTGCCTTCAGGCGCTCCGGGATGCCATTCGAAGTGGAGGCCCTGAAGGTGCTCCTTCCTTTGCACGGCAGGAGTCAGGGTGGCCTTTTTGTTGCACCCCAGGGCTCGAATGGTGCGTTCATCTTAGTGATAAATGATTAATGTTAGCTATATCATGTAGTTACATCATGTCATCACCCGTTATTCTAAGGGAATATCTTAGAAGCAATCAAGATTCCTTCAAAATCAGTCCAATATCCTAAGCAACCAAAGAAACAAACCAAGATTAAGAGATTGAACCATTCCAAATTTCACATCCACTTGTTGGTTTGTTTGGTTCAATGGTGATGCTTGGCTGGATCGCCAGGACCCTCGCGAATGGGCCGGATCGGACCTGCAGGCGAAACGACAGCGCTGGATGTTGGAATCTCTGCGAGAAGCCAAAGTGCCAAGTCTCTGGGCCGCACCTGGTGGCACCTGGTGGCACCCCGTGTGGCACCCCGTGTGGCACCCCGTGTGGCACCCCGTGGCACCCCGTGGTGATCCCGGATCCCTGGGAGGGATGGAATTTCTAAGGCATCTGGGCCATCCTTGGACCACCAGGGGACTGCTCAGGTGGACAGATGGCCGTGTGCCCCGAATGCGGTGGAAAAGCTTTTGTCAATACCGGACGCGCCGGCAGCGGTCGCGCCGCGTCTGTGTCCCAGTTCGGCAACAGTGACAGTGGGAGCCTTTCATGTTGACTTGAAAAGGTTGATTTAGATTGAACTTATGATTTGGCTTGAGATTGCGTTGATTTAAGTTTAAATGGAACTTATGTTGACTTGGCTTGAGATCATGATGGTTTGAATTTAGATGGAACTTATGTTGATTTGGCCTGAGATTACGATGATTTAGCCTATGTTGACTTATTCTATTCTGGTTTATATTGGAGTTTGGGGCAGTGGTCCACTTAGTGAAGGACCCTAGTGATCTCAGAGATTCGTGTGGCGCTACTGCTGAGGCGACTCTCAAAGCAGTACGCACACTTCAAATGCACTGAGAAGACGTGCGGAAAAGAGACCCACATCCAAGAAGGCTGACGTTATCCCTGGGATTCCAATGGTGCCAGCTGGTTTTCCTCATGGTCAACTTACCCATAGCGACAACAGATAGTTTAACGGTGAGGGATGTTAGGGCTTGGATCTCTACCATTTTCAGGATCAAGCATTTTGTGGATTTCTACCATTTCAACTGTTTGGATCTCCAATGGTTTTGTGGAATCCCAGGGCAAACAGCTTTGCATGGCTTTGCCAAGCCCGACAAGCTGTGTGACCTTTTTGGCGACGAAAAGATGACTGGAAGGCATTGCTGACAGCAAATCTTCGTGACTAGGAAGATTTGAGAGACATTAATGGCTGGTGGTTGGGAGGGAGCTAAGGAGCCAGGGGTATCCCAAGAACGCTTCTTCAAAGTGGAGAGGGGTGGAGCCACTAGGAATGTTCTGACCAAATGGATCCAAATGGGAGAAGCCTGCGAAAAACTCGAAGCATGTTCTATATGGTGGTTTCTCGAAATGGGCATACGCGATTATTAACGGATCATTTGGGGGGTCCCCTATGACTTGAGAGACCCATCATGACCCATATATGGATCATATATAGTTGGTATATCCCCTAGTGCCCCTACGGTTGGCCATCATCCCCTACTATCAATCCTTCATCAACCCTGCCTTACACTAAGGCAGCAGCATCTCCTTGAGGCACTGAATTATGTGGCAAAGCGGCAAGGTGCCTGGAGCTGTTGCACCGCAACATCGGTCACGGCGATAGCTGGAGAACAGCCAAGCTCCCGGGGCAGCTGTTTGAACCATAGGTATCCATAGATTATGGTTCACCTGGCTTATGTTCAGCCAGCCGTCCTGAGGATTGGGGCTATAGTTATCTATCACATTCTTTGGAAAACAAGTTTGTCAATCAGCTATCAACAAACATGAGCGCCAGGAAAAGTTGCATCAGTCGGTGTGTTCTGCAACAAGGAAGACACCGCCGAACAGGCGACACCCGAGAGGAACCCAAAGGGGACCACAGATGTGAAGGATCATGGTACCTACAAATCTCAAATGCATCAAATCTGAGGATGGTGTATTTCCAAGCGCATTTCCAAGCTGCAGCTTGAAGCGCACCACTCTTAAGCTGCCTATACTTTCTGGTAGCACCAGGGAGAGGAGAGACATCGTGGGGGCAGGTGGGCAACTTCTTGAGAGCCACTCTTGCCAACCTGTCGGTTCGAGTGGCCCACGAGCTCATGAACCTGTCGGCCCGGGGCACCCAGCTCTAGCAGCACAGCAGCGGCTTCACCCAAGAACTGATGTTGGTCAAGAACCGATTGTCAGTTTCATGTGTGGAACATATGTCAAACACTGTCAGAAACAATTTTTACATTTCTATCCCCTATTATTAACCGCAATTGATTGCGGACTCCTAAAAACATGGGCTCTGAAAAATGCTCCCACGAGTTTCTACATTTTTCTACAGGATCGGTCACTTCGCTGTTGATGGGTTTCTGGCTCAGTGCCCAACCTCCCCTGGCCGTCCCCTTCGCCACGCCATGGCCACCCGCGGCAAGCTGGGTGAATGGGAAAACCCAGACACGGTGGTGCGCTCGGAAGATTGGCAAGAAGCAATCCGAAAAGGCTGCGAGATGGTGCAGATTGCCAGTGAGCGCAAAGTGCGTGAGCTCGAAAGACGACTGGATCATTTGAAGACAGAGGCAGAGACTTTGAGGCGAAAGGGAGAAGAATTGAGAACGATACACTTAAATCTGGAGGCAGATTTGAAGGATAGCAAAAACCAGAATAAAACTCAGATGGAATCAAACAAGAAGTTGGCTCAGGAGGTCTTTGCAATGCGTACCGACATGTCCAAACTTGGGCAATTCCGTGCCAGTCTAGACCAGGCCGTATCTTATGTGGACAGTAGAAAGTGACGCATCTGCTCCTGGGAAGCTTTCGATGAGACATCTGCGTATCCGATACTTCACAGCTCCTACACAGCCTGTGCCTTTGGAAACTTTGGCCGCCGCTCGGTTCTGAGCCAAAAGCACAAAGCTGCTTGATTCGTGCAGGACTGAGCTTCGAAGTGGCAAGGCCAGAGAGGGGGAGACTTGGAATTTCATGGATACAGTAATGTCTAGGCAAATCATGTTCAAAAAATCAAATATATATATATATATATATGAGCCAGGGACCTTTGGGGTATATTTCGTCCGTCCCCTGAGACTCCTCCAGTAGGTATCTGCAGTACACATCTCTAAGCACTTCTGCGACTCCCAACAACCAAAGTTGCAGCGGCTTGCTGCTCCACGCGTGCAAATTGGTCTGGGATCATGTCCGTGTAAAGGGCACATTGTATTGCCCCTGTCTTTTTCGCAGTAGTATGTCATGGACAGCAAGGTTTGCTCCTAAAATGTCTGGCTAGCACTTCTGCGACTCCCAACACCCAAAGTTGCAGCGGCTTGTTGCTCCACGCGGTCAAATTGGTCAAACAATTATCTTGAGATATCTTCTCTTGTTTGCTCATATCTGGAGATATCTTGTCTGATCTTAAGATATTTTGTCTTGCTTTAAGGTCTCCTTTTGATCTTCACATTCAGGTTTCTTTTTGATCTTCAGACTCTGCCTCTGCCATCAGCGACGGCCACCTGACATCCACTGCATCCTTGATCTGCTCCAGTGGTTTCCCTTCTGCCATTTGCCGCTGCCATCTGCCACTGCAATTTCGCAGTGCGATTTGCCACTGTCACTTGCCAGTACCATGTGCCGTTTTGCCACTGCCATCTGCGATCTGCCGCCTGCCACTGCGACATGCCGCTGCTATCTGCCCAGC
>VSDK01011818.1:132382-177717 GCA_009767595.1 Symbiodinium kawagutii
TCATCATCATCATCGTCGTCCTCCTCATCATCGTCATCATCATCACCAGCTTCACCACCATCATCGTCATCGTCATCGTCATCGTCAACATCATCGTCATTCTCATCATGATCGTCAACATCATCGTCAACATCATCGTCATCCATTATTTGTAAGTTTGGCAAAACTGTGACTTTGGGGTAGCAGGTGTGTGTGGCGTAACTTGGGGGCTCAAGTACTTTTCCCCTGGGTTTGTGTCTGGTGTGAGCGGTGACGCCATGATCAGAATCTGGCTCATCGCAGCGCTGGTCAGTCACGGATGTGGCTGGTGGGGCAACAGTACCGCCCCTCCTCCTCCAGATGGACCATGGAGGTTGTGGGCAAAAGAACGTGTTCCGACTGTAGTGGATGCTATGGATCGGGCGACGGAAACGGTGGCTGGATTCCAGTCATCATGGACTACCTATGGCGACCAAGGCTGGGACCGAGGATTTTGGTCCGTGTGCGACGGGATCATCGGACTGGTGGGCTGGGCATTATTTGGTTCCGCGTGGGGCAATGTGCGTTTGGGATGCAAGCGTTTTCTTCAACTGTGCATTGTGTTGGGACTATGTGTCATGGCGCACTACGTCTGGGCGGTATGCTGGCCAGTGGTGTCGTTGGTGATTGCAATTCTTATGACGGTGATCTGGGTGGTTCGCAAAGGAGTGCGTGTTGCAGGAGGTGTCATGTACTACTTGCAGAAACTATTCGGTGGGACGCCGGAAGCTGTAACCGCCGACTACTATGGGCCAGGCACTGGATCAATCCCCGAGACAGCCGACCTTCGGAAGTTCAAGTTCTCTGCGTCTGGCGACAAGTGGGTGGTGTTGAGGCGTGGAACCGACACCGTTGTCTTCAAGGTGGGGAACGAAGCGCAGACTATTCGATCCAGTGGCATGTATGTTGCAGTGGAACCGGATACGCTACGGGGAACTACGAACTTGCTGACTGAGCTTCGAGGTGTTGACCGGGTGCATCTGTGTCGTAATGACAGCTGTGCTGAGGAAGGACAACATTTCAAGGTCTATGGATTGGCAAAGAAGTATGACCCTGAGAAGTTTGAGCTTGCGGCCGCAAAACGAGGTGCCGAAGATGCTGGAAACGCAGTCTGGAACTGGGTTTGGAGCCGATCGAAGCAGGTGGCTCACCATATTTCGGACTATGCTTCGGAGTCGGAGGCGGAGCAAGCTCGTTGTGATGCTCATCGGGTGAGATGGGCAGATGATTCAGGAGATGCAGTACTGAGTGTGGGGCCATGTGTACAGCCAGCGAGTGAGAGCATTTCACTACTGGTCGAAGACCGGTTCGGTGTAGATGAGAACGCTACCCGATATGTCACGAAACGGTTTTTGAACAAATGTAGTCACCATGGTTGTATGCGGTTGGGCCAACCTAACCCCGAGGGCATGTGCGTATGTTGGGATCACACCCCTGCCAACCCTGGGAAGCGGAGTCGATCGAGCTCGAAATCGCGAGACCGTCGAGGACGAGGTGACGGCTACGACGGAGATCAAGAACCTCTATGTGGTGAACCAGATGGAGACGGAGGTGGGGCCAACATGCAGAAAATCTTGGCGGAGATCCACCACTTGCGGGACGCTGTCAAGAAGCCGGACGAGGAGCAGAATGACAAGGTGACGCGGAAAAGGCTGGCTTCGCGATCTCCAGGTGTGACCCCGAAGTCGAGTGTTCATCGCAGTTTGGCTAGATTGGGCATGCTGGACTCACCCGACACTGGTGACCATCGAAACTGGCTGGAGGAGTTTCTGGATCGTTGTACCCAAGGTCGAGATCTGGGGCTGACAGAGGACCAAGTGCGACGGCAGATGGCCCATGACCACGGGGTAGGCTTCGGGGAGTTGAGCAGGATCCTACATCGGCTAGCCCTTCAAGAACAAGAGCGTGGACAGCGTGGTCTGACGAAGTTCATGACCAAGTGGAAGGCGGACGGTCCCGAAGATGATGGAACTACGTCGAACCAGCCAGCCACCGACATGTCAGGGTCTTGGAGCCTTGTGTCTGAGTCCCCGCCGAAGGTGTTGACTCCCCCGGGACTTACAAGTACGGTGTCTTCGCAGGTTGGAGAGCAACAGGTTCCGCCAGTTTCCATTGCAGCACCATCCATTTTTGGACGAGATCGAAAGGCTGGAGCCGGAGCCGTACCTGCTGGAGACCCTATGGCGACCTTGGCGCAGGCGATACAGTCGCAGACTGCGGAGATTGCCTCGCTGGTGAAGGCTCAGGTTGAGCAATCCCCACACCCGCAGGGCACGCTGAAGGGCATCTCGAAGCTGTCGGAGGAAATGGTGTTCGTCATGCGTGCGTGTGACCAATACAACGTAGCCGTATGCCCATGCGAGGTTGGTGTTGCCCTTGCCAACTCTTTGCTTGCAGCTCAAGTTGGGGCGGCTACAAAACTTCGGTCTATGGGCTTCAGGCAACGTATGACGCAAAGACTCGCCATCGGTTTAGCAGGTCCATTCTGGGGCAGTCATGAGCGCTACTGCTTGAGCGCGGCTGAGTTCGTCCAATTTTCGGACGCAGACCTGGACTCCTTTGCCAACGAGCGCTCCGTCAAAGCCACCTCAGATCAGAAACCAGCAGCTCCAACCAAGCTGGAAGACTGGGTGGCGAGAGCACGTCGAGCCAATCAAGTTTGGGCCCTCCTGTATGGGGATGAGTGGAAGGAGGTGAAGGAGCACGCCCTGGACACTTTGGCAACCTGGCGCCAGGAGTGTCCGCGACAAGTGGCCGTTGGGAGTCGTGATGGAAGCTTGGGAGGAGCTTCATTGGCGTTTCCTGGAAGAAGTGAAGGAAGTCATCAGACAGCTCAAGAAGATGGCCAAGAGAGAGAGTATGTCCCTTTCTGAGTTCAAATTCTATGCACTTCTTCCAGGAGCAGACGGTCGCGCATGGTTGCAAGTTCCCAACACTTTCGACATCAAGAATCCCGAAGGTTGGTTCCAGACCGAGCTTGAACCTCGCATTGAACGGCGACAAGAGCGTGCTCTATGGCGGCTTACATGGGATGGTGGTCGACGTGAACGAGCTCAACCTGCTGGAGGCGATGGTGCCGGTGGTACCGAGACGAAGGAGAAGCCGAAGGTGCTGATTGGACCCAAGCTGACCACGGACGAGGTGAATCGTGCTCGAGACCGTGCTCCTTTGGATCGCAATGGAAACCTGCTGTGCTGGGGACACCTCACCCATTTTGGATGCAGCGTTCAAGGATGTCAGCGTTCACATGAAGCATTGAGAGGTCCCTTTGAACAATTGGACCCATGTGTCCGCATGCAATTGCTCAAGAGGGGTGGCCTTCGACGAATGCGACAGGAGACCAAGGAGAGCGTCGAGCAGAAGATCAAGGAGCTCAGGAATGCGATGCACTCTGACAAGGCGGAGAAGGTCAAACCCAAACGCAAGGCAGGAGACGGATCAGCTGCGGTGGAAGTGCCTGAGGGTGAGACGGACCAGAAGGCCGGGGGAGCGGCGCGTGTCCGGTTTTGGGAGGTGCCGGAGGAGTTTGAGGCCATTGACTACACCAAGCAGGAAGACGTGTTGGAGCTCACCAAGCCCCCGGTGGATGACTTCGGAGTTCCAGTGCCACATCAAGATCGCCCTCATTTCGGGGGAGAAGAAAAGGCCCCTGGGACCGCAAAGGCATTGTTGGCGGAAGCCAAGCAGCTTGAACAGGGGCCGGTGTTGACAGCACTACAGGATGCTTCGGATGACCTGTATGCGTGGGCTGCTACTCGGGTTGCCCAAACCCCTGACATTGCATTGGACACCTTGCTGGAGGAGATGCAGATGTATGGCGCAGCCGACCTTGCCAAGGAAGCGGCGGACTTTATGGATCGTGATGGTGACACGCAACGGGCTGGTGAGCAGATGCGCATGACTGTGAAGGAGACCATGTGGATCGATGGGGAACCAGGACATGGAGGCTTCGAACTGGATGGGCAGCACTGGCAAACATGGGGTTTTCAGGAAGAGATCCAGCTGAGTGAAGAAGCTGCTGCATTGGTTGGTTTGCCTGAGGCCGTGCGAGAAAAGCGCCAATGTGTTACCAAGACGGTGGCGGCGGGCATCCTCTGGCGTAGGCTTGGTCGACGCCCCACGTTGCAGGAAGTGGAATCCGCAGCCCTGGAGCTTCGGGTGGAGCAGTTGCGATTGGCAGTGGATGCTTCGTCACAGATGGGAGAAGCCCAGGAGTTTGTTACCCCAGTGGAGCATGAGCTACGGGTCTACACACACGACATCCTCCATCCGCACCATGAGCGAGATTTTAGGTCCTTTGCCGTGTTCCCTGTGGGTGAGTTGGATGAGGGTCGCTTGGTGGTGATGCGAGCTGATGTTCGTGGGCGCTTGGTGGTTGAGGCTATCGTGGGCAATGCGTGGCGACCAAGCCAGTGGACTATGTTTGCTTTGATTTGGAAGGGCCACATGGTTTTGGCCCAACCACCTGACCAACTTGACATCGAGTCGTGGCTTGACGTTGAGGAACTCCAGGTGACACCTATTTTGGGGTTTCATTTCTTTTGGCATGCCCGCCATGATCAAGGTGTTACCGCCCCTGGTCGAGTCTCATGCCGACATTGTCGACCTTCTCGTCGAGCTGGCGAAGCTTCCTGTATTCCGACGACCCACAGCCAGCTGGCGGCAGGCGCCACAGTGGCCGGGGGGTGGCGGGCCCTTGGACCGAGGTGAACGTGAGTTGGTTTTCCGCGAGCTGTTTGCGGGCAAGGCAGTTCTCACCCAGGCATGGCTTCATCATGGTGGCACTGCGTTGGAACCAATTGAAGTTTATGAACACCCGCATTTGAAGACTGGCTTCAAACCTCAGCATGACTTATGTGATCCAGCAGTGCAGCAGCAGCACCTTCACCGCGCAAAGCATGGCCCGGAGAACGTTACTTGGATTGCGTGTCCTTGCACAAGTTACTGCGATTGGAACATCGAGAATGGTGGGTCTCGGACGTTTGCGCAACCAGAAGGAGGACAGTCGAGACCTTTGACTATGTCGGAGAGCCAGGGCAACGAGCTGTCAACGTTTGGCGCCAACTACTTTGAGACCATGTTGGACGCCGGCGGTTTCCCCGTGGCTGAGAGTTCAGGGGTGTCAGGTCGCTACCCGAAACAGTGGGATTTGCCAGTGTGGAAGAAGTTGCTACAGCGAGCTGATGTGGACTATGTGGACTTTCCTATGTGCGCTTTTGGCTTGGGTCCCCCAGACGAGGAGAATGCGTACTATCGGCATTACACCCGTGTGGTGTTCCCCAAGCATCCCCCGCTGAGAGCCGCTCTACTTCGACGCTGCCCAGGCGTTGGCCCGAGCCATCGTCACATTGGCCTCAAAGGCTCTCGCCCGGGTTCCACTGTGACTCGCTGCACCGAAGCTGGCGTCTATGCGGAGCAATTTGTCAACACCGTTGTGGAGGTGCTCACGGCTACTTTGGCTGGTATGGGGGGGTCAGTCACCTTCCTCTTCGCAGTCAGGATGACAAGGTCAACGCAGGGGGGGCCAGTTCCGATGAGGGTGAAAGCCGGCCTGGGGTTGATGAGGTTGGTGGGGCATGGGCTTTGCTGGAATCTCCCGATGGCAGTGGTTCAATGGAGGTCCAGATTGACCCCAACAGCCCACAAGATGATGTCTCAGAGCCCACCGACAGTGATGATCCAAGATACATTGGTGGCAGCACTGATGAGACGGATTGCCTCTCGTTCCGCTTCGGTTTGGACCGCATCACGGAGTATGGCTATCAGCTTCATCTTGAGACCGGCAACATCATCACTCCGGGGGAGAGAGCGCCAGGAGTTGGAGAACGGTTGTGGTGGGGCTTCTCTGCGGTGGACTATTACCAGGTGTCCGTCTATGGTACCCATGTGGTGGTGTTCCATCACTTGCCTCGCACCGAGCGGTTTGTTCCTACAGAGAGGTGGTGCCGGGTGGCAGGCTTCACAGGGGGACTGGAAGTTTTCCGGGATGAGCGGCTTACCGTCTGCAGGTTTCGACGACACGGCCACACGGAGGGCAGGCAGCTCATTGACAACTGGCGGGACAATGGTGCAGACACGGTGAGGTTTCCGGCTTTTGTTGGCTACACAGTGTTGACGTTCCGAACCTTCCCGTTGACTTGGGAGCGGGAGGAAGACGCCCCCGATGATGACATGCAGGAAGACGGAGATGGTGAAGATTGGCCGCATGGTGAAGAGGAGGAGGTGGTGACACCCTCAACTGAAGCCGGTGATTCCAGCGGGGAGGCCAGGAGCAGATCACCTCGACGTGGTGCTGGCCTGCAACGTTCGGTCGGAGGTGAAGATGGTGGTGGTGTTGAAGAGAGTTTGGACGTGTCCTTGGAAGAGCAGCCGGCTGGACCATGTCGATGTGGTGGAGATCGTGGAGCGGCAGATGAGCAGGTTCGTGATGATGGCGAAGTTGGAGCTTGGTTCTCGGGGAACGCGGGAGGCCATGAAGGTGACGGTGTATGTCTTGACCATCGGGCTCGGTCAGATGCGGTTTGTGGCGGTGATCGGGCTAAGCATGGTGGTATGCGCGGTGGCGTATGTCAAGGCGGTCGGGCTTTGCACGGGGGACCAGACGAAGGTGCTTGTGTATGTGCTGACGGTCGGGCGTATAGCGGTGCTGTGGCTGGCGGAGATACTGTATGTGGCGACGGTCGGGCTCCCCTGTGGTGCGGCGTTTCTCTTCATGGCGGAGGTGACGGAATATGTGGACACGATCGGGCGGACGGCGCGCGAGATGAGCGGTGTGGCGGTGATCGGGCTTTGGGCGGCGGAGATGGCGACGGGCCAGCAGAAGATAGTGGTGCTGGTGGTGAAGGTGGTCAGGGTGATGTTCGGGTGCAACCCAAGCTCGCGGTTGCGGACAACCCTACCGTGGAGGAGTTAGCAGAGAGCTATGTGGCGTTGTTGGGTCGACTCGGCTCGGGCACGGTGAATGCGTGGGCTGAAGTGCTTCGTCAAGGTGACCAACTGTTGTCAGCTGCTGGCAGCGTTGAGGCTGCAGCGCGTGCTCTGTGGAGTGCAAGGGAGGCAGCAGGGTTGGCCAACTTGAGCGGGGTCAATCAACCGTATGTGGAAGAAGTCCTGCACCCCTTGATGGTCGACTACTTGAGGAGCGTGGAGAAGGAAGGGATGCCAGCTCGCCATCCAGGGGCCGAAAGGCGAGTGGAGGCTGACCTACACCCCAATGCCAAGAAGCACATCGACCAGGTCTACAAACAGATTTGGAAGGACGTGCGGAAGAATCGGGTGTTGGTAGTTCACCGGAAGAACAAGAACCTGGGGGCGACCATCTCCTCTCCGTTCGAGGCTGTGGACAAGATGCTGCCTGACCGCTCGGTGAGTGTTGACAAGCGGGTTGTCCATGACCAACGAGGAGTGAACCGAGACACCCACAAGGACTGGCATCCCCCTGCTTTGCAACCGTCTCATGAACAGATTGCTCGCCGTATTCTGTGGGCGAAGACAAGGTATCCCGGGGTGCCGGTGCTGCTTGCGAAAAAGGATGTGGCGGGAGCTTTTCGTTTGTTGTGGGTCAGTCCAAGTGATGCAGCCCTCTTCGCTGGAGATCTGCCATGGAGACCTGAGAGTATGGAGTCTGGTGAAGAAGAACTTGAAGGTGACCAAGGAGGACCTATGACGATCATTTACCTGGTCTCGAGTTTTGGTTTTTGCGGATCTCCGGGCGAGTGGACAGTTTGGGGCAGGGCTACAGAGGAGTTCCATCGTGCTCACCGTCCGGGACATGCACGGCGCGATGGTCAAGCTGGCTTTGATTGCAAGATTCTGGTGGACGACGCCGTGTTGGTGGAGCCCGTGATCGGCCTGCGACCTTGGACCAGCGCAGATTGCTACGAGAAGGGCGTGCGGATGCTCTTGGGGGAAGGCGCAGTCAATGTCGAGAAAGATGAGATTGAAGGTGCCTTCAAAGAGGAACAAGTCATTTGGGGACTCACGATGAACTCCAGAACTGAGCGAGTCTCTCTACCTGAACGTCGAATTTTGAGAGGAGCGCATCTGCTGTCGGACCCCGCGTTTGATGCTGGCTCGAAGACTTTGACTCTGAGGGCATTGCAGCAGTTTCGAGGCATCATGACGGGCTGGGCCGTGGTGGTCAGGGGACTGAAAAATGAACTGAAAGCAGCAGATCTGTTCCTCACCAAGGGCGATGGCGCTTTGCCTGTACTTCCTCGTCACCAAGGCTACGCGTGTGAGAAGAGAGCTACGGACAGGGCGTGGGAGGACTTGTGGGACCTCTTTGAAGTTTGCAGGTGGTTGAGCGCCCGTTCCGACACTTGGGAGACGAAGTTTTGCGCAACTTTGGCAGAACTCCTTGAACCTCGAGAGAGGCTTGGGTTGGTGGGCGGAAGTCAGCAGGCAGTCTTTGTCTCTGCGGATGCCACTACCAAGGTTGTGGGAGCCATTGATTGGACCAACGGCAATGTGGCTCGCATGACGGTCAATGAGTTTGGACCGTGGTTGCAGGAGGCCGTTGAAGAAGAGGCTGACGATGAGGAGGTGCGCATCCACTTGACAGAGTTGTTGGCTTTTGTGGCTATGGCGTGCACGCAAGGAGCGCAGTGGTCTGGGAAGGTCGTGGTCTATGCTGGCGACAATCAGGTTGTCAAAGGGTGGATCACCAGGAGGCAGAGTGGTTCCAGGGCCGGGAGAATGCTGGTGCGTGTTCTGGCCATGTGTGAGATGCGATACGGTTTTGTCGTCGTGGCCGGATGGTGGAGAACGTTTCACAATGTGGACTCGGATTTTGTCACGCGGTGCACCGAAGACGAGTTCCACGAGTTCGTCAACAAGAAGTGTTGGAAGGTGGTCGGGCTCAGTGATGCTGTGGAGGTGGCACTTCGTGATTCAAGACGGTTTGGGCCTTGTTTCTTGTCCTGGATGGAAGAGGAGGACCGTCGGATCATCATGCAGCTCAAAGAGCAGAGGATGGCTCGCAGTATCGACAGGTCGCTGGACATCGACTGGTCGCAGTTCAAGGTCATTGAGTGGTGTGCTGATGGACGGATGGTTCGCGACTTTGATGCGGTGGCGCGTGCTTGTGGTGCTTCGGATGCTGGGCCTACGGTTTTGCTATGTGGAACTTTGGGATGTGACGTTCGTGGCAAGCAAGTGGCGAAGCTATGCAGGTTCATTGAGAAGGAAAACCCGGATGGCGTCGTTGTGGAGGGCCCTGGTTTGGTACAATGGGCTGCGCTTGAGGAGTGGGCTGAGCAGCATTCCTGGACCTTCTACAACATGGAGTTCGTCACCACGGAGTTGGGCGAGGCATTGGCGCGCAAGCGAAGGGCTTATGTTCTACGTCAAGGTGAACCACTGGGTGAAGGAGCAGGAGACGGCTTGGTGAGGGCTGTGGTCGCAACCCCACTGGGGGCCGTTGTCAACGCAGATTGTGGTGGAGAGAGCTTGACATGGAAGAGCCCAATGCGGATCGAACTTTGCGCTGGCATTCCTCGAGACCCGTTGCTTCCTCATGTTGTTGGGCATGTGTGGTGGGAGTCAAATCGCAGGGAGAACTTGCATGGGCTTTCTGGGCCCGGTCGTTGGCCGTTGGAAAAGCATGGCGAGTTCGAGGAGCTGGTGGTGTATGATCGTTCGGGCAGCGCTGGCATGGTGAGAGTGTTGTCCAAGAACGAAGTGTGGCTTGCTCAGGGCAGATCGCAAAAGGAGTGGGAGAAGGCTGTGCAAGAGTGCGGATCCGAATGGAAGGCGTACCAGGAGGGGTGTCGTGCTACAGGAGTTCAGACGGCAGAAAACCTTTTGGTCTGCGCAGCCATGATGATGAAAGCAGGTCGTGAGAGAAATGCTGGAGCGATCAAGGATGGACCTCGTGACGAAAGCCTGGCGAAGCTCTTGCTGTGGTTGAGGCGATGGAAGCGTGGAGACTATGGCCCAGAGGGTCAAAGTCGTAGAGCTGGAGGTGGACTTCGCGAAGCTGTCAGCCGCCTTGGTGAAGCCTTATGGTTGGACGTCTTTGAGGAGCACTTGGGCGAGATGGATGGTAGCCGACTGGCAGGTGGCAGAAGAGCGAAGGCCTCTACAGTAGCAGCCGAATCCCGACTTGTTGGACTACAACCAGGTGAGCCCTTCGATGGTGAGGTTGCAGGGCGCGTTGAGGACTGGCTGGGGGCGAACTTGACGGGAGACAAAGCAGCCAGCACTGCCAAGATCTATGCTGGGCACAAATGGAAAGCATGGGCCGAACGTCAAGGGCTGATCAGTGAATACCTGAGGTCAGCGAAGGAGGAGATGCAGTCCAATGAGAACAAGGTGTTGAGTTATCTTGGCTACTTGGGATGGCTGGGGGCATCAGCAGCAACGTTGAAGCAGGCCGTCTTCGCGATCAAGGATGCTCACAAACGAGCTGGAGCGGGTGACCCTTTGGAAGGCATGCATCGGGTGTGGCTTCTCATGACTGCCCTCGACAAGAGGGCTGCGAGGAAACCAAGACGCTTGGGGGTGACTCCGAGTATGCTGAAGTGGGTCGGAAAGCAGTTTGAGGATATGGGCTTGAAGCGTGGGGAGGTCAAGATCGATGCGGTGATGTTGCAAGCAGCGCTGCTCACGGCATGGTACTTCATGATGAGGGCAGCAGAGTTTTGCGATTCTGGGGGCCTCAACTATGACATGGTGCTTCGTGGCGTGGACGTCAAGCTGACCAGGGACGACGAGGAGGCGCCGCTGGGCATGGCGAACGAGCTGACGGTACAGTTTCGCAAGACGAAAGCGGACCAGGAGGCCTTTGGCTCTTGCAAGACGATGGGAAGGACGGACATCAAGTACCTATGTCCGGTGCAGGCCATGGAGGACTACCGCATGGCGATTCCAGCCAGGTTCAAAGGGCCGGAAGCCGAAATGCCCCTGTTCCGTTGGGGAAATGGTGCTGCACTGAAGAGGACTGAGGTGCAGTATATCCTCCAGAAGGCCGGTGGCGCAGTGGGATTGCCGGCCGATCGGTTCATGAGCCACTCTCTCAGGATTGGCGGGGCCAGTGCATTGCACCAGGTCACGGCGGATGTGGAGTTGGTCAAGAGAATGGGCCGTTGGTCGAGCTCCGCGGTTCAAAGGTACCTACATGATGGTGGGCACGTTCTGAAGCAACTGGCCAAGAAAATGGCGCAGGTCGACCAGCGTATCCACTACACGTGACATCGAATTTGTGCAAAGGATCTTTACTTTGTGTCGGCAGAGCTCTTTGTGATGGGGGGGTCTGGCATCGCATCCATCCTGTAAAGGGATGCAAATGCCACGTGGCCTAACTTTGGCTACATGGTACACCTCGCCGCCGAAAACGAAGGGAAGCTGTGAAGCCGACATGCGCATGTGTACCTAAAGTTGTAAGTTTGGCAAAACTGTGACTTTGGGGTAGCAGGTGTGTGTGGCGTAACTTGGGGGCTCAAGTACTTTTCCCCTGGGTTTGTGTCTGCCCACCCTCTACCACCCAAGGGGGGGTCTGGCATCGCATCCATCCTGTAAAGGGATGCAAATGCCACGTGGCCTAACTTTGGCTACATGGTACACCTCGCCGCCGAAAACGAAGGGAAGCTGTGAAGCCGACATGCGCATGTGTACCTAAAGCGTCGGTTCCACATCAGCACCACCACCACCACCAGCATCATCATCATCATCATCATCATCATCATCATCATCATCATCATCATCATCACCATCACCATCCTCATCCTCATCTTCATCCTCATCGTCATCAACATTGTCATCGTCAGCGTCAGTGTCAGCGTCAGCGTCAGCGTCAGAGTCAGCGTCAGCGTCAGCGTCAGCGTCAGTGTCATCGTCATCATCGTCATCGTCATTGTCATCGTCATCGTCACCGTCACCGTCATCGTCATCACCCTCCTCCTCCTCATCATCATCATCGTCGTCCTCCTCATCATCGTCATCATCATCACCAGCTTCACCACCATCATCGTCATCGTCATCGTCATCGTCAACATCATCGTCATTCTCATCATGATCGTCAACATCATCGTCAACATCATCGTCATCCATTATCGTCGGTTCCACATCAGCACCACCACCACCACCACCACCACCACCATCATCATCATCATCATCATCATGATCATCCTCATCCTCATCCTCATCCTCATCCTCATCCTCCTCCTCATCATCATCATCATCATCATCATCATCATCATCATCATCTCATCGTCATCATCATCCTCATCCTCCTCATCATCATCACCATCACCACCACCACCAGCGGCATCATCCTCCTCATCATCATCATCACCACCATCATCACCACCATGATCATCAGACCATGATTCACCCTTGGTATATAACTACTATCACTGGAAGTATTTTTTTCGGACGTCTCTGCAGACAATTCTGTACCATCATTTATTCTCAGCCATTCTCACATGCAGAGCCCGTTACCACGGTGAATGACCATGATTTGGTGACCTGGCCATCCAGGCTTTGATCTGCCTTCAGCTTTGGACTGGTCGGGCCATGCGACCATTGAGCCAAGTGCAGAAACTCCCGTTTGTTTATTGACGGTGGAACAGCTGCGACCTGCCTCTGGCTTCAAACAAGTGGACACCATGGCAGACGTGGCACAAGCAGCCGCTCTGATTCGAGTGGATACTGGCAGAGGCAGTAGTTTCCATCGCTTGCCCTCCCTGGCGGCCATTGTGTTGAACCTCATCTCCCTGGTAGTCACTTGCTTGAGATCCCTTTGGATGTTGTGTGGAGATTTACTTTCAAGCTCCTTCACAACCATTGGTTACCCTTAACCATTAGTAACCCCTATATACTAACCACTAGTTAAACATCATTGGCCATCACTATCTCCGTCAGCTCTTGCATCACTATCTCAGGTCTTGCTGAAATTTCCAACCATCATCACCATCGTGTTTGCAACCACATGCCTGGGCTCCCTCTCCCGCGTGTACAAGCGAGCTCAGCAAGAGGTGCTGCACCGTGTGACCACCAGAAATGGCTGGGCACAGGAAATGGTTCCGACAGTTTTTACATATAAAGACTAAGATATGATAACACAACATGCCATGGCCATTTTCATGCCATTTTCATGCCATTTTCAAACGATTTCCAAAGATTTCAACATGCCGTGGAAATCATTGGAAATCTATGTCATGGCCATTTTCATGGCTTTGGTGCTTTGATTTTCAAACCGTGATATGCAGCTACCCATGCAAATTTCTTGCTATCCTTGCTGCAGACCCTGGACATTTCCACGCGAGTTGCCCAACTGGCACTTCGTTTGCTGTCGGATACCTGCGCACTGAGCCAGTTGGAGGACCCTGATACAGGCGCTGTTGGGATCAGCACGGGATCAGCACGGGATCAGAGCCATCAGGGCCATGCACCGTGAGGCGTGTCCAAAGCGAAGCTGAAAGAACAGCTGTGCAAAGTTCTGCAGAAGGTCGCGCCCGAGCATGAAGTCATTGCAGTGGGTAGCTGAGAGAAACTATTTCGGTCTTTGAATTATTGGGATCCAGCTATGACAAACCCTCTTGGGATCCATGGCAATCTGTGCAGCAAGAGCACGGAAGAAAGGAAAGAGAAGGCAAGCAAGGAAGGCCAGACCAGAAGATATGGTAAGAATGAAAGGAACAACGCAAAGCTGAATTGAAATTCAACTAGGGAGGGATGACAGGAGATAGAACCGATACAACAGGGAATTGAAACAAGAGCAAAACCTAGTGACATGCGAAAATTGAGACAACAGTGACCTAAACGGAACACCAAACAAACATCCTTTCGTGCGCTCCCCCTCGTGTTCTGAGCCCGGGTCAATGGGGTAAATGCATAGAACAGATAGAAGCAAAGTGGGGGTGAGATGAAAGACAAGCACGATACGAAGTAGAGACAAAAGGGCCCCACAGAACTCGGAGAACAAATGGTGCCAAGGAAAAGCCAAGTAAGTATATGTAAGTATGAAGTATCGTCTTGCATGATCTTTTATGTACGTGCGTAGTTGGCTGAAGACTCACAGTGTTGCGCTTCTACGTTGATGCCCTTGTAGCGGCCACTTTGAAAAGCTGAGGACGATTTGTCCGAGCACATTCTCAAGATGCTGAGGCCATGAGATTCTCCACTTGCCATTTTGGTGAAGTTGGAACATGTTGGAACTCAGTCTGTAGGTAATGGCTGTTCAACCAATGAGTCTGCTAAAACTCATAGTTACCAGATGTTAGTCCATCAACATGCTGTTCTGAGAGTCTGCAAACCTATGGGTCAACTCATTCTGTTTCCAGGAAAATGCCAGAAATGAAGAGCATGCCGGAAGAGGATCGTGTCGCACGTAGCTGCGCTTTGGCGGCAAGCTCTGCAACAATAGGATGTGTATACTGTGTATGACTTTATGTACATACACTATGTACAGAGATATCTGTATGTGAACAAGAACAAACATGATCGAACATGAATATGCATGTTGAAATACATGCTAGTACGTGAAGTATTTGTGTATCGATTTTATACTATATGTATATATTGTACATACACGACGTGATACTTCAACAACTACACAGACAGTTCCTTCCAGAGTAGTGTTACTTGTTTTCTTTGCATTTCTTCCAGCCTTGTTCCCAAGTTTGATTTTGGAGAATTGTTGCTTTTCTGAGGCCATTTGGCTACTCTGATGTCGACTGGCCAGACTGTCAAGAGCGAAGATTTGTGCGCATACTTTGACACCTCTCGTCGGCGGTGTTGGTTCGAGTGGCTGTGATGCACACTAGAGGGCTGATAGACCTGTCATGGCCAGAATTAATTCATTGCACATGACATTTTCCTCCTCCAAGTTGTAGAATGACAAAATCGGATGCCTGGGGGGGGGCCACTGGACAACATGGACACGCACGCACACACAAGGTGGCTCTTGTTGCCATTCTCGCAGCGGAAACTTTTGAGAAAAAGAAGGAAAGAGGCCAAACAGCGGAAGGACCATCCCGAGGAGGTACCTGCTGCACGAGTCACCAGCTGGACAACTTGCTTGACACTCATCATTGGAAATAAACTCCGCTTGTGGCCAGGCAAGCAAGCAGGCTGTTGAGAATGACGAGGTGAAGGCGAGTGCGGCAAGTTTGAGGTGTCCAGATGGTTCACGTCCAACTGCTAAGGGACATGTTCACCAGTTGCCACCAGCTGTTATTGAAACGCCTTAGCCATTCATCGACCACGAGTTGCTGTCTCTGCTTCGAGCCCAGGCAGGTCCTTCAAGTCGCAGCATACGGAGCAGCGGTGAAGCTTTCGTTGAAGTTACCGATGCAGAGAAGCTTGTGGAGGTGGAGCATCTTCAAGATGAAATCGACGGGTTGCTTGCCCAAGTACGAGCGGTCAAGGCGCGTCGCATCAAGGGCAAGGGCAGGGTACTTGTAGCATCTTGTAGCGCTACTTGGTAGCTACTTGTACTCTCTCCACTTTGCATCAAGGGCAGGGTCCAGTTCTGCCCCCTTTTTGACGCTACAGGAGCGTCAAGCTGAAGAGGACCGTGAAGATGAACGACAACAAGACGTGGAGATGCGAGTGCAGCATCTCTATGTGCCGAGCTCGCCGAGTTCAGTTCTTGCGCATCGAATGAGTTTAGTTCTTGCTGTTGAAGAGCTGTATTTTAGACATTGGAATATGGAATTGGACAACCCAGGACACTACTTAGTCTACTTGAAGAGCTGTTTAAGATGACAGACATAAGACATATTAGACCCTGAGAATTGATGGTTCCGTGAAAGATGGGATCTCGATGACCTGGAGGTGGCCGTTGAGACTCTCATGGAGAAGATGGATGCCTTTGAGGCCGAGGACACGGAGAAAACTTCCAGAGAAGGCCTGGCAGCGCGGCAGCATGACATCGCGAATCAGGTTTCTTCTCCGCGCAAGCGTTGGATTCTGAAATGTAGCCATTTCGGAACGGTGCGAATTTTCGTCGATTCCCACATGCGCATTGAGTTGTTGGTATATCTTGGCATTTACTAAGAATGCCGCCAACACTTCATTGTATACCCTGTCTATTTTTTGCGGTATCGTCCGTATCCCTCCATCTATGTATGTAGAAACGTATACAGTACGTCTCTATTATCTCTATTTACTTAATAAGTAATACTATACATAGATACAAACATAGCGTTGAATGTCCCACCAGCTTGCGCAGCCTTCTCAGAAGTGGTCACCAGGTTTGCTGGCGTTGACCAGGGGCACTGAAGCCATTGAAGCTCGCAGGGATGCCCAACACAGGGGGGGTTGGTGGAGTTATTCGGAGGCTTGAGATTTTTAGGATGAGGTGATTACAGGTACCCTACATAATATATAATACAAATATGTACATGTATTAATATGTACACATTAGACCTCGATAGATCAACAAATATCGAGCCACCGGGGCCGGGGGAACTGGGCGGATTCAAAGGGCAGTGATGCTCCTGATCCTGGCAGCGAGGCCTGGCGGTGTTCGAGCAGGCCAACCTCAAACTGTCTGAGGAGGTGCAAGCCTTGCATGCCTGGGTGCCTTCCTCAGCGTGAGGCGAGATGGTGGTGGAAGCAGGGGACCCCAAAGCTATGGTTGGTGTATTACTATTACCCCAAAGCTATGGTGTATTTAAAGGGTTAAAATAAAGGATGATTCAGGGTTCCCCTATGACTTGAGAAACCACTACATAGAAGAAAGGTTGGCTCTTCGTGAATCGAGAACTTGAATTGTCTTTGAATTGGAGCGGTGATGGGAGTTGGAGATTGCAATTCAGCCAAACCGGCTGAGGCTGATGCTCGTCAAGCGGAAGCAGTGCAGGAGCATCAAACCACCTGCTGAAACGAGACGCCTATCCGATCCTGTGTGGACAGATTTTGATCATAGATGCACTTTCAGGAATGAATTGTTGAAGAACTCGCAAGGAGTTTGCAGTGGAATTAGTTGATTAGTGGTTGATTAGTGGCTCACCAAGGGTTCATCAATGGTTAATTCATGGCCATTTTCCACTAATCAAGCATTAATTGAGCCTTCGCTACCAATAAATGGTTAATGAATACATCAATTCAACTCATTACTCATGAGCCAACCATTAATGCGACACCACTAATTCACCACCACCTAACCACCAATCAACCAGTAGTCAACCACTAGAGTTGTTTATTTGGTGGTTTCTCAAACTAGGGGACCCCCCAAAATGGTTGGTTTATTACTAGAAAGGATAACATTAGGTGATAACTGGGGGTATCCTTTTGGCTTGAGAAAACCACCATATTGGTCTTATTGTTGCCTATGATCCTCTATTTCTGACCATCACAATCATTTATGATCCCTTATCAAACCATATAAAAACCACCCATTTCATCCTTAGCTCCAGGAGCTGGAACAGGAAGCCCGGTCCACGGCGGCGATCACCAGCACCTTGGTGGCCTCAAAACCAGGTGAGAGGCTGACCTCGTGGCGGCTGTCAGGGTGTCTTTGGAGTTCCATGAACCCTTGACATTGAAACCTAAACCAATTAGCCATTAATGGTTAACCTGATTAATTAGCCATTAATGGCTACATTGAACACCTAAACTGATTACCGAAGTAGATGTAGTTTAACCATGAATGTAGTTAAGGGTTAATCATTACATGGAGTGATGGATGGAACCGTTCACCATGACACATTAATGGTGAATAAGCATGTAGGTCAATGTAGTCTGAGCAATCACACCGATCATTCCTTCACAAGCCATGTCAGGGTCGCAGAACTGGCTGCGTTGAGGTTCTCCTCGCGTTCAGACTCCAGGAACCTGATTCTCGGTGCTGGGTGAAAAGTTTCTGGCTCCAAATCGAAGCTAATGAAACTTCCGATCCATGTCCAAAGCGACGACTGATCGATGAATCCGCGAAGCAGACACCTGAGGTGCTGTCGGATAAATAAGCTGTGTGAAATTTGCACCAACTTGATCGTTTTCGGAAGCCTCAAGTATCTCCAGCCTCTTCTTTCTCTTCTCCACTAAGCCCCACCCTTGAAATGAGGCAACCCAGAAGCATCAAATGACGTCAGAATTTGGCGTCTGGTTTTCACAACAGCCCAAACACAAACGACACGGATGTTCTGCTCAGAACTTTGTGAAACAAGATCTGGCTGCTCTTAAGGCAACCACTATGCTGGGCCGGGGCTATCCTTTTCCGAAGGCTCCTCGTATCCGCTATTCATGAAATTCAGCTGGGTTGCTTTCAGCTTGACCGCCAGATCAAATGGCTGATCAACTATGACATGCCTGCCAGCCTGTTGGAATATTTGCCACTCGTCATTGAGTTCTTGTTGCAAAGTGGCCGTGGGTTCCTGTGCCTGTACCCCTTTTGTTCACCTCTTCACATCAAGCCTGCGTCAGCCTTTGGAGGCGATACTAGCATGATCATGGTGTTGGATCGTGATCACCACCACCATCCTCTTGTCCAAGGACGTCATCAGCAACACCGTCACCATCATGTTCATTGCGCAGCATCATATCAGCATCACCAGCATCCAAACATCAATGACCTTGCCATCATTTGCAGAAATCTCTACTCCCAGTTTGTTCAGAAGCTCGTTCCAGCTTCCCATCAAGGTAAGGTTTGGGACATTCCAAAGGATTCAACCCAAATCAATGGTCAGAGATCTACTTGGTTTCTACTTGTTTCTACTGCTTGGGGCACGACTTACGATGCTTGATGTGCTTGCGACCCTCGCCTAGCTGTAAACAGCTCCCGCCCCCGGTCATGACACGGCACCATGGCTTCCTGGGCACCAAGATTGAACCGACCAACGACAGGTTATCCATGGCCAGGACACTTGCAGTAGCCATCAGCGGGAGATCAGCCACCAAGTGCTAGCTTATCAACCAGCTTGTTGGGCTGACCAGCTTCGAAATCAGCTCAGCTACTCGCCACTAACCCAGCAGCTGCTTGGTCCTATCTCCGCCTCGCCAAGTTGACATCAGCAGTTCATTAAACGCTCAGTCGCCAGCTGCGTCACCAGCTTCACCAGCAGCTCCATTCGTAGTGCCAGGCGGCCCTAGCGGCCCCGGGCCCCGCGACCGTCTCCCGCTCTAAGGTGCCGGATCCGCCTCGCCAGCCGCGGAGACGGGCCGGGCTTTGCGCTCAGCTTTCTGACGCCGCCCGACCTGTTGCAGGCGGCTCCGGGTGGTGACATGGTGAATGGTTGAGTAAGGAGGTGATGAATGGTGAATTAATGGTTGAGGCAGGGTTGATGGTTAGTCATTAGTTGAGCAATGGTCAAGTTGATGATTAGTTATTGCTTGATGATCGTTTCATGAATGGCTGATTAGAGGTTGATAATGGTTGAAAAGTTTCATCAGTGGCCCCACGAAGGTAAGGAATTGCGAAAAAAGAACTATTGACTATTCTGCTAATATTTGGTTGGTGGTTTGAAACATTTTCTATTTTCCTTAGTAATAATGGGTAATTATTAACAAATGCGGACTAACATTTTTCATAGGGGTTGAAACCACCAACCAGTTATGGACAGTTTAAACATAGATGATGACATGATCTTTTTGATGGCAAATATGGATAGTGAAATTGATGGCTTTTGTAAACATATCAACCACAGAATAGTTTTAACAAAATGATATATGATGATATTTTTTGTTTTCAATGGCCGACATTGATCGATATTGGTTGACAAATGTTCAATCAGTGGTCAATATCGATTGCTGATTGGAACAAATATTGTGTGCCCTAACACTTGTTGGATGCCCAACGACAATACACAGACGAGTAAGCCAACGAAGTTGCTCCAAAGCGATAATCATGTAGGTGGATCACCACAGACGACCATGATTTGGCCAAGATTGGGGCACTCCAATAGTTGCACAAATATGGTTGATGAATCGGAATCACTCCAAACCAACATGTCATATTGAAGTATTAGTAAGGCAACATGAAGCAGCGATCAGGGGAGAAACGAGGAGTACCGCGTCAGGGCCAATAGTAGTGGAACAGATCCTGACTACATGGCAACCTTGTTGAGTTTGCAATCTGGATGTCACTGAGAATTTCGTTTCTCAGCTGGTCAGAACGGAAGTTTCCCGGTCGGAGAAAGTGGTAGATCTTCAACCTTGAGAACCCAGTGACAATTCCATTGGCCATCAGAAAACCATCATGAATCATTCGCCACCAGCTCGCAACCGCTTCAGCTGCACACCTTTCCAGCGGCAACCGGGGCTTTCTTCTGCCAGGCAAATGAACTGAAGGTGCTCCTGGAGAACTTGGGCCAGGACGGCCGGACACCGCCAGTTCCGTTGAGTGCCGGGAGTCACAACTGGTGAAATGGTTGGTTCATACCTGTAAAAGGACTAATATTGGATGATTTGAGGATACCTCCATTTTAAGAAACCACCAAATAGTGGTTCATCCTGCTGTGGTCTATCTGCTGCACTCGTAAGGTAGATAATGGTGAAGAATGGTTGCAGAAGGGTCAGACAGTGTTTGATGGTGGTTAAACCAAGGTCAGTAGTATACTGTCAGTAGTGGTGAATTCATGATGGTTAGATAACATCAAGTCATGCTTAAACAGGATGAACAAACAGGTTCTAACAAGGAATTTCTTATACGGTACAAAACCAGTAACATTTGGCTGCCAAGTCATAGCGGCACCCACAGTCAACCAGTGGTTTCCACTGGTAAAATGATCATTTTTGTGGTGGGGCTCATTGCTTACTCTATGGCTGGCACAAAGCTAGGGATACATGGCTGCCCCGATTCCTTCGCAGGACTGCCCCAAGGTAGTGACGGAAGCTGCAAGTGCAGGTGCATTTCATGCACTAGCAGAGCGAGACTTGGATGTCAGGTGTTTCTTTGGTGTTTGCTCAGGTTGTTACAGTGACCATTGCTTTGCTTGTGCTTCTACCAGCTTGATTTACCAAGGTTGGGTCTAACCCAAGCAGTTTTGTTTGTTTATTTGTTTACTTGCTTGCTACTTTGTTTCTTTGTTTATTCTAAAAGTGATAAGTGTACGAAGTGTACGTACTTCTGTGGGTGGAACCATGTCAACCAGCCAGTCTAGAAAAGGACCACTGCTGCAGTCCTGTCACTTGTTTCTATTGCTTCCTGTCAGGTACTGGCTGGCCATGATTGTTGCTTATATATAATATCTATGAAATGCTGCAAGTCGTTATACCCATTGAGTTGCTATGTCCGTTCTGTTTTCGACATGTTCCCACGAGTCTTATGATATTCTCATGATACATAGCATGAATGCGTAATTGCGTTTTCGTGTGTTGCATAGAGGCTTTGCCATTCGTAACCGGTAAACCGCCCGTTGAGCCTGGTACATTTAGTTGTTTTGTTTTTTTGTTGTTGACATTAAGCAGACGTTTTTCTATTTTGTTATGGTACTTGTTCTTGTTTCTTTATGCAGATTGAGGCTGCTGTACTTTGATGATTGTGCTTTACTGTGGTATGACCAAGGCACAGAGAGGGGCGTATTAGGACTGTGGAAGTTCATGTTGTTTGAGCCACAAACAGATTTTGACGACTCCTTTCCTTGCCCAGCTGGCCACACCCATTGTCACAGGGGTGTTCCTCTTGATGGGGTTTTTGAGTGCTGGAAGCTTCAACTATGCAATATGATTAATCACCGAAGAAGGCCGTAATCACGCACCCATCCATTTCATTGACTAAGTCTGAAACATGCATCATTCCCTTCAAACATTGTACTTAAATAGGAATACCAGAAGGAAATGCATATCCTTTCTGCGCAAGCAATGCCTCACTTCTGAAAGCGCATCTTCCACCAGTTGAGCAGGTTCAAAAGGTGCTCTGCAGCATTCAAGAGAATGTTGCGGTCTTGAATTGGATTTTACTTACTGTTTGAATATGAACGTGTGCATTGCAAGCACAATCTTCTTTTAGATCATGGATTTTATTTCGTTTCTGCATCAGTGTGTGGTATTCCTGTTCTTTTTGTTGCAGTAAGATTTTGAATATGAACAATGAACAATCATGATTTGCATTCTTCCTGTGTAGAACCAAGTGGCAGCTGACAAAAATAGGATGACCAAATCTGAGGACATCCTGACTTGGTTCAACAGAAGTCTCTCGTCAGCAGAGTCGAAGAATTTTGGGCTCGCATTTGGCATGTCATTTCCAGCAACACTTCGCGCAGCAACCACTGACACGTCCGTCGCAGGAGCGATCGCCGCTTTGAAACACCCGGTCGGGCCGCACGGCATCGATCGGACCCAGGCCATGAGCATGGCTCAGCTGTGAACCCTGAAGGAGTGCTTCGAGTGGGGCATGTCACATCTTCATACATCTTCATCGTGCCGATTTGGTCATAATTGTAACGCTTTGTAACGCTATCCATCCTGGTTGACGGCACAGAGGCACGTCCATTCCCCCTTGGAGGTCGCTTCCAAGAGAAAACCGTGATGAGACCCTTGCCGGATCCGGACTGGAAGGACCGGGAGTGCAGCGATTGAAAATGGCGCGAGGCTTTGGCATAGATTTGGCTATGGGTCGATATTAACCAACCAATTTTATGGGGATTTCCACCAACAATAATAGGGGAAACAATGGTTAATGACCCACAGCCATATCGATAGCATCAACATCCAAGCCCCCTAACCAGATATTCAAGACGAATGATAACCTCCTGAACAGCCATTTACTTGGCTGATGCGAAACGTATGTAATGGGGGCATGACCAAAATGGCCGGCCATTGGAATGTGGATCATTCCCTTGTTCCCTGCATGCTAAGCACCGGAAACTTATGTCAATTTCGGCAGGGAAAGCATGTTATTTTTTGGTTCTTAGCAGTTAGTTTTCACAGGGCCTCAGGGACACTAGGAGCTGCTAAGCCTTCTTACCCACGACTCCAGGATTGGAAGCCTCTCACAATGCCAGGACTTCAGCTCGAACAGGGTTGTTGGCAGTGAAGTTGTGTGGTTGGTGGACATGGTATTTAGTCAGTTGGAAGCCAATTTTTTGAGGTACAAAGGATCTCCAGTTCAATGCCAGCGATCCTAAATAGCGCATCCACAGTTCAATGCTGGACTTTCCAGGGAACAGCTCGCGGTGAGTTTGGAGTGACAGGAGGCCAAGCTCGCCGTCCAGCCTTCAGAGCAACAATGGCACCGCAGGCTTCGGTCTGGTTGTGGGGACCTCTGCTAACAGGGGGCCGCACATGGGGAAATGACTTGGGAATTGCGGGCATCCCCAGTTTCACTGGAGATGCGCAGTCGATGCCAAGATTTTTCAACCAAACACAGAAACTTCACGCAATATCAGTGGTTAGATGATTTCTTAACCATGATCAACCCATTTTTCCGCAAGTCATGAACCATAACAAATCATTGACACTACTTCACAATTCGGGTTCTAAAGATTTTTGCATTTTGCAACTTCCACATACACGGCGGCATCACATCTTGCTGTCGTTCTGAATCCAAAGGGCATTCCAAGTGGGCTGCTCAGGTGAGCACACACCCAGCTCTTGGTTGATGATGACTTACCAAGAATACAGATAAGATCAGATAAACTCTTTTTGTTATGGCGCATAACATGCGCATTCCAACAAAAAGCAACCAGTAGTTTGTATTTTATCTCTATCATGACTACCTAAATGCTTGAACCAATCAGTATAGCATACGAACTGCAACAGCAGGATTTTATCAATGCTCGCCATGCTTCAATGATGGAAAGACGTGCTGCATCCTTCCACTAGTGCAGTGTCAAGACCCCGCCATTGGTTGCTCTGAATCATTGCATGCGTGTTGACAAGAACATAACAGTGTTTCTCTCTCAGATACCATTATCGCATCAGTGCCAATGAAAAGCAATGGTTCCCGCTGCTGCTATCAATTCAACCAGTATCATTTATTCAGGTTCATAGTCATTATCCACCAGGAACGGTTGCTGAAGCGCATCTCAATCATGATTAAAGTCCAAATCATTGCTGCAAAACTCAACCGCTTCAGGAAGCTGACCGGACGAGCCTTGGCTGCGCATTAGGGAGTGGCTTGGGGAAAGGACTGGCTGCCACGTGTTGGAAAAAGTGAACTTTTTGAGGAGTCTCCGCTGTTGGTGGACATAATTTGTGACAACAGTTTGTTGACAAAGCGCTGTTGCTTCGTTTGTGAGTTGAACTCTGCATTCTCTTGGTTCTTTTGCTCAGTTTTGTCCCGCAACGGGTTCGCTCGAAACTTTGACATGCTTTCCTTCTAGGCAGATGCAGCGAGAACGCAGATTGGAGGCAACGAATGCTGCCAGAGTCGAAGACTCAGGCAACCCCTTGACAGAACCTGCTAAAGAATGGCAAGCAGGATGACTCTTTATTGACAGTTTATTATTAGAGGGAATGGGCTACCGAACAAAAGCTTTGGAGTGCCGCTGAAGCCAAGACCACAGACCAGAAGACCGTTGTGTATGGTGAATATGGTGGTTTCTCAAAATAGGGGTACCCCTAAATCATCCTTTGTATCTTCATATTCCTTTATTATATAGTAATAAGCCATCAATTGTTTTGGGTCCCCTATTTCAAGAAACCAACGTATGTTGGAAGGGATTTTGAAAAGCTCCATCTCTTGAACTTGGAGGTCACACCTTCGCCCGAGCTTCCCGATGCTTGGATGCGCTCGCCACGATGAGGATTCTTAGATACTGCATTCTCAAACTCAAATTCCTAAGCATGAGCTCATTAAAAGAGAACCCTGAAAGGTGAATCGTTTCCAAGAAAAGAATAGTGACTAGTTGACCGCTCCCGGCATTTATTGCGTGATGGAGTGCAATCAGCTCAGGATCTCATTTCTTTCGACTGACTGTCGCTTTGGTTTGATGGGGCTTCAAGGCCTACTTGTTCTACGGATCCGCTGGTCTCTCTGCTGGGGATGCATCTCACAGTCACCCAGTGAGGGCTTAGACATGGAAGGAGGACGCCAAACAGACGGAGCAAAGAAGCTGCAGTCCTTGAATGGGCAGACGGCACACAAGGTAGAGCCTTCTACCCAAAGAAACCGTGCTTGGTATTCTTCAGCGTTGGCAACTGGGCAAGATCAGCAATTGCACTCGGAAAGGTGCGCAACTGACAGCGGTGAATTGCAAAAAGGACGGGTGTTTTCTGTGAAAGAACTCTCGCCGAGTCGCAGAAGACAGGGGTCTAATCTCGCAGATTGAAATTTCATCCAATGATTCATTCCTCATCCCACGAGATCTGAAGGGGCCATGAACAACGAAGTTCTTTGGTTGGAAGATTATTTTCGCCGATTTCCAGAGATTCGGGAAGTGTAGCTTTCCCATCAAGCTTTTTGAGGGCTGCACTCACACTGGACATTTCACCACCAATGCGCTGCCGCTACTCCTTAAGCATTGCACATGGCTTTCCGTAGCACTGATGTGTGGGCAAATTAAAAAGAACCGGGAGATGCCAGCTATTGCAGCTGCCACCAACGGACCCCCAAAAGCAGTGCAGCAGACCCGTTATTGAGGCTTGCCCTGATGCAACCCAGCCTCGGGCAGATGCAGACAGAGAGACACTCGTGAACACACATATCCCCTGTGGTTCAGAGGCCAGAGATGTTCAAGAAGCAAATTTTGGAGAGAGGTCAAACAACATCATTTTCGTGTCATGTTCGTCACGGCAAAGCTCGCTTTGCCGCTCAGGCTAAATGTCAAGGCTCAGCACGTAACTGTTAATCGCTTCCTGAGATAGCCTGCCATGACGGTTTCTCCGAGAGAAGCACTTGCAGCGTCGCTCCCTCCGACAGAGATCCTTGCCCAGAGCCTAGCTGATCGTACTAGAAAACTGCCTTGTTGTCAGTTGCGTATCAACTCTAGGCAACTTTGGATTTGACTCATTTGACTCCATGAATTCGTGCTGCAACTTCCTGTGTACATGTCTTGCTCTTGGTTACCAGAACTAGCACAGCAGATCTTGAAAGTGACAAGCGGCACTGCCGGAGAAATTTTGGTGGTCGGAATGTGATAATTTTGAGATTACCTGGAGAGGTCAACGGATTTGGGAGACCAGCTCAATCCAACTCTCAACAATATCCACTTCCATACATATTGGACTTCCATGTTTGAATCACACGTCAAGACATGAATTGCTTATAGCCGAGGCTCGAGACAAAGAAGGCTTTCCGCAGAAGAGCTCCATAACGTTTGGTGAGGCCGGATGCAGTACCGCATCGCATAGCCACAGTGCAACTGACTTCTAGATACAGTACCTGTCATTTTATAAATTTCTCACTTTCAAAGTGGAGCCTAGAGTTTTCGAGTTATGATCTAGCTGCTCGACCCACAGTACCAGACTTTGGAATTGCAAGCCACTCAAAATCCGATTGCCTTGATTCCCTTCGCATGGTGCACGTTGGTGGCAGACAATGCGGAGAGCCTCCCGTTAAAAATGCCTTCCGAGAAGATACACCTTCACCTTGTCGGTGCCAGATTTGATCCAAAACACCAAGCCTAGTTGACTGATTTTTTCAAGGGCCGTGCTTGTTGGTATAAAAGAGATTGCAACCATACCGCAGCGGAATATCTCATAACCAGCCAGTCATGAATCTTTTGCTCACACGGTTGTGAGCTTAGCTACATCCATTTGTTAATAATCATTATGGTATTAACAAGTATTCACTATCTACTAGCCAGCTTTCGACCATCAGTAAACGATTCATGTAGTTGATTATGTTGGTTTCCACCATACTGTATCTTGCTTGCCTACATCATTGTAACTACGTGTTTGTGGGCTGTATGATCGAGCTGGAGTTATATTCACTGTTGAGTGTCTGCTGTTGGTTATGATTTGGGTCAACGAGAGTTGAGTATATCTCCATTGCTGGTCGTTGAGTACATAAAACTGGTTGTATAGCTTCAAAAACATGATTGCAGGTCTATAGCTCATTCTTGGGTACATAGTCGAACATACAAAAAATATAGACACATGATTCTGTCAAAGCTATACAACCAACTATCTGGATGGCTCTGCCCACATTTGATGGGCGAGGAACCTGCAGGAGTGTCTCAGTGGTGGCTTGGCAGTTCGCCCCTGGTGTCTCTCAGGTCGTGTCCAGCTTCAGCAGATATGGCAGCGTTGCATCGAAACGACAGCCGGATGCTGAACGAACAGGGGCAGGGGAGCGTGATTGATGATGATGAATGATGATTAATGATGATTCATGATGATTAATGATATTACTAATAAACGATCATACATGATGATTAATGATGATAAATACATTCGAAGTTGCTAAGTCGGAAGGGCTCCAAGCACTTTGGAAGTTGATTCGGCAAGCTGGATTACACCAGAGCCCGCATCCTGGAGCCCACCGGCATTAATCATCATTGAGCTAGAACTCCATGTGAGTTTTAGTCTTGTTAAGTTAAGATTCTTCTTATCATTGCTGATTTTGATGGTTGCTTGGGAAGAAGGCTCAGCACCTGTGCTCAGGACTGACATGACCTGCACAGTATCGAAGTTTTCGTTAAGAAATGGTGCAGCAATGCTTCATGCGTTTCCGATCATGTTATTATCTCATGTTCGAGCTTTCAAGCCCAGGGCTTGTGAAAGAAACAGCAACCGGACATTGAAGAGAGAAGTGAGAGAAGCTACGATTTGCTTAGAGAAACTACTTACCAATGGCGTTTAATGGCTCTAAATACCTTGGCTGATCTGCTGACGCTGTTTGTTGCCTCAGTGGTGGCATCTACATCTCCAAATCATTGAAGATTCCGACACTTGGTTGCAGCTAAAGCAGACGGCTTGAGTTTGGAACATGGGGTCGCAGCTCAAGCATTTGCTGTAGCGGTTTCAAGGCAGGTCGATTAGGGAATACGCTCTATACACTCATATTTGAGTTGGTAGAGTATATCTACCAGTGCCAAATTTGAAGCTGCTCTCATCGTTAGAATCTGCCGCACAAGTCAAGGAATTGCTGCTCAACCATCAGTGTACGCCTCCAGTTCCACCGGATGCCCTGCTTGAGTGTTGGCTTTGATAGCACAAATCTTCGAAATATCAGCACTTTATTTCTGTCAGGGCCCCCTCGAGGGGAGTTGGGTTGAATGGCCTCATGATACAACATGACATTCTTTTTTTGGTGCTTCTCTTCCCGGCAAATTTGTGAGCATGTGGCAGCTTTGCTTGCTTCAAAGTAGGCAAGATAGATTTGGACCCAGGGATGTAGCAGTGGCTCCACGTGACACCACCAGAATCATTGGAGCCTGCTCCGCGCCATGACTGGAAACATGAAAAGGAACCCCCGTTTAGTTTGGCAGGAGCCATGTGAAGCTTCTTGCCAACCATGATTGACAATCATGAAGCACTAGTAAACATCATCCGCAAACGTCATCAAACGCTATCAGCGTTCATAAACTCAAACCACTGTGAACCATCATTCACCATGAAGTACGGACCATCATGATAAGAATATACAACAACAAGATAGCCATATAGCAATCATTCACCACCACTAATCAGCTTATTAAATGATTGATAATCTTATCAACCAGATCTCCAACCATCAGGTAACCCCATCACTAAGCATCATCAAAGCCATCATCAACCATCAGTTCACTCCAGCACAAATCATAAAGCATCAATCAAGCCATCTTGTGACTAGATAGCCATCATAAATCGCATCACTTAACCCATGTTAAACCCATCATCAATGGCATCGGTTCACCCGATCGTTTTCCCCTAAACGCAACGCTGGCGCCTCTTCGCCATGTCTCGCTTCGCTCTGTGGTCGCTCTTGCTGGGGCCTGCGGGTTCTGCGGCTGCTCGCTGTGGAAGCTGCGAAGCTCTACAGGATTGGCCCAAGGCCCCTGGAGCCGCTTGAAGCCACTGAAGTATCGAAGCCATTGATCCTGGTGGAAAACCATGGCTACATCTCTGAAGCACCGATGTACAATGAATTGTCAATTTTTTGTGTTGAGTTTTGAAAAGCCTCAGGTTTTGATCAGCAGTGTTGAAAACCCTGACGTGTTCTTAGGAGATTCTACGGGCAGGTATGTGCTTTACATTTTCAAATGCGGAAATCAACATTTGCACGCGCGTACACACAGACTCACTGACAGCTCCCTCGAAAGACGTAACGTCGTCTACAAGTCCCAATGTGCTTTGGGTTAATTTTACTTTGCGGATTGGTACAAGTAGCAGAAACAGCGGAAAATCAAGAAGTAGATGAGGCTTGGTCTAACTTCTTAAATTCTCTGGCTGGTTTTGTTCAACCATTGATTGACCATGAACCAACCAGGGATTACCCATTGACTGACCAATCAATCTAACCCTTGAAGAACCATCGGTTGCAAATGGTGACAGCTCCACGGGTAGGTGAGATGGGCCTTGCGGGTTTGGTCCTTTTGGCCTGGCCTGGCTGAGCTGGAGATCAAGCCACAGGAGCCTATCTGGTAGACACACCTGGAAATGACTTGGGGTGATCCATGGCAGTGGTACCTACTATGCATCCAATGTGATAACCGTGGAGGCAGTGGCTTAGTGAAGACTCCTTCCTAGTTTTGGGGGTACCGTTCTTGGATCCAATTATCACCCTGAAGTCCTCGTGAAACCGTGCAAAAATTGGGGGGGGGGGGTCCACTAGTTGAATACCAGAGAGGGTATATTTTGTTGGGACCCAAGGTACTCCCAGGGCCCAGAGTACCCAGGGTCACCAGTTGGAAAGTGCAGCGTCAACCGGAAGATTTCAGCTTTTAAGGGATAGTGGTAGCAAGAAGCTGGTTGTTTGGGGAAATGAGAAGTTTACAGTTGAACCTGGCATTGGCTGGCTGTTTCTTAAAAGAGGAAACCTCAAAAATGCTGGGTTTATTCCTATAAATGGTTCCCTATTTTACTCCTACAAATCGTTATGTATAAATAGTTCCCCTCGCAAACTGAATGATTTAGGGGTCCCCCGATGACTTGAGAACCCACCGGAGATGATTTGTGGCTAATCGATGATGCCGCAGGATGTGATGCCAGCGGCAGAGTGGGCCCTCGAAAAAGGGGCACCGTCGCGGCCACAGATGACCTTGGGGAATGCTTCGTGCAATCCAATGAGTGTGGGTGAAGCCATACGGCTACGGGTCAATATTAACCAACCAACTAATGGGGGATTTCCACCAACAATCATAGGGAAAACAATGGTTAATGATATGGGAACCAGGGGTACAGGGTTTTGACCCACTGCCATACCCCAAAAACCATTGGTTTATGATAGACGTCCATGGGACATATTAAGGGTTCATCATTTTCACGGGCCAAATGAAGAAAGAGCAATGTAGTATGGAACAGCATTTGGCGTGTGTGTTGCATGGAGAGTGGAACCTTTAGGCTTAGCCAAACGCACCAAAACAAATGAGTCATGGAAAGTATGGTTGTTTCGTTCCCAAACATTGTTCCGAATGGAAACACAACTCCGTAATTTTTTTAGGATGGGGGAGGTTTTCCCAGTAGAACAATCAGTGGCTTTCCCGATGAAATGATACAATTGAACATCGCTTGACAACACCAATTGGGATGGAGGAATACACCGAGCAGGGGCTTTCCCACTCTTTCAATACCGCCTCATCACAGCGATAGACTCGCTTCACAGGGCACCTCGAAGGAGGGGGAGCCAGTCAGATTCCATGGCCTTCCATAGATCAGCTCTTGTTGAATCTGTGGTTTGATTGACATTTTTTATTTTCACCGGTATTCGCACTTATGCTTGGTTGATTGACAAACAGATTTTTCATAGGGGTGGTTCAACCACCAACCAGTTATTTACCATTAATCACTATTAACTACTATCAACCATCATAAATCTATAAACGAGTTAGTAAACCACCAACCAGTAAGTTTTCTTAGATGCTGGGGGGGGGGCAATTTCACCTAGTGGACTCTGCCAAAGCCGAGAGTTTGTTGCCAACGAGTCTCAACCAGTACCCGTGTAAACAATTCTTGAATATATATAAACAATTATAAACAATTGTTATTAAATGAAACTCATTTGTTATTAATACATACTGTAAAAATATGATAAATGAATAAATAGATAAATATATATATATATAGATATGTATATATCTTTAAATTGGATAGCTAAGACTTTGTAAGCTTCATAAACCATGATATCCCTGTTTTTAAGGGTAAACATGTTGCTTAGTAACCAACTCAATAACCATCATGAATTTTTGACGAACCAAAGCTAACAATCATGCACCACGCTTAGGCATGATGCGCGCCGCAAGTAGCCATTTTCTTACGCCATGATGAACCATAATCAACCAAAATGAAACACGATCTAATCACATGGTTAAGCACTATTAACCAACCTTGACTGCTGGTTATTCGACATCATTACCCATCATGATGCTTCATTCTATGCACCATGGTTATCTATTGTGCACATCAGCATTTGTCCTCATTTATCAGCCATGAATCGTCCGAGCATCATTCATGACCACTCATTAACCCACATTAAATCATAAGCCACGCCGATTGTCATTAACCATCATGAACAAGGTTGATAGTGCCGTAATGATGATCAACATGATTAATTACACATTAATCTCAGTAAGCATCATTGACCCTCATCAACCATCATCAGCCGTCATTAACCATCATAATCATTATGAAACATTCATCACTATTAACCATTATTAACCACTTACTAAACCCTCCAGCTTAAACCACCATCATCATCACCATCAAGCCTCATCACTGATTCTGCCAAGGTCTTCGCCTTCGTGTCACTTGGCTCAGCTTGTGCTGCGGCTGTTCCTGCTCTGTGGCATGGGCTCCGATGAACGGCTTTGGGCGCTGGAGGACCGGGGAAGTCCACGAAGGTTACCATGGTCCCAAGGTGCTGGTGGTGTGGATGGTGTAGCTGCAGGGATTTCGGCTTGGGGGTGGCTTTGGGGATACCCAAGGCTCCTGAAAGGATCATCCAAACGGGGTCCATATCCTGTTGTTCGATAGCCATGCTTCTTGCAGTAGTCCTCCGCCAGAGACCGATACAAGAATATGGTGTGACTTTATCTTGTTTATATGAGTTGATGTCTTCAGTGTTCCAAGAAAAAAACCACTTGTTTAGATTTATTTAAGTCTAAAGCTTTGATCAGTCAAAGAATGTTCAGCGGATTCATGCCACAAGAGGCACATCTGCTGCCAGGTCATCCAGATTATAGCAGTTCCAGAGTTCAAGATCAGTAGAGCAATGTTCAAAAATTCATGCCACATCTTTTGTTTTTGCTGCAATCTTGGCTTCGGGAAGGGTTGTAAGATGGGCCCAACATTGAAACCATTTCTTTTTAATTTTGCGTTCTCTGTAGACAATGTAAACCCAGGGCGGTGTTGGGTTTTGGCAAATCATCAGACCGAATCAGATCCCAGTCATCTCTTGCCAGCCCAGGAGAACGGCGAAAGTCTTCTAGCTGCAGTGACCGAAGTGGTGCAAAGTTGCCATGTCACTGGCATTCTCGAATCTGGTTGGCCCCTGTTTTCGCTTCTGGCTTTGCTGCGTCGTGGCTTGCAGGCCGGCGAAAGTCATGCAAGGTTGGGAACACGGCAGGTTAAGAATCACTTAGGTCACTCTAAAGTTGAAAGTTCTTGGCCTTCAAAGATCGGTTTAGCCCAGCTTTGGGGGCGAACGGGCGAACCAATTCCTAGAGCAACTGCCGCAAATCGAAATTTCAACTTCAGCGCTGTGCTGAGGTTGGGGATAGCGAACGGCGCAACCCTTGGGGCAAGCGCGTCGCAGCGGCCTGGAGTTCGACCCCTAAGGCAGAGGGCCTTCAGGTTTGTTAGAAGAAATCACCAGCTCAGTGCTAGAAACATCCCACGATGAAGTGCTCCAGGCGGTTCGTTCGATGTCATCAAGCATCCGGATACATCCATGGGGATTTCACATGGGTTCATTATGATTTTCTACACTACAGGTGGTTATACAACTCGTTGCAGGTTGGTGGTTTCAAGATGATTATTTATTTTCAACCTATGAATAAATTGGGACAATGGCTTCTCATTCCCCTGCGAACATTCTTGGGACGGTGCAATTTTGCCCACCAACCAGTTACGAGTGTCAATTGCTAATTTCATGATCATACAACCACTTATATGTGACAATGGTCAATTCATTATCATAACTAGTAATACATTACAGCAAGTGTAATTCTAGTGACTATCAGTTATCACATTAGAATTCCAGTACTTGATTGGTTTCCCTGTGGTTTCCCTATTAAGATGACCATCACTTGGGGCTGGGAACGGGGGCACCACGCCATGGCCATGAACCCCCTGGGGCTGTCGTGGTGCTAGGTGGGTCCTCCACCTCCATCGCCTCACGTCCTCCATGCGCCGCCCAAGCTGGGCACGTGGATGCCGGGAAAGCTGCGACCGCGGCCCGTCGCAGGCGGGCCTTGGAACCTGGTGGAATGGTGGAGTGTCGCTGGGTACAGCTGGAATTTCACTCATGGATAACCATTTACAACTGGATTGTACAACTAGTTACAACTGGTGATGGTTGATAAAACTGTGGTTTCTAAGGGTTTATGTAACTTTTATGGTTACACACTGATAAAACTGTGTTTTTTTAAGGGTTTATAGATGTTATTCATATGTGTTGATTTATAAATTGAGCCGTAAAAATATGAAGTTGATTTATTATTTCTCTGGTTGATGAAGTCATGCTATGAGGGGGTCGCAACTGGCAGTGGCCTCACAAGAAAGTGACGTGACACAAAAACATCAAACATTTGCAGAGTTGACATCAGCTGAGTGGAAACCAAAAAAGCAGGAAACCTTTCACTTGAGAGTACTGGTCAAACATTCATACCTCATAGCCCAACCATTTATAATCATCCTTTATCAACCATAGTGTAGTCATTGACCAACCGTTTTGGGGGTCCCCCATGTTAAGAAACTACTATATATGCTTCATATAGTGAGTATATCCCCTAGCATTGTTTCTAGCTTTATCCCTTAAAACCACCACACAACCGTTGGGGTGAGTCAGGGCTTCCGCAGCTCGGCAGTGCACAGGGGGGCGACTTTCGGCAGTGCTGCCTGGGAATCTGGCTGCCAAGGCTGCAGCGTCAAAGGCGGGGAAATCGATGGCAGAAGCAGCAAGGGTTAATGGTTGTGGCTATGGCCATGGTTTTGATAGCTATGGTTGGTAGCTATGGTTGATGACTGTGGTTGGTAGCTATGGCTGATCGCTATGGTTATAGTTGGGGCTAGTGGCAGCAAGGCAGCAGCCAGCTGGTGGCTATGGCTATGCTTATGGTTGCTTGTGTCTATGGCTAGAAAAGATGATTCATCATGCATGCCATGACCAGAAGGGTTTAAAGTCGTTCGTCATGCTTGACTTGTTTTGTGGCTATCTATGGCTGGGCCGGCCATCTGCCACTCTCAGGGATCCGGGTCCATCCATTGCTGTGCCCCTCACCGCAATCCACCAGTGAATCGATCAATGCAAAGGCCATTCCTTTTGGACGCTGATGCAGCATAGATATGTTCCTATGGCCTGGTGGTTTCCAAATCTGATTCAAATGGCTCTTTCAGCATCACCATTTCCATGGACACTGGCAGTTCGCCATGGACAGCCGATCACAGAAGGGGTATCATCAGTTCGTGAGGCCACAGCGACACGGTCACTGGCAATTTCTGAGGTGCTTCGTTTTCAATACCTTTATTTGCACCACTTTGAGATGGCCTGGAAGCGTCATTTGAGATCCAAGCAAGCGAAGCGCCCCTTGGCTTATAGGGGTCCAACTGTTTTCAACCACCAAATATCCAGTTGCCTTGGCGGGGGTTGACCGGGGTGGTGTGTCAGCACAAGATTCCTATAGGGACTGATAGGTACTGCCTTGAGTATGATCATTTTTGGTAAAGTAACCATGCCATTTTGAGTTCCCCCCGACTTTGGGACATGTCAGCTCCTTTGAAGCACTCTTCTACATAACCATCCCTATACCTATGAAGTCTCTCAAATACAGCTGGTGCTGACTTGTCAACCGGCCTCGCGCTTTCAACCAGTCAGCAAAGGGCACAGTTCCAAAGTCGGCGTAGCTGGCTTTGAAACCATGGGGAAAACCCTAGATTACAAGGTGGGCTAGGTAGCTACCACTGATATTAGATAAAAGTAGATACCAGCATGGTTAAACAACTTATTAACCAGCTTATAACTAGGGGCGGCCCACCTTGCACAAGTGATGTCGAGGGTAATCTTTTCCCGTGAGTGATCGCTATCGGACCCCGAAATGACTGGCATGATACTCTCTGGCCAATTGACCGGATGTGGGCACCAGCTTCCTACTTCTTGGCAGGTAGAAATCATTTGATGACCTGGCTTGGATTTTTTGTGATCGAACTGCCAGAGGGTCTCAATTGTTGAGCGTAGTTATTACCAGTGGTCACTAGCCGCTACTATGAAACACTACGAATCATTGTTAGTCTTCTACCATTCTCAGCTACTCTATCCACCATTCTTCGCCATTATCAAGAAATGTATTTATATCATTTTAGACAGCAATCGTCATCAATTGTTCATAAATGATCAGCTGATACTATCCAAGATGATCAGTGGTTCTCGCTCGAGTCAGAGCTTACCATGGCCAGGACCCCAGAGACTTGTGGAGTTCCTGTCGCACACTTGGCCCAGCTGCGAGTCACTGTCGCTGTTGGAAACCGCTGCCTTCGCCACCGCAACGATGGCGCAACCCCCACGGTTGGTTCGACATCCCGTGGAGTCTGCAGCGCCTAGGCAGTGCCACGTTGTCCAAAAAGCAGGGCCTGGCCAGGCAGCAATAGATCTAGAAACAGATCTAAGAATAGTGGTATTAGAAAGTAGTAATTTCCTATTCGAAAATACTATTACTAGAAACAGATCACTCTATGATCTAATGAAATAATAGTAATTTCATAGTAGTAATCAGTAGTACATGTAGTAGTGCCCGCACATAGCAGTATTAAATGACCACGACATAGTAGTATTCATTAGCGGGCACTATATATAGAGTAGTACTATAATATGTAGTAATGTTAACCCCTTGGCAAAATACATATCATAGGTTGATTCTTTTGGGGGGTAGCATGGATTAATGAGTTGGCTAAATTGGGGAATACCCCCTATCAATCAACCAGGGGTTCATTACTCGCGAGTCAACATTAGGATATCAACTGAAGATAGCTTTACCAAAAAGCATAGTAGGTCACCCAACAACTGAAGATCCACATGAACCTTCCATATATTTGAGGGTAGACCATCCATTCCTGCGTAAATTGGTAGGACTATGATCGCCCATGACCCGCAATGGATACACCTGGTGGATATCTCGGGTGCCATGAGTCAACCTATGGTAAGATGATGTACCGGTTCTGGGATCGTTTGGGACTCTGAGTTGACGGGGAACAATGATCTCACTTCAGTGTGACCAGTATGTGAGGAGTGAAGTTCCGCTATCCATCTAGGTGAACAATAAAGATGATTGTCTATGTCTATGTACTTCCTTCCACTTCAGAATCCGAAACTTCAATCCTGTTGCTGCATTTCCACATCAATAGATGGCGACATGGCCAGAGGAAGACTGTAGAATATCATGGAGATTGCACTAGACCCCCGCGTCCTGTGCCATTTGAGGTGCAACTGCGGGTAGCACTGCAACGGCAATTGACTGAAACGCCTTTGGCAGAGGTGTGGGTCACAACAAGTCGTATCCTGATGCCGGACATTTTGTCAATGAGAGAGGTCGATCAACGAATAGTTCAGCACCAGTAGTACTGGGTCTAGTTCAATACAATTTCAATGCCAACCAACAATCTTTGCATTTGGTGAATATATCCAAACCGAGCTGGTCTGCTTTGGATCTGGTTGTTTATGAGTATTTATGAGCAATAGTGACCAACTCGCCAACTGGCCACGACTCAAAGCCAATGGGTCAGCCCAGAAATTCCAGGTCTTTCTGGTTTTCTTGAGAGATGATCATGTCAAAACAAAGAAATTCTGGGTCTCCATCTCCAAGTTCCTCACAGCTGACCGCTGAGCCATGACCGCTGAGCTCGCTGTGAACCGCCCAGCACCCGAGCCATCACAGCACCGCCAGGTGCAACGAAGGACACGGCCGCTGCGGAGGCTTCCAGGCTCGGTGCTGCCTTCGGAGGCCTTCTTCTTCCAGAGCCTGGCAGACCTGCGAGGCGGGGCCGTGGGGTTGGGGTTGAGGCACCTAGGGGTGGTGCTTTCTCAAGTTGACCTCACAGTTCTGCTTGTTTTTATGGCGAAGAAACTGGTTCATGATTTGGTTGGGAGTGGGTGGTGATCATGGTTGATCATGGTAAATAGCAACCATGAAAGGTGGTTAAAGATTATAATATATTGATATCAAGAGGATGATGGTTGATGATTAACGATTTTGATCAAATGAAATCAGGGCCTATGGTTATTTCATTGAACTATTGTATGGTTCAACTTGAAATATCAGGACACCGAAAATAGTCACCAAAGATTGTTACCTGATCCTGGCTGGTGGTTTGATTGACATTTTTATTTTCCCACGTGCATTGACAGTTATGGTTGGTTGGTTGGTTGACGAGCATAGTTGTCAAAGGGTTAAAACCATCAACCAGAATCTGATGTAGTAAGATCATCAGGGATGAAACCTCAACCAGTTCGGGTGGATGATGATCTTGCTTGTATAAGACATTCACCAAAGCCAGCCATTATTTTTCATGATCAACCATTTTTACCACGTGCGAAAGAAATGAAACCACACGGATTTGAAGTTTTCTCTCACCTTCTCAGGAGAAACACGCTGTTCGATCAAAATTTGAGAAACAATGAGGGAATGAAATCAGTGAATGCAAACCGGATCTGGAGGGAGTCGAGCCCTCAAAGATTTGTGCTTCAAGTCTTCAGCAGACTTCAAAGACAACGCCACATCCATTGGGCAACAGATCCAGCTGCTAAGATTTTGGCATAGTAAGATTAAACTCCAATTAGACTCGAGCATGACGATGACGATGGCGATGGCGATGGCGATGGTGGATGGTGATGGCGATGGCGATAGCCATGAGGATGATGGTGAAGATGACGATGACGATGACGGTGGCGATGGTGATGGAGATGGCGATAGTGATGAGGATGAGGATGAGGATGAGGATGATGATGATGATGATGATGATGATGATGATGATGATGATGATGATCATCCGGATGATGATGATGATGATGATGATGATCATCCGTCAAGTTACCGCACGTTCATCACGACACTCCTATCGTACCCGGGTACAAGGTGCTGTTTCTTGTTCGGTTGGTTTGCAAGAAAAATTCACAGTAGCCAAAACTACATTTCTGCTTTAATGACAAAGACATCATCTTGCCACTGAGAGCTTTGGGGATTTAAAAGAACATTGAACTTACCTTGCCACTCAAGAGTCGTACATTTTTTGTTGGATTTGATCAGCTGGATTCTTGATGATGGATTATTGTGGAATGAATGCTTTCTGTGAAACATATTCAGTTTTTCAACTTGGTGTCAACTTGAAGTTGTCAAACTTTCTTTTCTTCAGAAGCTCTTGCCGAAGCAGACAGACATGTGCACTGAAATCGAAACATGTCTAGTACAGACGCCTCACCTTCTCTCTCTCTCTCTCGTGTGTTCGTGTGTGTGTGTGTGAGTGTGTGTGTGTGTGTGTTTAAGTGTGTGTTCAAGTGTGTGTTCAAGTGTGTATGGGTGCAAAATAGGGGACCTCCCAAATCGTGCAATAAACCGATCTACCATTTATGTGAATAAACCAACCACAACTTTGGGGTCTCCTATGACTTGAAAATTCCCCACCCATCATCCGAAAACCCAGGGTGAAGCACCTTGGACCGGTGCGAAAAAGGCGTGCAGGTGATCGTGGAGTCGGGTGTGGGCAACGGTGGCTCCACACGTGCGGCCTGCTCCTGGGCACGTGCTGTGCCTGGCAGGTGCAGCGTGGGAGGTTGCTACCACCAGGGAATTGGAGCAGTTGGGTGATGGTTGGTTGAGATTTGTGGGTTGATGGTTGGTTGATTAAGTTGATTAGTTGGTTGGTGAATTGGAGTAGTATTCCAATTACTGCTGGAATCAGATTGGTTGGTTGAACCATCAGTTGGTTGAGAATCAGCGTTAGTTGCTAACCAGTATGAACCAATTGATGGTTGGTTGAGATTAGTTGGTTCTACACTTAGTTGGTTGATGTTGGTTGAGAAGTTGAGAACTTAGTTGATGTTGGTTGAGTATTAGTTGATGGATGTTGGTTATTAGTTGGTTATTGGTATTGATTGCTACTACCGGGAGATCATGAGCGTTACCAGGAAATTTGTGGGGGCTTGTCATTGAAGGAGGATGTGACTTGGCGCTGTTTATAGATGGATCATCTGCATCCACGCGGTGATGCGAAAGCCAACAAATTCCGCTGTGGAAACTCTTGGCCACAGGGATCACGCAGGGGTTTTGACACTACTACTGAAATAGGGGGTATCCCGGTACCCACAATCACCAAAACAAGTTGCTGTTTGGAAGGAGGTGTGCGACTCTGTACACCTTGCATACCAATTCTTGGTCCAAGTAGAGGTATTCAGAGGGAATTATTGTCACCTCTGCCAAAATCTGTTTGCAATTCAAACACCGCTTTTTTGTGTGACGGCATCGATAGGGGTGTTTTGCATGGCTTCCTTAGCACCTGTACGTATCAATCCCTTACACTAGCCAAAACCACAGACAGCCCTGCATTTCAAACGCAGATAAGTTGATAGACAGACACATGGACCGGTAATCAATCGACAGATATTTAATCATCTATATCTAGGCCTATCCCTTGTTTCCGTACTTCTTGACTTTTCTCAGCGCACCGTCATGGCCATTTTTTGATCTTCATAGGGAACAGTTAAAAGGTGCAAGAACAAGCAACAAAATACATTGGACCGGCTCTGCAGCAAACTGAAAGTGCTGCAGACACAAGATGACCAGAATAAAAATGATGACAAAACAAAACAGAAAAGAATTACAAGGAGCAAACGCAGAGAATCCAAGAAACTGAGGAGAAAAAGGAAAAGCGGAGACACAGAGAAGAAAAAACAGGAACATGCTGCAACAAAGGCGTTCCACATGCCTGCATCCACTAATGGTGGCACCCCAAACTCGTGGGTTTCCTGGACGAAAAGTAGTCCAAATGGGAACGGTTGAGCTCGCCTCATCCCTTGTGAGCCAAGCCTCTATCAGTTGCCTACTGTTGTTGGTTGTTGTGACTATTGTAAAAACCAGCATAAATGATCTTTGACAATGAGGGACATCATGAGAGTTAAGCATTCTATGGGATGAGTAATCCCAAACAATGGGAAACATAGCTCATGATGATCATCATCATCATCATCATCATCATCATCATCATCATCATCATCATCATCATCATCGTCATCATCGTCATCATCGTCATCATCGTCATCATCGTCATCATCGTCATCATCATCATCATCAGCATCATCAGCATCATCAGCATCATCATCAGCATCATCAGCATCATTCATCATATCAACCAGTACCAGCCATTAATCTATCGTTCTCAGTCATTAGCCATTGTGAAGCCTCATTACTGGCCATGAAATCAATGACGATCTACCATGAGCCGCAGTTAAACCATCATCAACCATAGTGGACCATGGTTGATGATCAAGCATAGTTTGTTCATTTCAGTTATTTGCCATTATTTGCTCAATGGTAAATATGACAATGACCATGATTCCATGGTTCCACCATCAATTTTTGAATCCTCCACCAGTTCTCAACCCTGGTATTATCAACCACTGCCACTGACGAAGTCTGCCAGGCGCGTGTTGTCCCTGGAACGCGCGCTGAAAGAATCCGTGGCCAGAGATCTGCATGGCATGTGTCAGGGAGTGTTGGAGATGATGCTTGGCCGTCCGCAGCTCATGAAGAGTGGTAAGAGCATGAAGGGCGGCATCTTTAGTGGTTGTTGAGAGTGGAGTTTTGGTCATTGCTTGATGGTGATGATGATGATGGTGGTATAGGAACAAACGATTGGTAGATGATGGTTATGGATGGTTGTTGAGAATGGTTGTGGTAAATCATGCTTTATAGTGGTGATGAATATTGGTCAATACCGTCCTGGTTGATAATTGCTGATAATGGTAGACAATGGTTTACAATGGTCAAGAATGGTTGATGATTGATGACATGGCAGATAGAAAATGACATGGTTATTGCCCAGCAGCTGACAATGCTACGGTTGTGGATCCATTATGATTTCCCATTGCAAACTATTATGCCCTGGTATCAGCCCATTACTATTAAGCCCTGATATTGTGCCCTGGTATTATACATTACCAAACCATTATGCCCTGGTCAATTATTGAGAATACGCATGATAGGGGCCCATGTCACCCGCATCTCAGGAGATCGGGCGATGCATTTACAGCACTCGACTGGGCTGCTCAGCGAACATCGTGAAACAGAGGAAATCTGATGACTAGATGGGTATGTGCCAAAAATAGTGGTCCCCCCAAAACCAATTGTTTCCTAGTAAATCAGAACTTTTTGGTGGGTTATTGGTACCCTATTTTGGCACATACCCAGATGGTTGAGGATGATTGATGATTGAGTAGTTGATGGTTAATCGCTAGTGGAATTTCAAATGATGGTCAATGACTCAGTAGTTGATGGTTCATGATGATTAATCTTGATTGGTCAGTGGCTGAAAGTGGTTTTTTAATGCTTGGATTTATGGATCAAACCTGGCCTTGATTTGTTGGCGTCTTTGGCTTTGAGGCGCTGGAATCCGTGGGAGCCCGAAACAGCGACAACGTCTCAGTTGCTTTGTTGTTGGATGGTCCCAAAGGCCGCGTGGCGGTGAGAATGGCGGAGGACGGAGGCAGCCTTTCATGCCTTCAGCTGAGTGGTTTCTCAAGTCATAGGGGTACCCTCAGTGACCATCCGGTTGAACCATTTTTAGCACTAAACCAACCATAAGTTCGGGATTCGCTATGACTTGAGAAACCAGCATATAGTAGTTGTGCAAGCCTTATTGTTAGTTGCTATTCCCTATTATTAACCAGAATAAACCACCTTATGACTTGAGAAGCCATCAGCTGAGACTGTGGATTATTCCGTATTCCGTATTCCCCACTCTTAACCATTTATTAATCATCATAATTAACCACCCAAATAAATTTCAAAGCTGAGACTCACTTCGGCTCGCCTCCAGGATGCTTTGGCGCGCTATCCAGGGCTCCAGGTGGCCGCCATCCACGATGTCCCAAGGCTCGATGGACGCTATCGAGATGAAGATGGCAGGTGCGGGAGCACAGCGGGAGCCAGCTACGGCATAGGATCGAACGCATGCGAAGCGCCAGTGCCCCTTTGAGATCTTCCGAATCTTCCTTGGCATTTTGTAGGTAGCACTTTAGTTTAAGAGTTTTCCATGTTTTCCGAAGAAGCCAACTTGCTTCTAGCGAGTCTTCCCGTGTATTGCTGCAACAGGCTTGAATCATGAGCATGTCAATACTTGAGCCCGCAACTTGATGGTCCTCTCAGAATATGAATATGTGCGAGATCCATCTTAAGAAGCCCCAGATGGTAAATCACCAGCGATTCCGCTGGCTGAACTGATGGTCGTTTGTGAACAAATGGATCTCCCATTCTGTCTGTGAGAGCTGGCTCCAGTTCCCAGGCATTTGACAAGAGTGGCCATGGAGGCTTCGCCCTGTCTTCAAGTTTTCAGCGATGAAGCATGGCAACTCAGCGTCGCCAAAGGGACCCTGCTAGGTCTGTGACACTTGGAGTCGGTGTGCGAAGTGACTCGAATTGTTGTGTTCCGCTTCCAACATCCAAACTTAGAGTCTTACAGCAGTTCTGCATACGACTTCTTTCATGTGAGCCCAGGTTTAAGCGTCGTATGGGTTGTTCGATTCATGGACGCCTTTTTAGTAGGAAACCAGAAGTTCTTGGAGTTTCCCGCGTTGATAGATTCATTCCGGGTGAACATTCTCTTTGTCAAAGCTTTCCGACAATGCTTGCAGAAACAGGCCTACAAGATGTAGGGTCTACTCAATGACTCTGAACATTTCTTGACAATAAATCAACCATCATCAAGCAGCGATAGTAAGCCATCAACCATCATGAAGCATAGCCAGCCGCAAGCACCACTGGTTGGTGGCTGCCACATCCAGGTCTGAGACACGGCTGAGGTATGTGGCCAATTACGCCCGGCGAATCGATGTGGACGCAGAATGGGCCGATGACTCGCTGAAGACAGGCCGTTGTTTGCATAGCGAACGCCATGGTGAGGGGTCCCTCCATCCTGCTAGCTGATCAACCGGGGAAACCAGCGGGGCATCATGGCAAACTGGACGATCTGCTGAAACCATTAAGAGAAGCTAAGTTGCTACATGTGGGTTTGCCCACAAATGGTGGTACCCAGTTAACTTGCAACAAGAACAATTAATGGGGAAACCACCAGCTTTGGGGGTGCACCATTTTGCACAAAGCCATTGATTTGCGAAGCTGATCAGGGGCCGGGAACCAGTTGCAACATCGAAAACGTGCCACAAATCGGTGTTCATGACTTCATTCTTCCGCCCAAATCATGGCTCAAGAGCTGGCACGAGTCACTTGCAGACGAGTCGAAGGCATTTGGAGGCAGGGGCAAACGAATCATGCTAGCAAAGAACCCACAGGTTTGCGCGCTTTTAGTGGGAATTCCCAATGATTTCTCTATGATCAGGTTTGATAGCGAAGGCAGCTACCAGCATCGTGAAGGTGTTGATGTTTTGTGGCTGTCCGTTACAACTCTACCACATTTGGGGCGCGAGCAAGAAACCTCAAACAGTTGTGGCACTGTAACGGATTTGGTGTACCATAGTCAGGAGAAGTTTCATATATGGGTGTTTCTCAAAATAGGGGTACCCCAAATCATCCTTTAATAATCATTTATAGTGATAAACAAACCATTTTTGTGGTACCCTATTTTGAGAAACCACCATATGAAGTCGATATCCTGCTTGTAACGAAAGAAAGCAGCAAGGTCCCTGACAGCAATAGCAACACCATCAGCAGTAACAGCCCGGCCTGGCCACCGCCACTGCCACCACTACCACCACCACCAACAACAACAACAGCAACAACAACAGCAACAACAACAACAACAACAACAACCACAACAGCAAGTCATTATATATATGTATATATGATATATGTCTATATTTTGTACATGGTACATATAGAATCAATTTTTGGACAAGTGAATGTACCACCCACAAATTGCTATGAACGGTTTCAGCATGTGACAGAAGCTGCTGGCCCATGCTGGCCCCATACTGCGCAGCGCCAGGGAGATGGATCCAGTTCGCCAAGCCAACCTCACGGCATATGTTGCAGCCCCAGTTCATCTGCTTAGACCCAGGAAAAAACTCTGCTGATTGTTGATCTAAAACCGTCTTGGTGGATTGTTGATGGTTATTGCTGTATCTCTCTTTGTGTTTTTAATGGCAGAGATATCACGACGGTAAATCATAAAACAACATATCAGGATGATCATCAGCAAGATTATAGCATTCCAAAAATTATGATATTGTACGAAAAATCATAATCACAGCGAAGAATTCATCACAAAGATCAGTTCATGCATCGCGCACTACGACTGCCTTTCTGTTGACGCGATCCTGCTGCTGCTGCTGCTGCTGCTGCTCGACTGTCTCTACCCACCGAGGTGGCCTGCACGCCCAAGATGGGCAGTGCTGCGGGGTTTGGTGCCCTCTACGAGAAGAAGCAGCTCATCGAGGCCGCTCAGGGATCCTCAACATCACCAGCCGTGGCACAACTGGTGGATACTAGTGGTTCATTGGTGGTGAATTCGTGGTTGATTGGTGGTTGATTGGTGCTTATGAAATGTTATGAATGTGAATCATCATGCATCTATGGCGGTCTTGATTGTTTGGCTGGTGGTTGGGAGAGCGAGGCCAGGAGCTGGGGGTATCATGGGGTATCCGGGTATCCATCCCTCTAAAGGGGGAGTGATTTGTAGCTACTGGTACCAGAGGTGTTCTAGCCAATTGGTATTTGTGTAACAGAAAGGGACGCTGTGCGCCCGTGTGTTTTTCATGGTTTTGGGTTCCCTCCCATTAAATAAGGAATAATTGACACCAAAAACACCAAAAACACCAAAAACACCAAAGATTCTAAGAGAATTCCTCAACTAGTCATATTTGTCTGAATTCTTTGGTGTTTTTGGTGTTTTTGGTGTGGGGTTTTGGGGCCCCTCCCATTAAATAAGGAATAATTGACACCAAAAACACCAAAAACACCAAAAACACCAAA
>VSDK01011818.1:178402-191705 GCA_009767595.1 Symbiodinium kawagutii
TGTGCTTTTGGAGTTTTTGGTGTCGTACTTTCAGACTCATTATTGCCTGTTTAATTACAGCTTCTTGAATTAAGGCATAATTAAATATTACATTTTTAACTATGGCCTATTTCATTAGGGAATATTAAACCGCAGTATAGCCTATTTCAATAGAATCTATTTGATTAGAGCGTGTCTAAGTGTGGGTACTCCAATTAGGGTCTAGTTAATTAGAGCATATCATAGTCTATTTATTCACCAACAAAAATGCCAGAAACACTAAAGCTCGCAGGGAAATTCCTAGATACCAGCATTTGTCCAAATTATTTGGTGTTTTAGTATTGCGCCGTCAAACTCAATTGTAGCCTGTTAACTACGGCCTCTTGAATTCAGGCAAGCATACGTCAGGATGACCTACTTAGCTATCGCCTATTTGATTAGGGCCTATTTGATGACTACATCGCCTATTTTATTAGGGCCTGTTTAGTGCCTGTATAGCCTATTTAATTAGGTGTCCATTCAATGACATTATGGCCTATTGAACAAGATGCGCCAAAAAAAACTAGCAGATTTACTTAACCAGAGCCACTACAAAGTGTCACATATATATGCATACATAAATATTGACATTAAGCATTTGCTACATATCACCTTCATATTACTGCACCTTTGTAACTTTCAAAAAATCAGTGTTTCTATTGGAAATGCCACGGGCGCAGGGCGTCCCCCTCTCTTGTGTAAATATTCATGTAGATGTGAATATGAATCTATCATTAGTGGGAAACCATTGACAAAACCTGATGTGCCTGCGTATTTGATAATGTCCGTGAAAAGGTGGTGCATCCCAAATCCGTTTTTGTTGTAAACCGGTATACCATTTACCCGAATCTACCTGGTTCTTAACCACAACCCCCCATACCCAGGATACAGCAGCTCCTGGCATGGGACTACCCAAGAACTTGTGCCAGCTCTTGGGTGCAAGCTGAACGATATTGACCGATTTAGACCTGGAAGTGTCCAAAAACACGGATTTCAAAGGCCTGAAAATCCCAAAGAGCCTTTAAGCCTATCTATTCAAAGAGTATTCGTGGGCAAATCGGTGGATGAGAGTCGGCAACTGAAGCATTGCCAACTCAAGATCTTACGATCTAAAGTGGTAAAGTCTCTAAGTAGCTAAAGTGAACTTCACGTCACAGTAGCTAAACTAGAGTATGCCAACTAAAGATCTTACGATCTAAAGTGGTAAAATCTCTAAGTAGCATTTGTGAACTTAACGTCACAAGTTGCTAAGCTAGAGGTGAACGCTTGAACCTATAGTGGTCAAATAAATTCTCTAAGTAGCATTTTTGAACTTAACGTCACAAGTTGCCAAATTAGAGTTGAACACTTGACTTGTGAAGCTCGGACAATGCCTATGACTAGCATATGTGAACCAGAACACAGCTAGTAAAGTTGGAAGGATGAATCCATAGAGGCATGAATCACAAGAGAACACTTCGGAATCAATCGGTGGATGAGAGTCGGCAACTGAAGCGTTGCCAACTAAAGATCTTACGATCTAAAGTGGTAAAATCTCTAAGTAGCATTTGTGAACTTAACGTCACAAGTTGCTAAGCTAGAGGTGAACGCTTGAACCTATAGTGGTCAAATAAATTCTCTAAGTAGCATTTGTGAACTTAACGTCACAAGTTGCTAAATTAGAGTTGAACACTTGACCTGTGAAGCTCGGAGGATGTCTATGACTAGCACATGTGAACCAAAACACAGCTAGCATAGTTAGAAGGATGAATCCATAGAGGCATGAATCACAAGAGAACACTTCGGAATCATTTTTATGAACCAAGCCTTCTTTTGCTCAAAATTTCTCCTGATTTCTTTCCGATTTTCCTTCATTTTAAGCTACCATGTCCAGCGTCGACGAGCGCCTGATGCAGTGGGAGCGTGAGAACCACAACCTTCAATTCAGCGAGTGCTCTAACTGCATGACTCGCAATAGTAACCTCGAGGAGGTATGCAAAGGCTGCGGCAACAGAAATTCCGAATATCAAACCCAGCGCTTCTGCGCAACTGAATTCATGAGCATGGACCCTGACCAGAGGCGCAAGTTATGCGCAAAGCCTCGGGCTAGCCGAAGGGTAAAACCTACCGCCAAGGAACTGAGCGATTTAGTGAAGGAAAGGGGCACAAGCTTCCGCAACAGGGACGTCCCTGACATCGTGAAGAGCACGTGGCGGGCATTCGTCCGTGGGGAGTTGAGGTGGACAGAGTGGAAGCGTAGGGCTTTCCTGGCGAACAACCGGGAATATCTTTTGGACGTCGAAGCTCGAGCACTGCGCAGTGCTCCGACTTTCGCCCCGCCAACCAAGACTAAGCAGGGTGAGAAGTGAATACAGTATTTAAAAGAACATGTGAAAGATAAATGGACATCAGCTCAGATACTTGGAGCTGGGTAAGCGTGAAAACATGGACGACCAACCCTGGGTAAGTGCGAAAACATAGATGACCAATGATCTGATTTGATTGCTGAGTCTGGTTGGCTTAATTGAAGCCTGGGAGCGATGCCTTCCGTAAGTGCTTCTCATTACTTTTGTGATCCTTCGTGATAAATCGGTGCTAACAGATATTCAGTGTGATCAGGTGATGCAGACAAGAAACTGAATCTAGGAGTTTCGGTGATTTATCGCGAAGGGTTTGCTGGCTAAATTGAAGCCTGGGAGCGATGCCTTCCGTAAGTGCTTCGCATTTCTTCTTCGATTTTCCCGCGTTGATCTCATGTGGTCCTAGTAAAAGTGCTGCTTTGAGTTTGCTCGTGGAGGCTGATGTGTGAATCGATGAGCATGAAAGATGACCAAGATTCCGTTGATCTGACCCGTGTGATGGTTACATGAGAAGTGTCTTCTTAAAATGGGTTGCCACAACAGTGGTGAACTCAAAGTGATGAAATGGAGGCTGATGTGTGAAATGGTTGTCAATGAAATGTTCTCAAGTGTTGATTTTGTTTCAGCCATTGTTGAACTCAAATGATCCATATGTACAGACTCAAGTGCTGCTTTGAGTTTGCTCGTGGAGGCTGATGTGTGAATCGATGAGCATGAAAGATGACCAAGATTCCGTTGATCTGACCCGTGTGATGGTTACATGAGAAGTGTCTTCTTAAAATGGGTTGCCACAACAGTGGTGAACTCAAAGTGATGAAATGGAGGCTGATGTGTGAAATGGTTGTCAATGAAATGTTCTCAAGTGTTGATTTTGTTTCAGCCATTGTTGAACTCAAATGATCCATATGTACAGACTCAATCCTACTCAATGAATTAATACAACAGGCTTTGAACAAGAGTATTCAGAACTAAGCAGTGAAACATGGTTGGTTTGTTTTTGTTTGCTTTTTTGAATCCAACGAACCATGGTTTGTTTAGTTGGTTTGGTTATAGTTCCGCTTGTGCTACTGGCATTTCACAAGTTCAGCTTAAATGATCGACCGGTTGCCGATGAAATGTTCTCAGGTGTTGATTTTTTTTCAGCCATTATTCAGCTTAAATGATCCATATGTACAGACAGCCTGTTGGGCAATGTCGGTGCTGCGCTACAGGATTGACGAAATCCCCGTCCCCCATCCCCCACTATCTTCAACACTACCCCCCCACCAGAAGCCCTTGTGTAGCAGGGAACCTCTGTACTCTTTTCGAGGCCAGACATGTTTCAACATTCTCAACACTCACAAACCATTATGAACCAGGATTGTTGACAATGTGTGAATGAATTGTTGAAGACCAACAGTGAATTGGCTGTACCAAAACAAAACCATTTTACAACTATCTTTGGCGATCATGAAACATGAAGCCATGTCATTGACCATCACTAACCATATCATTAACCTGATAGACTCATGTTAGCGATTGGGAATCAACCATAGTCAGCCCTGCAAGATTAACCAAATTATCAACCATAAATAACCATGATAAGCCATCATTAACATTCATTAAATTCATTAAGCAACTCACCATATCATCAACCAGACACACGATTTACCGCCATTATTGTCAACAATCAGTAACAACCATTACTACCACTATTATTGCAATCAATCATCAACCAATTGATCAACCACCGTCATGAACGACCAGTATTGACCAATCAATAACGATAACCACAAACCAATTGATTGACCATCATTATGGATTGACCGAAATCATCAACCAATTTATGAACCATCAACCGTCATCAACCATTGTTATTATCAGCAACCAATCTCATCATCAACCACCATCAACCATTGCCAGCAACCATCATAAATCACCATCATGAACCACCATCAACCACCATCATTAACCAGCATCAACCATCATTAACCACGAGACGCCTTCCAAGCGCTCAGACTGTGCAGGCGCGGCGAAAGCGTGGCACCATGAATTTCATGGAGCGAATGGAGGCGGATGCCCAGGAGAAACAGGCCTATGCCCAGGCGAGGGTTCTGACCGTTGATGGTGACGGGTCATGATGGAGAATTGTCATGCTCTGATGATTATTGGTGACCAAAGTTAGGGTAAGATGGCTAGGTAACCAATGGTGAATGAATGAGAATCCTAATAACTTGTTGGTTAGCGAATCACTAGTGGTTATCATGGTTAGTTGCCATACTACATTATTTTACCATGCAAAGTACTTGTGAATTGACGGTTCCACTCCTTGATTCTTGGACCGGCAGGTGACACTCATGCGCCAGAACGAGGATCATCGAAAGGCAGGTGGGGGGCATGAGTAACATGGCTGTTCCCAGCAAAGGGCCAAGAATTTGAGCATATTTGGGAATGTACAACTACTATTATGATGCTTAATTATTGTATAATTACGTAATGAGTGTACTATGCTATTTAGCCAGTGGTTTGGTTGGGAATGATGCTGCTTAAGTATTGTATACTGTAACTACTTAAAGCCAGACCAAAGCTGCTGAGAACAGGCGTAAGAAAAAGATGGGGCTGTCCATCCATGTTAGTGTTGGCAATGGTTTGTTTGGCTCTGGTCATAAATGGTGTACCGGAAAACCTCTCAGTTTCCCAATGATCATGATTGGTTGGTTAAGGGGTACCACCATTGTGGAGAAGGGGGGTTCTCAAAATGAGGAGCCCCCAAAATGCCCCTACATGGTTGGTTTATCTCTGTAATGGTTAATAATTAGATGATTTGGGGATACCATGGGGTACCCCTATTTTGGGAAGCCACCAAAAAGCAATTTTTCAACTTTGGGGCATCAGAGCTGACGGTACCAGCATGATTCACCACAGATACGACCATCATTGTGCTTGCGTCACCATCATCTTACCCACCAGAGATCATCAGCCAAGACCATCGGACAGTGTTAATATGTGTTCGTGATTACCAACATCTACTTTATCCATCATTATTCCAGCATGATAGATCACCATGAGCCATTCAAATGTTAGCTACCATTAAACTGAAATTCATTCAAGAACATTAAACCCCTATCAGTCGTTGGTGACCATTGTTAAAACCGCGTTAAATCCCTATTATTTCATGATTCAATCCCAATGAGCTACTAGAACCCTCAGCCTCTGACCATCCCGCTGGTCTCATCATGGGGCTGGACGGCGGGATGGCCCAAGCGCCTTGGACCAAGCTGTAGGATGTATTGTATGAGACTTGCCGTTCAAGCATGTTCGTGCGGTGAAAACTTTTTGGTGTAAAAGCTCGGCTGCGGAAAAATGTTGGCACAAGAGCGTGCCAGTGTAAAAGCGTGGCAGCTATGATGGAGAAGTCAAAAGTTACAACACATTTGGGGAACACGCCAAAACATGATGAACATGCATGTAAAACACAGCAACATATGATGGTAAATATGCATTTTCTCCGCGTTTAGGTGGTGCAAGTGTGGTAGCACTCATCCTTATGCACGGGCGAGGGCGACAAAGAAAGTAATGTGGTGATGGGAGTTGAGCGTTTGACTTTCCAAGTCAGCAATGAAAAAAGAAAAGAGGAAGAGGAAAGCATGAGACATGACCGATGCAAAGCAAACATAGACAGATGAAAGCAAAGACGACGACAAGAAGGGGGGAGGTCTACAGCTGTAGCACAGCTCAACACTAGCAAGTAACACATTCCATCAGACACGCCGGCAAGGCCGGCGGATTAGTCCTATTAACCTTTTGAAATCCTTATCAAATCCCTATCAAATCATAGTAACACATTCCATCAGACTTTTGAAATCCCTATGAAATCCTTATCAAATCCCTTTTGAATCCAGGTCAAGATCCTTAGGTAAGCCCTGTTCACCATCACAGCACCATGATCCGCCGCGCCCTTCGAGGCCTTAGATCGTTTGGTGGAGAAGATGCGGCCACCGCCTTTGGTCAGGGACCTAATCATGTTCCACGTCGTCAACAACTCGTTGGTGGGTTCAAACAGTTTTTATATAGTTTTATTTTCCCTAGTAGTTACTAACAAATGGTTGGTTGACTCATATTTTTCATAGGGGTTGAAGCCACATTTTGGGATTAGTTGCGCTACCCTTTGCTCCATTCACCAGGTTTGGCATCGCGGATACAGCGTTCCCCCAGCTGATTCACCGTTTGCCTCCAGTAGATGCACCGGTGGATCACTGGTAGCCTGTTGTTTCTCTTCGAATTTGCTTAAGCTTCAGGCCAGGGGTCCAAAGATTGTCCAGTCCTCAGTCTGATCTCCTTGGGTTATTGTGGTGGGTGTGGACATTTTCGAGGTTGAGCCGGGCTGGACAGTTGTGTGGTCTGATGTAGCGATGAAGCACCCAGCTCATTGTTGATTCTTTCGGCATACTTGGAATCGCATGAAAGCAAGTTGGGGTACCACTATTTTGGTACGTACCCATTTGATCCCATATGTTGTTAGGATTGCTGGTGACACCCTTATGAATCCTGACACTTGCAGGCGCACTCGCGACTGCATTTGGCTCTTCAACATGCAGTTGTTTGGGGATCAGGCTGCCAGTTCATTTGTAGAATTATGACCTCCCACTGAAGTAAACTCGCCCATGATCATCATCGTAGCAGATGGCAAGCAGCTGGTTACGCTGCTTTAGCAGGGATGAACCCACCTGGTGTCGTGAACCCACTTGGTATTCTGGCAGTGACACAAAGGGAATATCTATAACCATAACAAATGTATCAGCACAGTCACCCTAGGTACATTTTACCCACCTGAAATTCTCAAGAGAAATTAACCAGCTATAGATTCTTAGGCCACAATGGGAATAGCTTCTACCAAGTAACCAACCACAGTAGGTCAGGATTGGGGTAGAACTTTTGAATCACCTCCATCTCGCCAGCAACCCCTGAGGTGAAGCACAATGGAAAGGCCTTACATCAAGGCCGGCGAGCAGCGTTGTGAGGGTAGATGTGAGAATGTCAACCAGGGCCTCAAGCCTTAAGGATATCAACCATGGAAAGGATATCAACCATGGCGAAAAAAAACTTCCAGGGTCTCAAGTCAATGATCAGCAGATGATCAGCATATGGATCTTCGCCGGAAACGTGGTCCATCCAGGGAGGTTGGGGCGCCGTCAGCTGGACCAAATGATTCAAGCCATCGCAGGTCACGATCGGCAGCTGCGACTTGGAGGCAGTTCCCAGGTCGCCGGTGGTGCGGCGAACCGTAGCTTCACAAAGCGAGCGGTTTACAACGGGAAGATCAGCTGGTGAATGATGGGTTAAGGTAATTATCATTGATACTGAGATAGAAGAACAAATCATAGTGAGATACAGAATGTATCTGATCATAGCGATTGATACGAACGCTTCGTAATGGGCGATAAGTGGTTCAGATATGGCAATGGTGACAATGGCATGAGGGTTTCGCCTTTACTAGTGGTTGTTGGACACTAATAGTTGGGAAATTAACGGATAACAAAGGGGTGTTTATGAGTCTGAATCAGGTATCATCAACGGATCATAGTGATTGACCACGGTTATGGATCATCATTCATGGTGGTCGTCGGCATGGCCAAAGTACTGTCATCGAACTTCTCCCACGGTTGTCAGTACGTGTCGTGTAGAAAACGTGTTGTCAAAATTCACATTTTTGTGCAACAACTTTTTGGTGTAGTCTAGCTTTGTGTAAAGATATGGTGTGCATGCAACAGCAGTGAAACACTTTGCCGTGCAACAAATTGTCGTAGCCTAGGAAGGTTTTGTTGCAAGGGCGATGTGCTGTGAGCATTTAGCGTAAAAGCTTTGCGGTGAAAAGGCTTTGGGTTGCAGACAGAAGTTCTGTACAAAGTATTGCCCAGTGAATCCCTGTTGTGCAAAACATTGTGGTGCAAAGTGTATGTAAGCAATGCCTAAGAAAAAAGTATGATCAAACAAAGTCCATAGAACCATGTAAAGATACTGTTCAGATACGGCAAAGACACCGCAGATAATAAAGTGCATTGACAACCACAGGAGGACCCTGCTCTTGCCGAGCAACAAGGAGTTGAGTTGAAGGCCCTCTCGGTTGATGGATGACCACTGCAGCCAGTGCATGATGACGATGACCATGATGATCAACCAAAGGTTATCTAGTGGTTGATTAAAGGGGATAATACGCCAACTTTAGTATATGAAGCAACTATAGGATATGATGATGATGATGATGATGATGATGATGATGATGATGATGATGATGGTGAGGACGACGTTGGAGGAAGGGTGAGGGGCTTGGTGACCATGGTGAAGACACTGGCTGTGGATGGCAGCTCGCCCAGGAACTGGGCTCCTCTGGAGTGCTACTGAGCTGCCAGTGGGACTACGAAGATGTGTGAAGTGGTGCTCCACAGCTTGTTACAGTACCAAGTGGTTGAAACATGTTGAAACCAAGCAAAATCAAGCGGAAGATAGCAGCAGTCCCAAGATTCCTTCTTGTCCTTAGTAGATTTACTTCCATTCCGGTAGTCCAGGCTAGTCATTTCAGTGGAGGTCCTGTTCTCACGATTTGATTTTTGGCATCTTTTCTCAACTTTATGAAATTGTAGGACAGATTATTCAGTATACTCTCGGCATTTAGATGCAAAGAGATTCAGCAAGAATGAGTACATGCCTCCTGGATCCTTCGACTCATTGTGTCACTTTGTCAGCTGCCTGAAACCCTAGGCAGTGCAAGCTTTCAATGCATGGTAGCAGGCCATTCGGTGGACCAGATCTGTGCAAAATGGTCTCAGCGAGATGCCTCATCGATGTAGTTTCCATGTTGCTCACCTGAAGCGAAGATTGTTCTCGTGCTGGTACTACACACCACATCGATGACTGCACGGTTTGCTGATGTTTGCTCCTAATGCTATTCACGAGTTGGCATCTCGCCTTAGTAGGGTCCCTAAGCCAATGCCTCGGAACATCACAGTGTTCAACAGTGAATACATTGCGGACTGACTGCAAATTCGGCAGAGATTGACAGGCGATTTCGCAGAAAAAGTGCTTTGTGTTCAAAATCCTTCTCACAATTAGCAGCACATCCTCTCAAATGTTTCAAGTTGAGCATATCGAGGCCATTCTCACTACGATTCTCACATGGTCATGACTCCATGATTCATACCTTCATCAGCTCAAGAGGCAGCTATGGTCCTGTTCTTGGAGCTTTCGTGCGTGGTGGTTCTGACTTCTGCGCTTGATTGGATGGCACTTCTCGGAACTTTGATGTTCTACGAAGCGACTGACCATCTGTGAGATGTGTGAAAAGTGAAAACGTGCTTCTTGGGCGGGCCGAATGTGAAAAAATGTGAAAAGTCAAGAGTCATCAAGAGTCATCCAGAGTCCAAGAAGCAGTTCTTCGAAGCAAACTTTTGATTCGTCGCCTCCGCAGGATAACACGCTGAAGCTGGAGCCCAACTTTCGCGACTTCGGGGATTCCTTGAGGCAGTGTTTGAACCGGCCACGTGACCTTTGCTTGGCGGAAGCATGTGAAACAAATGACTTGTACACGCGAGTTTCGTAGATCTAGAAATACATTTCCAAGCAGCAACAGCAGCAGGAGCAGGGGCAGGAGCAGTAGCAATAGCCGTAGCATATGATCTTATGGTGATGATATGTTCTTGTACTTGATGGCTTGATTAATTGACTTGCTGCTGTTGTTGTTGTTGTTGTTGTTGTTGCCACTGCTGCTCTTGGTGGTGTTTTGCATTGTTTCTCTTTGGTCATGCTTGCGGTGCCCAGCTTTTGTTGGTTATCGCCAAATCGCTTGGAGATACCTGCCATCGACACTTACGGGATTGGGAAACAGTCAATCTTGAAGAGTGCCATTCATGGACCAAAAAATGATACAGTATGTAGTTCTGGTATTCATGGGTGTCACCATTCGCTTAGGGGTAGCAGAGATCGCAGTTAGTACAGTAGCCACCACCAAATTCTAAACCACTTAGTTATTTAGTGTGTTTTCTAAACAATTGATGCATGTTATTTGGAACACATAAACAACACATTTAGCCTGCTGCTATAGCTGTAGTGGCTGTCATGGCCATTGTATGTCATTATTGATCGTCATTGGTGGTCATTATTGGTGTTTATTGTATCCTTTTATTGACGGTATCTATTACTGATTATGATATTCAATCTTTATGAGCCAGTCGGTCATGGTTAGTGTATTATATATATAATTGATGCTTAACAGGACACAAGCCTGAAAATGACACATATTGATGCTTTCGGATGGTTGTCGGTTTGTCAATGGGCGTTGTTGATCGAGAGTGACGGTTGTTAATGGTCACTATTGATGGTGTTTGAAAGGCGACTCACGTTGACCTGATGGTTGTTATTTCTGCTTCTTCATGGTTTTTAACGGTTGCCTCTTGTTGCCTCTTGTTGCCTCTTGTTGCCTCTTGTTGCCTCTTGTTGCCTCTTGATCATGCGCTGTTCATGCTCATCATTCATGCTTACAATTGACAACCACGCTCAAGGTTGAACATTTTGCTGGTTATTGAATATGATTGATGGCTAGTTGCTGGTTATGAGATCGAAGTTGCTTGGAGTGGGTATGCCATCTGAGGGTGATCCCCTCTACATACCTTTTCTTGATGGCTACCTGGTTGATGGTTCCACGCGTGCGGTCGTTACTCGGCACCCATCGTGGGTCACCGCCAGGTTCTCTCCCAGGAGCTCCATTCGAACAGCGCCTCAAGCAAGGTGCCACCGAGCAGTTGGTACACTGAGGTCAGTTGCTGGCTATGGCTATGGTGGACTACTGAGACAGACTGAGACCATTCAAAACCACTAAACATGTAGAAATATGATAAAACATGCGATGAAACTATGGCTTCAATATTGATCGACCAGTAACAATGGTTAACTAGCTGGTTAATGGTTATTAATACGGGACAATGAGCAACAATACTAGGGGATACACCAGCTATATATTGCTATGGTTTCAATGTCAAACAACCAACTTTCATGGGAGATAAGTTCATCAACGATTTCATCAGGAAAACGAGCTGGTGAATGATAGGAGAACCAGGGGTACAGGGTTTTAACCCACTGCCTTACAAGCATTACTGTAAGAACCATAATTTAATCATTACAAGAGTGACCATTATAAGCTTCAATATCCATGAATGACGGTGCCGACCAATAAATAGCCACTAAGTTGTAGCTTCAAGTTGTAGATCATAAAAGGTACTGGCAGAAAATCTACACTGACCCTTCGAGAAGATTGAAGATGGGGCTGTCATGGTCTGTCCTTATGAGAGGGAGTCTCTCCAAGCGCCCAAGCGATGTTTCTTTTTTCTTTTTTTGGATTCGGAACAAGCATGTTTCTTGGGTACCATAATGAGGGCATCAGGGACATCCCTACACCTCCCAGAGTTTCCCCTTACCATTCCAGGAATCATTCCGGTGCTTAATGAGGATACTCCGTGGGCCGCCAACATGTCCAGCTCCACAAGAGAGCAATGGCACCGAACCAAGGAATGAAACACCAATATTAAGCAAGCAATTTCAATCAACCAAGCAATCTTGAAGGCAATCGTATCAGCAAAGATGTAACAACAAGTTCACTGACCACTTGAGCATGTAGTTCAGCAACAAAGAACGTAGCAACGAAGACTTCAACCAACGAATCCCACGCTTGGTGATCCAACAGCGTCGTTCAGGTCCCGGACCCCTTCGCCCTGCAACTCGTCGCGGCGACCTAGGCGAGTGCTCTCATGTCATGCGACATGCAAAGCATATTGTGAGGGTTTGTATGTCTATGCCTATCGAATTGAGTTTCTTCTAGCTTATTTACATCTTATTATCTTTATCTTACCTTGTCTTATGGATATGTTCGATGTGTTCTAGAGGGTACATCGACATCGCAAGTATAGTCTATGTTACTAGCTGACATTTGACGAAGGTGACGGTCAAGCCTGTCTGCTGCTGGCACAGGAGTCTGCCGGTGACGCCCCGGTCCAGCACGGCTCAGGGTCAAAGGCGCCAAGGGTGATGATGGCAAAGATCGGGTTGGGTGATGATGGTCGATGGATGGTCAACAGATGGTCAATGGATGGTCAGTGGATGGTTATATAATGAATGGTCATTGATGGCTGCAATTGAATGCTTAGTGCTGTTCTAACACACGGCTGGTGATGTTTCTCATTGATGTTTTATGATGGTCAAGAATGGACATTTGTTTGATACAATATGGCTATACAATGCTTAATTTACCAACATTGATGTCTTATGATGTTTAATGATATGTTGAATACCAACATGAACCAGTCACCTTTTAATGTATAGTGTGAACTCATCAAGGGACTTCATGCCATTTTCATTTTGAGACCAGGAGTGTTGAGTGGTCAAGAGGGGAGTCCCAAACTGAGTATTTCAATGGAGAGTCTTCCAGACTTCAAGCTCTCAGCATATCTTGGCCATAGACTATGCAGCTCAGTCTGTCCGAGGTACCGAGAGCCGGCTCGGCGCGACTTCCAAGAGAGGCTGAAGGATGCCTATGCGCCACTTCCAGGCCGCTCCTCGCTCATTTGGAAGGGAACAAGTGGACAATTCCACGGCAGCTGATCGTAAACCCATCATTTTCAGCAAATTTTGACATGAATCAACCTAGTGAAGTTGTGGTGCAGCCACCCTGACCACCATTCGTCGTTGAATGATCCACCACCTGGCAGGAAGTCACCTGGATATGGAGGGCGCCTTCCGACCCAGTTTACCTGACTCTGGAGCTGCCACCTCCAGCTTGCTTCTCAGAGATCTTCCGGGACGGGTACTCGCCAACTAAGCATGGAAATCAACCATGATCCACCTGGATGTCGTGTCGACGTTTAGGGTGAGTGTTGTGGAAGCCACGTTGTCATGTGGGGGCTTGCAGGCTATTATTCACC
>VSDK01011818.1:191715-206649 GCA_009767595.1 Symbiodinium kawagutii
TCTTTCCCTGTGGTTTACTTGTTTGGCACACTTTACCATTCATTAATTGTCAATTCACCTTCAGTTAACCGGTCTTTGTCAATTGACCAGAAGGATTTCCCGATGGTTTTCCACCATCTAACCCTTCTTCGTCACGATGTTCGGATCATCAGCCATGATAAGCCACCATTAACCATTACTAATCACTATCAGTTACCATTAACAATAATTTAGAATCCATTCACCATTAAGCCTTACAAACCATGATGATTGCCAGTATTAACCATTCTAAACAAGCACATCTACCGATGAATCACCCTTGATTCCGGGGCGAGCCGAGGCTTCAACCGGGGAAACCCTGGGGGCACTGCCAGCCATGCCAGTGCCGTGCTTCCGCCAAGCCAGGCTCTGAGTGCACCATGAATGCTATGAACCAACGGCGAAGCGATGATTAACCATGAATGGTGCCTAGAGAATGGTGAATGCATGGCAAATTCATGCTTAATGAATAGTAAACGGTCAAGAAGGGTTGATGGTATGAGAATAATGACTTATACAATCCTTTGCACACAATGTGATTGATGATAGTGTGAGTGCAACTCCTCGGTCTTGAATCCCAGTATCTCTACGCCTTTAGCCAACTGAACTCATTCGGTGTAGCGAGTGCAAGTTGGAATACCAAGTTGAGAACAATTTGTTGTCTTTCACTTACAAGAAGTGCCCCTCTGCAAAAGATCTGTACGGCCACCACTGGTAACCACTTTTGTTCCTTTTCCAATACCAGAATGGTAGAGCCAGTTCTTAACAAACGACTATTTTGACCACGTGTTTCACCATGTTGCACCATGTTTCACCATCAAATAGCGGAGGTTCATTTTTATCCACTTTCCACACGTCACTCCACATGTTGGAAGGCACATCGTCCAGAAGCCATTGGCTCAATCCTTGCTTCGCGTCAAAGACATGGAAACAAACAATAAATCAAACAAAGACAATCAAGCAACTAAATAACTTGCAAAGTCCACCAAGGTAAATCTACAGAATGGCCACTATGAACCAATACTAATGATTATTGATTAAGCAGCACTGACCAGCTTTATCATTCGTTGTCAACCATTCCCGACCATCATTATTGCTCATTGTTTATCATTCATTAGGTGTTATTAACAATTCCTCATTGCTGACAATCACAATCCATCAACCATTGTTCATCATTGTTATTTAATTAGATGTTATCCATCATCAATCATTGCTCACCATCACTGGCCAGGCACCATTGACCTCCCATTGTTAATCTTCAAGCCATTGTTGACCATGGTATGCAACATGCCCAGCCTGCTGAGTGGATCATCTGAAATTGAACTAGGCACCGGTGCGTCGAACTGTCCCAGGGGTGTTTCCCAAGTCATAGGGGTACCCCCAAATCATAGGTGTACTTGATCAATCATTTGTAGTTAGTAAACCAACCATATCTGGGGGTCCCATTTTAAGAACCCCCCCAACAACACTCACTTGAATACCTTTTGAATCGCTTGGATCGTACCCTTTGCTGCATGGCGAGCATCATTCGGCATGCGTCAAGGCATGCATGGGCGCAGCATTTCTCATGATCAACAGTTGCATGCTTATTGGACCATTCAGTCATTTGTTTGTTATGAATGTATTGCTTAAGCCAAATGGGTGTTTCTCAAAATTGGGGGTAACCCCCAAATCACCTCATGTTAATGATTGTTTGTTAATAAAAAGCGAATTTTTTGGGTCCTATTATTTTGAGAAACCACCCAATGGAAACTCACATGTTTGAACCTTGAGATGTGAGACGTTTGACTCGTCTGCCCCGAAGGCGGATCCACTATGCTTCGCGGGCTGCGAGCCGGTTCCACTCCAACCAGCTGTCATGGAACGGTTGGATTTGTCAAGCTGAGCAACCAGCCCCTTGAGCCATGAACCATGCTGAAGCATCCATGGTAACGGCTGGAACCCCCAGGAAGTCGAAGGGCCGCCACCGCGTACGTTGGTGCGGGACTTGGATTTCCAACTGCGGGCGGGTGAACGTTGGGCGATTCTGGGCCCCAATGGGTCTGGCAAGAGCACCATCGCTCGCACCTTGCTGGATCGCTGGGAACCTTGGATCATCCGGGGATGGGAAATCTATGTTTGAAGCATGGTTGAAGAATGAATTCTTGGGGGTTTCCTATGGTTTCCGTTCAATTTTTGGGAGATGAAGTTTGATGTGGGCACTGTTGATGAGAAGCGGGGATGCTTCCAAGTGTGCTGGTGCAGTGACATGGCCAAGGAGTGCTATTGAGTGGTGTGTGGGGTACATGGTGCATGGGGCAGCCAAGGAAAAAGCCCACGGCGCTTCGACAGCTTTTGTTTCTTTTGATCTTCAGCGGCATGTCTTACAGGCAGGTGAAGGGCCGTGGAAACCAGTGTTGCCTGTTCTGCAGGGTACTCCCAAACAATTCCCCATTGTCATTTGTTTCCATAGGGAAACCACCCCAAGTCTTTGGAGGACGTATGGTTTTGTCCCATTCTCAGAATCGTGCTCCCCCTTCGCATAGCCCAATCGATTCCTTCAGCCATCCAACCCATCCAACCCATCCAACCCAAGGCCACCAAGTACCCCCTTCAGCTTCAGGATGAGCGCCGAGACTTCCTCGAGAGTCGCTACGAGACCCGCCATCTCCGTGCAACGGAATCTCAGCGGCACCCACGAAGGGCCTGGACGAAGCACCGGTGAGAACGGGTGATCATCAACAAGAGCATAGTCATGACGGGTTGTGATGGTTACTTGATGATCAATGATGGTTAGTGGTTGTGAATAGTTGATTGATTTTTGATGAATGGTGGTGAATCATAGGTTATAACTTGTGCTTCATGGTGGTTAATGAATGCGAATTGTTGATCATGGTTGATGGTTGAGTTGTGGTTAGTGCATATGAGTTGTTGATCATGGTTGATGGTTGAGTCGTGGTTGATGGATAGAGGTTGATGAATGGCTGGTCTATGGATAGAGTTTGATCAACGGCTGACATGAATGGTAATGGCTGACACCAAGTTCTTATTGGCATTGCTCATCATAAACAAATCAGGAATGCAGGGATGAATCATGATGAATCCACCAGCAATGTGACTTGCGCATCCTTGGTCACTCCGGGGATGCAGCGGTACCATGTTGCAGCTGGCCTTGAGGTCTCATCATATCTCTTTCCGGACCTTCATCCAGAAGATCCTGAGCATGACCCCGCTACCAGTGGTGCCTTGGGTTGCACCAGTGGTGCTGTTTGAGTCGATTTTAGTGCCACCGGTCCTTGATCTTGATGGATTCTGGTGATTGGTTACATCTAGGTCACTAGGTCAGCTCTATGGCAAGAGTTTTAAAGAATTTAGGAGTACATAGGAAACCAAAATTACCTGGCAACTAGTACTAATGCTCAAAGTTATAAAGAATCTCGGTTGGTTCTGCAGAATCTGATGAAACAGCCAAGGGTTTCGACCGCCTCGAACACGAGTCTCACCTCTACCAGTGCCATATGACGCGGATGCCTCACATCCACTGCTGCAGAAGTTGGAAACGGCCTCTTCGTCAGGAACGGCAGGGCCAAAGAGGGACCATTAGCCCCCGATGCATTTTTCGATTTCCCAAGATTCTGGAAAAGTCTGACATGAGGTGGTTGGGCAGAGGGTTTTAGTTTTCTTTTTGAAGTTTGGGTTCGATCCTCTAGCGACTCCGGACTCCAATGCAAGTCTGAACGACCCGGACCATGGCGATAGTCCAACGCATCCAGCACCAGCTTGCAGGGAAAGCTGCAAGACTCTTGCATTTTTTTGGTCTCTGGCAACTGCGACATCGACCGCTCTTTGCACTCTCTACGGGTGAGGAGAGGGCGGAAGCAGCAGATGTTGGTTCTGGCTACTGCACTAGGCCATACAAGCCATGCTGGGAAAAACCGCTGGAAACAATATTAGATAATATTAGCTGTAGTAGTGAACCCCAGCAGCCGGACTAGTGACTGGTCACGGCTTGGGGATGTGAATAGCCTTGCGTACCCTTGACCCATCGCCATATCGTCCTTGTAGCCTTGAAGCTAGCCATCATTTACTGAAGCCTTGAATCATCAAATCTATGCTTGATTGAAGCCTTCATCAACCTGGAACGTACCAGGGGCGGAAGCTGCTGATGGTGGACGCACTTCTCAAAGAGTGCCGCGGTGTTCGCTGATTTCTGGGGGCGAGCGCTGGGTCAATCGTAACCAACCAACGGCCATGGGTAGCTGAACATCCCAATCGCCATACTAATTTGGTCATTTGGGGGGTGTGAACAGCCAGGTGTACAGGGTGCTGATTCACAACATCCCACAACCATAATGATATGAGCAAATGATGGTAGTTGCTGACTGAACCACCTATGGATAGACATCTTTCATAGCGAAACCAGCCTTTTTCTGAGTACATCATCTATAGACACACCCATATCATCATTGACCTTGTGGTTTGAATATGTTTTAATGGTTTTCAGGGTTGCCGGTTGCCTACCTTCAGAAGGGTTGCCGGTTGCAAAATGGCAAAACTCTTGTCGCACCAACGAGGCCAAGTCTTCTGATCCTGGATGAAGCTTTTGATGGCCTGGACAAGAGTTCCCGCGTGGAGCTGGCCAGTATGCTGGAAAGCTTTTTCGATGAAAGTCCACGAGCCTTAGTGACTTTGCGAAGGGTGGGTCCTGCGGGAAACCGGGTGTTGTGTTGGGAAATCACGGGAAAGCATTCTCAGCAGCTTTCTGGTACATGTGGTTGATCTATGTTGATCTGCTTGTGAAGTCCACCAAGCTTAACCCAAGGGCTGGTGGAGTGAAGTTTGGAGTCACCAGGTGATGATCGTGCATCGCTTGGAAGATCTCGTGCCGCTTCCAACCTCGGTCCTTTTGCTCGGGGAAGGAGATGGCACTGACCACAGCTCCCCAGCTGCACCACCCAGCAGGGCAGCGCGTGGAACCTGCTCCGTGTCGAGGTGTTGGCCCCTGGCCCCAGATGGAAGCAAAGGTTCGATCCTTCCTCCAGGACGGGACGCTATTCTGGACGTATTCAGCTGTGACATACACAAGGCATTACAAGACCCAGCGATTTCAGGTTTGCTGGAGGTGGTGGGATCACGACTTTTCATGACTTCTCGGTTTGGTGTTGTCCACAACTTGGTTGTATAATTTTGTATAATATTGTATAATGTGATATAGTATATTTCCATACAACATTTATTTTTCACATTATTTATCACATTAAATTATAGTTGTATAGGAAATATTATAATGTAATATTGTATTTTTCCATTCATTTATTTCCCCCAACTGGCTACTGTACACTGACAAATGATTGCAAATGACCATTCCAGGTTGGTTGGGGGTCATGGGACCTCACCTGTTGACACGGCACCTCGTTGGAGCCGCTTTCGTTGAGAGGCTTTCGTTGCGCCAGGATTCCAGGGCTGACCTTGGAACGGCAGTAGCCCCCTTCCGAGTGCCTTGACTCAGCACAGTGCGAATGTTTCCATCGCCTTTTTTACCCCCACCGGGCCAGGAAAAAGGCATGGTTTCTACAGGAAGAATATAGTGTAGACGTTATCAAACGATACTCGTGCTGTACCTTTTTTGATCTGTTTTGGTGGGTATTTTCGTTCCATATCCTTTGTGCACTATGCAGAAATTCTGACAGGTATCTATGGGAGAACCGCTTGTGGAATTCAACGATGTGACAATCGAGCTGCCTAGATGCATCGAGATCGAAGAAGTGTCATGCTGTGTCCAAAAATGGCGCACCCCCAAAAATGGATGCCTTCAAGGTTCAAGGTCTATCAATTGATCCCCCAAGATCAGTCCCCCACTAATTTATTGAATGGCTGATTCAAGGCTACCCTCCCACCGATACATCACCGACACCTGCGATGAGGTATGGACCCGTACGTGTGTTCGACAAGCTGAACTGGACAGTTCGGGAAGGCGAAAAGTGGATTGTCGTTGGAGGCAACGGCACAGGGAAAACGACCCTGTTTGACCTCATCACTGGCGAAAATGTGCTTGGCTACACACAGAATCTGCATTTATTTGGACGGCAAAAAGGCAGCGGAGAAAGTATCTGGGACATCAAGAAGCAGCTGGGAGTGATCTCCAGTGAACTTCACATGGAATTTTTGATTTACTCAGATCCGCGCTTTGATCGCAAAGTCACGGCTTGGGAAGTCGCTTGTTCCGGGCTCTTTGATAGCATCGGCTTGTACGCGGAGCCCACGGCGAAACAAATTCAGACAGTCCAAGAATGGGCCGACGTCCTGGGTCGGGTCCCAAGATTCTGCGATGACGATGCGACAAGTGTTCGGAGCCACTGAAATTAAGCTGCAGCAGTGTTTGTGGCCAAATTTCCGCTCAGGATTGCAGGAGTTAGTGGTGGCACCAAAGGGCGAGAAGATCTTGTCACTGTTGCCATCCTTCAAGGAGGGAGCGATGTTTCATGACCTTTCACATGGGTCCCAAGGCGGCACGCTTTGATTCGGCAGGTGTGTGGCAGGGGCGACCCTTGGTTACCCATCAGCTACCATGGCAAGGATTTCTTGGAGGGTTCCAATGGCACCATGACCTTCTTAGAACCCAGTAGAAGCCATTGGCTCCAGTGCTTGTGAAGCATCTGAACCCAGGAATCAAACCATGGGTGAAGCTAAGTCTCACCTGCTGGAGCCTTTGGGTGTCATGGATTACTCTGGTGGGTTACCGTTGGGAATGCTGTGAATTTACTGAATTAACCAACCATTAATTATGAGTAGACATGACTTGACTACGGTTTGGTATATTTCGTTATATTTCGTTGATTATTGCTGATCAATTGTGGCCTATGAATCAACCGTTCTAGCTCAACTAGTTACTTAGTATTATCTAGTATTGTTGCTTGTTGATCACTACCATGCCCCGGCCACCAGCCAATTGCGTTTGTCCACCTGCTACCAGTATACTGCTTGGTGCTTTTTAACATTTTCGTTTTTCCCAGTAATTCTTTACAACATTTTACAGTGATTGGTTGGTTCACAAGCATGTTTTTCATAGGGGTGCTTCAACCACCAGACTACCAAGTCACCAACCATTCACCAACCAGTTCACGTTACGGGATTTCCCACTCTCCCGCCCTCTGGGGATTCCAACGGCAGCGAGGCAGCAAAAGTTGGTCTTGCTCTGCAGGGCACTGGTGTCTTGGCAAAATCAACGGATGAGAACCAAATGGGGACTAAAAAGTTGATTAACGGTCAAACTATACTACTCAACCGACATTTGGTTCTTGATATTGGTCAGGCTGTAAAGATTCAACCACTATTGGCTGGTTGATTGATGCTTAGAGAGTGTGAAACCATAAATGATAAACCATGATCTTGATAAGTGTAATATACAGTCGTATCAGGTTTTAACATGCCATGACTAGTGGTGAACTGGTTGGTTAGTACATCGATCGGACAAAAGTTGTGAACACTTTGCTGTGGACAAACCTTTCCCCTTAGAATCCTACAGTGAAAGTCGCCGTGTCACTGTGGCCCCGGTCACCCCGTACCAAATATATAATAATATATAGTATTGTAATTTAGTACGGGGTGGACGGGGCCACAACAAACAAGTCACAAGTTAACATCACCGTGTGACGTACAAAACCCAATAGCCAAATGTTCGCCAGGTTTCTTCCTCTGGGAGTATTTAGTAATATGGGATAAAGCTAGCAACAATCAGAGGGGATACACCCACTAGATGAACCATATATGATGGTTTCTGAAAATAGGGACCCCCCTCAAAAATGGCTGGTTTATTGCTATGCCATGCCATGGTTATAAATGATTGATATGAAGGATGATTTGGGGTACGCCTATTTGTGGAAACCACCAAATGGGCTTACAATATCATAAACCAAGGGTTATGAATGGTCGAGACTCGAGACCGGCTGACAATTGATATTCTTTGACGATTAACACTGGTTGATGATTTAGTGAGATTAATACTGGTTGATGAGTGAATGATTGTTTTCGTAGGAGTGGTTGGCAATAGTAATTAGTAGATAGTGACTATGTAACAACGGTCAGTTACAGCTCTTCTTGTCGGGATCATGAGAGATCCAAAGCAGCGAGACTGCTGAAGAAATTTGGACAAAAGTGGTTTGATAGTTGTTCCAACTGTTTGCATGAAGGGCCCATGAAATGTTCGTTGTGCTGTTGGGCTCTGGCAGTTTGATCAGGGTAGGGCATGGTTGTTTGCGCCAAGTGCCGTCAAGGTATCCCTGAAGGACAGGATACCTGGTGTCTTGGGTGCAGCGGCTGGGAGGCCATTGAGAGGTCTCTCAAGGGTAGGTGGCCCGGTCCAGGAGGGCTACGTAAGGTGGGTGAGAACTTGGTGGTGAGTGCTGCAAAGGAGCTGCGTGCACTTCACTCATTGAGTGTGGGTCTCAGCAAGCCTGCCGAGACCGTTGGACCACCGCCGGGCCCTCTCTGGCAGTTTGATCAGGGTAGGGCATGGTTGTTTGCGCCAAGTGCCGTCAAGGTATCCCTGAAGGACAGGATACCTGGTGTCTTGGGTGCAGCGGCTGGGAGGCCATTGAGAGGTCTCTCAAGGGTAGGTGGCCCGGTCCAGGAGGGCTACGTAAGGTGGGTGAGAACTTGGTGGTGAGTGCTGCAAAGGAGCTGCGTGCACTTCACTCATTGAGTGTGGGTCTCAGCAAGCCTGCCGAGCCCGTTGGACCACCGCCGGGCCATCTCCGAGCGGTTAAAGAGGAACTTCCTGAGGAAAGCCCTGGGACTGCACCCAAAGCTCGGCCTCGGGACCAGCGCGAAAAGGCTCAGTCCGAGTACTCCTACGAGTACGAAGAGGAGGAAGAGGAGCAGACCTTCATCGAGGACCAGCCCGTGGAAGGACGAGAGCGTCCTAGCAGCGCTACAGGTTCTAAGGAGGAGCGTGTCCTTCCTCGGATTCCTACTCCTGAGCGTTCTCCAGGTGGGAGGATTGTTAAGGATCGAGAGAGGAGCAGAAGCCTACAGAGGAAACGCCCTCAAAGGGAGAGCCGGCCCGAGAGCCGACGCGATCCTGCCAAGGGTGAGCGAAGTGGTAAACGGAACAAAAAGAGGAGAGGAGGTCGCAAGCACAAGCGGTTGCATCGTTTGGCTGACGACCCGTATCTTCGTCTACATCGAGGTTTGGATCGGGCTGAGCTGGACACTCGTCCGCGCTTGGAGAGGGAGCACCGTGGAAAGAGCCGCGATGGAAGGAGAAGCCGTTGAGCAATGGCCAGAGGGAGAATGGATAGATGGCGAAGATCCACGATGGGAGAGCTATTCACCTTCACACGATACCATCCTGGAGTTCAAGATGGAGGACGAAAATGGCGTCGAGTCCCAGGCCGCACTTCTTATCATGGAACCTCTGAGAGCAGACGACAATGGTTGGCTGCTATTTGGGCACTTTTTGGGGTGCACTTCAAGCGAGGTTTGCAAGGCATTAGAAGTGGAGATTACTCGGAAGAGACGTCCTGTGCATCTGTGCCGGACTCATCCGTGCAATCAGACAGGGACAGCACTTGGGTACACGCATACTCGATCAGCACGCTGGTTTTCCGCCGAGCGTTTCGATGGATGGTATCTGAAGAGCCATGCGCAATCCAAGGTGAACCGGGTGATTCTAGACCTGGGGGGAGTTGTATCAAAGAAGAGGAAAGGCGGAGATGCAGATGGAGGAGCAGAAGGTTCAAAGGAAAAAGAGAAGAAGGAGAGGTTGAAGGCTGGACAGGAGAAGAAAGCAGCAAAGGCTGCCGCGAAGAAAACAGCTTTGGGTCGGCCAAGAAGGCCCGCCAAGCCCAAGATAGGCGACGAGGGCAGAGAAGAGGAGGAGGAAGCACCGAAAGCTGGAAAAGATCCGGGCTTTCGAGGAAAGCTGGCAGGCTTGAGGAAAAGACTGCTAGAGAAGAGAGGATTAGGGTTGGATGGGTTCCCGAGAGAAACAGTAGACGTGAGCGATGGAGAAGATGGGGAACCCAGCTTGGAGGACGATGGATTCGACGAGCTGGAAAACGAGGATGGTCTACATGCCGGGGATCGACTTCAACATGGACGCAACCCGGTGACAGTCTTGGCCATCAAGGACGGCGATCCGGGAGAAGTAAAGAAAGAACCTGGCGTCACTTCACCTCTGAAGAAGAAGAAGAAAGGAGGGGTGAAGAAGAGAAAGGATGCAGGAGGGCAATTGCTGGCCATAGCCGAGCAGCGCCGTCAAAAAGAGCAGGATGCAAAGGATCAGAAACGGAAGAAGAGGCAGAGTGGGTCCTCAGTTCAGAAGGTGAGGACTTTGATGAGGGCGATCTTGGGTGTCGAACCGACACAAAAGAGAAAGCGTCATCGAGCTGGAAAAGTTTCGAAAAGGAATCCCGATCCTTCCGGAGGGAGCTCGGATTCAGACGACGAAGACGAGGAGAAGGAGGAGAAGTCAAGCAGCGAGGACGAAGACTTGGTGGCGCCTCTGCAGAAGCGATCGCAGAAGCGACGTGGGACGGTCTTGAAGATGCTGGTCGATCACGCCAGGCAGACTCTAGACCAATCTTCGGGACTCACAGTCGATCGGAGCACATCGGTGACAGCGGGGATCAAGTTGAGTTCGTACTTCAACCTGATGATCAGGCCATACCATGCTTCGACCTCGAGGGACATGAAGGAGATGCACCACATCGCACTTTGTCTGGATCTTCTTCGAGAAGGAGATCTAGGACAGCTAGGCGACATGCTGTCGAGCCGGTTCCTGGCAATTCACACGGCTGTGAACGAGGGCAGTTGGAGATCGGCGCAGTTCTTGGAAATGCATCCATTAGAGCCGCCGCTGGGTGCGCCGCCTTCAGTTCTACTCGAAGCCCAGAAACATGGGAAGCTGGTGAACAAAAGCAGGGGGCTGGAAGATTATCCGCGCCCCAAAGGCTATTACTACGGAGGAAAGGGTTATGGCCAAGGAGGAGATTGGCGACCAAAGGGAAAAGGAAAGAGCAAAGGAGAAGGGAAAGGAAAATGGTCAAACCCGAAAGGAAAGTGGGGAGGAAGTCAGAAAGGAGACTACTGGAGCGACAGCAAGGAGACGAAAGGAGGAAAGGAAGATCGCCAGAAAGGAACGCCGAAGGAAGGAGAGAAGTGAAGGAGGATGGAGAGCTCTACCCTGACTGGATCGCAGGCTTGAGTGAAAGCGAGCTGGCTATGCCGTGCTCTAAACTCATAGCGATGGGAAGCAGCCTTCACAAGCTGGGCTGCCTTCTTGCTGAGCTTTTGGCTCGCGCAATGAGGGGAGAAGGTTTGGAAAGTTCCTTTGAGAGGCTGTTGGGTCAGGCAATGGATTCGGGAAAGGCAAGCTACTGTGCCATGCATCGCCCTCCTAAAAGGGAGGCTTTCCCCATCCGGCTTGGAGAGCTGGAACCATTGGTTACAGAACTGTCCGGACGGCCTCTACAAGGAGCTTCTTTTGAGCAGTTCTGCTCAAGTCGAGCATGCAGTGGACTGCTGGACCTTTGTGTCCGTGTGGATGTGCAATTCACTGCATGGATGCAGCCATGTACCCCCTGGTAAATGGGGGAGGGTTGAGCTGACCGCAGTTTTCAACTTGCGTGCCAGTGTGGAACGCATGCTTGCTAGCGATGCGATCCTCTACCAGAACCCTAGCATGGTGAAAAATGAGTTGTCTTCACGGTTTGTTGGGTACAGTGGTGATGAGGTCCCAAAGATGGAGGTTCTTACTTTAGCCCAGGTTAGTCCTGCTTTGCCCCCCTTGGGTCATGGTGGAAGTGTTGTGGCTTTAGACTGGGTTGATGGTAGGACGAGAACTTTTCTGGAAAATCCCCACCAATGTTTGCTACCGGATGAAGGACAGAAACTCCCGCGGCTTCAGGCAAAAGTGCATATTGCTCGTGGCGAAGAAGATGGCATTGCAAGTGCCCTCATCAAACACCAGGTGTGCGACTGGGTTGAACTGGACAGGGTGGTTCAGTACAGGGGGGAACGGGTGCTGAATGGCCTATTCGGCGTCCCTAAACCCAGTAAGCTGGCTAATGGTTTGCCTTGCTTACGGGTAATTATGAATTTAATTCCCCTGAACAGTATTATGGCTACGCTTAGAGGTAAGGTCAATCAACTCCCTGGAATCACGCAATATCTTTCTTTGATTATCTCCCCTGATGAAACGGTCAAGTTTTCTCAACTTGATATGACGAGCGCTTTCTATTTGTTTTCACTTCCTCATGAATGGCGATACTACATGTCGTTTAACCTGATTCGAGAGGGTTCACTTATTGGAAAACGTGCTGGCTCACTTTACTGCCTTGCATGTACCGTCCTTCCGATGGGTTGGGCAAGTGCTGTGGCAGTTATGCAGGAGATCTCTGAGTCTCTATTGGTTCGTAACAATTTTGACCCACGATTGCAAGTACAACGACAACGCCCTATCCCCCTTTGGCTGACCAAGCTTTTGGACTCCTGTGATTCCACTAGCGAACCCTGGTATCATGTCTACTTGGATAATTTTATGTCGGGGGAACGAACTAAGATTGATGACATTAAACAAGGAGATGCCATCCTACAATCTGCAGCCGAGATGGCCTGGAAGGCCGCTGGCGTTTTGTCATCAAGCAAGAAGAAGGTCAGCAGTGAACAAACAGTTGAGGAATTGGGCGCAATGTTGAATAGCAGCGAGCGCATTCTCGGTCCGTCTTCTTTGCGGCTGATCAAGTTGATACATTTAACTTGGTTCGTTATCAATTTGGAACGGGCGCCCACCAAATGGCTACAGGTCGTTTGCGGTCGTTGGGTCCATGTCCTACAATTTCGGCGTTCAGCGATGTGTGTGCTTCATCGCGTGTGGGGTGTTATCAGTGGTAAGGGGGCTACTGCAGCCAAACGTAACAAAGCCAAGTTGGAGCTGTTTCAGCTCATGGCGGGCAGTTGTTTGTTGCACACTCATTTGGGGGCACGTATAAGTGAAGTCGCGACTGCCTCAGATGCATCTTCGCGTGGCGGTGCAGTGGGCCATGCTTCCTCTCTTACAAGTGAGGGGAGTGACTTTGTCCATAGTGCTTCCTTGGAAGGATGCACTAAGTGTCCTGTCTTGGTTGTGTCGCTGTTTAATGGCGTTGGAGGTGCTTTCCGTGCCTATGACTTATGTGGGGTAGAAGTTGAAGGCATGATCAGCGTGGATTGGTCAAAGTCTGCAAACAGAGTTTGCTCACGTCGCTGGCCGCAGGCCGAGCAATACACTGACATCCGAAATATCAATGAAAGAGATGTACGCAAGTGGCTTTATGATTACCCGCATGTGCGGGAAATCCACCTTTGGGGTGGGTTCCCATGTGTTGATGTTTCAGCAGTTCGTGCCTTTCGCAAAAACCTGCAAGGTAAGGACTCATCCTTGTACAAGGAAATCTTGCGAGTGCATCAGCTGATCAGGCAATTGTTTGGTCATGATTTTCCTATCTACCTGGTAATTGAGAATGTGGCATCAATGGACCGAGAGGTGGTGGAGCAACTTAACCAAATTTTTGGTCGTATCCCTTATAGAGTGCAGAGCTCTGATGCTACTCCCATCTCTCGCCCTAGGCTATGTTGGACAGACGCAGACCTTAGTTTGTTGCCAGGAGTTCGTTTGAAACCGTGCACCTTGTGGGTTGAGGTGCTGGCCGTTTGTGACTATGTTGACACCGCACAATGGCTGAGAGAAGACTCAGTGTGGGAAGGAGAAGCGCAAGGTGCTATCTTTCCCACATGCATGAAAGCGGTGCCTCGCTCTCATCCGCCGGTACGTCCAGCTGGGTTATCCCGGGCTGACGCTGATACCATCAGTCGTTGGGAAGCTGATCAATTTAGATACCCGCCGTATCAGTACAAGCAGGAGTACGTCATTTGGACAAATCAACATTGGCGTTTATTGGACGCCTCTGAGCGTGAACTACTTCACGGTCTAGGGTACCAGCATACTGCAGTGTGCTGGTCAGCTTCGGACATTAAACGCGACCCCAGTGGGTATGAGGATCAGCGTTGTTCATTAGTAGGAGATGGTTTCAACTTATATTCGTTTGTGCTCTTTGCCTGGGCCCTTTGCTTTCGATGGATGCCACCGACCAGCTTCGCACACCTTTGTTCTCGTATGGGCATGGCCCCAGGCTTCGTCGCGCCACTACACGTAACTTGTCCAGTTGCTCGCAGGTTGGTCTACGGCTGTGGTTCTCTCCCCCCTCGCACTGTGGGTGACCTCTCTCGGGTGTTGCTTACAAGGGTTAACCATACTGGGAGTGATGTTCGTGTTACTACTGGTTTGGTGGTCAACCCAAAGGCTTTCCCACGGCAATCTGCTGCCGCCAACTGGTGGCGTTGGCAAGCTACTTTCAAAACCCGGTGGTCTTGTAAAGAACACATAAACCGACTTGAGCTCCGCAGCATTTTGTTAGCTCTCAAATGGCGAGTTACACACCTCCATGAGTCCGATGTGCGATTCGTTCATTTGACAGACTCCTACATCTGTATGTCAGTTATTTCAAAAGGGCGATCCTCAAGTGTGATGTTGACCAGCGTCCTCAAGCAATTGAGTGCATGGGCATTGGCCTTTGGGCTTTACTCTGTGCAAGTGCACGTTGAGTCCACGGAGAACCCAACGGATGAGGCTAGCCGTGCGTAATGGGTCGCTACCCATCGCTGGCAGGGGTCCGGACTCGCAAGGCACGCGCTGCTGCTCGTAAAGGTATCCGACTTCGTGACGTGGGTATCTCAAAGAACACTCAGGTCAGATATTATAATGCAGTCCGCCACATCTACAAGGTCATCGAACATGCTATGACTGTTGAGGAAGCTGATGAACAAATAGCAGATTGGATAGAGGAGCAATTCTCATCAAAAAAAATCACTACCCCCACTGCGCCTCCCTAAAACGTA
>VSDK01011826.1:0-41266 GCA_009767595.1 Symbiodinium kawagutii
GGTTGGTTGGTTGGTTGGTTGGTTGGTTGGTTGGTTGGTTGGTTACTATAAATTGCTAATACAGGATGATAACTGGAACCCCCTATTTTGAGAAAGCACCAAATGTGTGAAAGTCGTTGACACATGGTGACACTGAGTACTGAGTGCGCTGATGTATGCTACCTATTGCTACCTCTGTTTGCATTGGTATGCAAAGCAGCTGGGTTTGGCTGGTGCTTCTAGATGCACGGCATTTCTTGTTGCCCCACTGAAGAAGTGCAAGCAGAACAGACCATGTTCGCCTATCATTGTCGCCTTTTCTTTGCATTTCTACATTACCAATTGTGATCGCTTAATTCATTGTTTCTCTCTCTCTGTCTCTTTTGGTGGTGGTCACGGTGTCTTAATTATTGCTTGCGTAAATGCCCTAGATGCCTTGTCATTTAGAACATTGACGGTTTTCGTGAGGTTCATTTGCTGAAACGTTTTTGCATCCTTTTGGACAAAATGCTGTTGCAGCGATCATTTTCAACATCATTAGAAAATTAATGGAATCAACATAACAAAAAGTCAACATTGTTTGCTCGTTCGTGAAATAAGCCGTATTGAGCCGTAAATTGCGTGACGTTTGTTTCGCATCACAGAACCATCAACTCATTTGTCCCAAAAGATAAAACCCATTATCATGATTTGCATCATAAGATCCATGACACAATTGTTCAAACATTTAAGCCCAATGTTTGAATCTTGGGACTTTGACACAGCTTTGTATTTTTTGAATTCTCTTTATTCATTTTGATCATCATCATGAACTTCACATTCAGGTTCTTTTGCTGTGTTCTTGTCTTCTTGCTGTTGTATTGTGTTTGTACGTTCATTTGCTGGAATCATGGTCACACAAGAAAACTGTAAAGAATCACGGCGGAACTTTGAAATAGCCGCTTTGAACATAGCTGGATATGTACTGCCAAACATCATTTGGAGCCGATCTCCTCAAGATATAATATGTCTTGAAGCATTGAATCAGGTTGAAGCGTATTGTCTATTTTCTGTTTGATTCGTTCTTCGTGAACACGGTTGTCATACTTATGAGGACGAGTTACCGGTTCCGCTTCCATAGCACTCTTAAGACCGTTTCATGATCTGCGCGCAAGACCGGTGTGCCGCTCATGCCATGTTCTCAAGCTTTCATGGGCTTCGATTCTACGAGGGGTTTGGTATGGTCTTCCAGCTTGTAACTTGTAGGGACTTGCGTTCACTGCAGGTTTCAACTCCAACATCTTTGGGTGAGATCTGCCAACGGCTGACGTTCAGGGAGACGTCAGCTTCCAATCTTGAGGCCCATGCGATTCGACATGTCAGTGGCATGGGAAAAACTGTGCTGTGATACTTAGCACTGTGAGAGGAACGAGCCGTACTACGTAACTAGCTGCATTGTGTAGACGTTTCTGCCCGACAAGAATCCCATGAACGTTGAAGGGAAAAATCACATCAAGGGCGGGCGATGGTAGGGGTTCTGGAATTGCTTCTACCTTGTTTTCGGCACAGTTTTTATGTACAAAAAGCCCAGGTCATTGGACTTAATGTATTTTCTGGATCACGTGCATTTCTTCAGCTGATGGTTTCAGGCATTTCGCCAAGGTTGTCCATCAATACCAGCATGAAACTATTCCTATTTCTGCATTTTCTGGTCAATTATGCTTGGTCATTGTTTTGCTATTCTGGTCACCAGCATTCCTTTTGCACCATCATTTTGCTGCGATCAGGTTGCTGGCCAAAGGGCCCTAGTTCGAAGGCCGTTCCTCTCGGGAGAATCTACGCTGCCTGGCGGCAAATTGAAAAGCAAAGCGCAGTAACTCCACGTTCTTCTCGCGCTGGGCATTGTGTGTATCAAACCGCGCGAATGATGGCTTGAGATATCAGTGAACGTCAGAGAGAGATATGCACACACACACATATATATATATACCTGTAACCTAGAAGACCTGTAGATTTGAAGGTCATTCAAAATATCCCTTCTTTTATTCTGAAATCCTGTCTTTTTCTGAACGACCCGTACTTTGCCGTACCTTTGCAAAAGGTCTTGATTTTAAGCTGATCAGAGCAATGCTCCAATCCAATTTCATAAATTCAATGAATCCTGCTTCCCATCATCGATTTTCTGACCTTATTTATCAGCCAATCTTAGATTGTCCCATCTCTTTATCACCCTATATCAGCCAATCTTAGATTGTCCCATCTCTTTATCACCTAGAATGGGAATACCAAACATGATGCATCAACCCCAGGGGTTCATTCCCCAACTTGATCACAGCTGATCATGCCGACGCACGCAGCGTTGCTTTTTCCGTGTCAAACGGCCCTGTGACTTTGGGCCATTGGTCATAGTGGCCAGGGGCCTCAGCGATCGCTTGGGCTGATCATGCTGGTGAATGTTGGCGGCCATTGGTCATCAGGGTTCAAGCTGGATATGCTAACTGTGCTTGGGGGGGCAAATCAGTACCATCTTGGGCCCTTAACCATGCAATTGATCCATGTGATGGAAAAATCAAGCATGCATGTAAAAAACTCCTGGGCATGCGTGCATGTGCACATGTGTGTATGCATGTGTGCAGGGCTTTTGGTTTGCAGATTGATCCAGCGCTGATCCAGCCCTTTTTCTTGCAGTGTGCCTGATCTGTCATGGCGATTTCGCTGAATGGCTTGGCAGAACAATGGGAAATGGATCCTATCATTAGGGCACGTCTCCGGGCACATGGTACCCTCTTCATGGAGGGGGCTGATGGCACCAAGCTTACCACCAACATCAAGGGAGCTGCCAAGCATCCTTGTGTGTTGAAGCCACTCTTGAGCAGACTCAAGGTTGGCAACCAGATTGGCATGTGCACAATTCCCCAGCTCGAAACCGAGTTACTTAGCTGTGCATAAAACCCAGTTTTCGTTTTTCCTGGCAGGTGGTCTACCATTGTATTGATCCGATCGTTTTTTTGCTTCATATGCATCTTTGAGTTAAATCAAATCTAAGTTTTTTCCCTGCATGTATTTAAGATCTGAAACATGCACATATGGTCTCTTAAGATTTTATTAATTTGCACTTATATAGGATCTTTAAAAGTAGGAACAAATTATCCATGTATGTCCCACTGTGTCTTATGTATGTTTTCTTCCTAGCTGTTTGCGCTCACATGTGAAGCGCCGTGAGCCCTGTGCTTTCATCAATTGGTTCGGCAAGCTATTTGATCTCAGGATTCACAAGCTCTACTCTTTGATCAGCCGTACTGATGTGGTGCCATCTGCCAAAGGTGTTGTTCCAGACCCTGTCAGGGTGAAACTGGAAGCCTGGTACTGCAAGAGCTTTTGTGTTTTGGTGAAGCGCAAGTGCGCCCGCAAACAGGTTTCTCGGTCTCCAGTGTTTCGGGGTCTCATGTCGGCTTTGTCAGGGCAGGATTGGGGTTATGAAACTTTTGCAAGCATTCAGTGATCACACGAATGCAAGCCACCACAGGTACCCTAAATGTTTCAATGTTGATTTGTTATGTTATATAGGTTTTGGATTTCGTTGGTGGTTTGCTTCTTGGCCCCCCTCAGCCGCTGTGTGAGGACTATGGATTGCCACCTCCACCCAATGCTGTTCATGATGGTGACGATGATGGAGATGATGCAGATCCTGATGATCTCTTTCCTGAAGATGGAAAGGATGCTGCACCGCCTGCTGACGATGTGGTGGTTCCCATCGCCATTGAAGATTCCGAGGCTGAGCCTGAAGAGGATATCGATGGAGAGCCTCTGATGGATCAAGCAGCAGTTGACCCACCAGAGGAAGCAGAAGATCCAGAAGTGTTTGGTGCATCAACCGATGCTTTGGCTGGATCCCCTGTTTCTCCAAGCCACTTGGTTGATGACGATGAGGCTGTGGAGGGTGTGGCCGAGGATGCAAATGCGGAGTCGGAGGACGAGCCCAAAGAGGTGGTGTTCGACCCAGCGGACTTGAAGGAGCTGGCTAAACTGAGGGCAGTGTGGCGACCTGAGTTGGCTGAGCCTCTTCCAGATGAACGTCTGAAGGCTTTGGAGCAGGAACTCGCTGAAGCCATTTCGCAGCGTGAGCAGGCGTCCCTTGTTTTGATTTAGTGCTGAGCCTGCTGTCTCTGAATGGAGTGGGCTCAAGTGGCAGGCAACTTTGACTTTTTTGATGATGGATGTTTGCTGCTCCCTTTCTTCAACTGACGTTACATATCTGCAGAATGTCGCGATATATATACAAAAATGATTCACAACATATCATAGCTGGTCAAAACTGTGAGTAATATGTTTGGGTGTGATTGTCTGGGTGTGTGATGTGCATATCCATCCTAGGTGGGGTCCCTGGCTTTGAAGTGCAACTTGATTGTTCTAAGGCAACGCAAACTTGAAGCAAGCAGGGCATCCTCCAAAGAGCCAATCATGGTTGTGGAGTCTCTTCCTTTCGGACAGGACCAGAATGAGACATTGCACATGGAGGAAGCTGAGATGGCTTCAGTGGCTGCTAATCTGAAGTCAGAGAAGTTTGAGGAACCCATCCTGGATTCGAAGGAGCCTGCTCTTCTTCGCCGATCGCAGCTGGCTTTGAAGAAAGCAGCGGCTGAGGAAGATGGAGAATGTCCAGATGGTCAGAAGCCCGCCAAGAAAAGGAGGGGCCGCAAACCCAATGCCAAGGCCAAAGCAGCTCCAAAAGCCAAGGCTCAGGCCAAGGCCAAGGCCAAGGCCAAGGCAGCTGCCAAGGCAGCTGCCAAGGCCAAGGCAGCTGCCAAGGCAGCTGCCAAGGCCAAGGCAGCTGCCAAGACCAAGGCCACCACTAAGGCCAAATCACGTCCAAGTGGCAAAGCCAAGACAGAGGAAGAGGCAAGAGAGCCTGTGGACAAGGAGGATTCCCCGGCATCTGGCAAAGACAAAGATGAGGCAGAGCCTGAGAAGGTCAAGGCAAAGCGCAGCAGGACACGTGTCCAGACTCCGCCTAGCTCTGCACATGCAGGCCCTGCAGGTGGAGATTGTGGCGGTGCTGATGCTGGCAATGAGATTGCTGGTTTGAAGAAGGCCAAGAAAAGGGGTCAGCCATCTTTGGGTGATGTCGGAGGAGATGGTGGCAACAACGGTTCACAAGGAAGACTGACATTTGCCAAGAGATTTCGGCCTTCTACTCCAGGGGGACAGCTCAAGTTTGACTCGCTTCAATCTGTTTTCCAGAGCAAGATCCAGCCCCTGTTGACTGCCTACACTGCTCACGAGGACCGGTTTTGCTGTGTACCCTTTTTGTTTGGATGTCCCTGCATGTGTAGTTGTTGTTTCGATGTGGTGTGTTCTTAATTTGCAGTAGTGTGCATGTGCGACATTGTGTGTGTGTGTGTTTATGATTCAGGTTAACCTGTAAGACCCATTGGGGGATACAAACTTTCACGATGGTGCACATATTAGTTGAGTTTGATTGAGCATGCAGGGCCCGATTCTAAACCTGAGAAATGTTTGAGGGTTAATTTATATAAGCTTATTGATGCTAGTCAGCAGCTAGTCCCAGCAAAAAAGGGAATGGGTAAAGCACACCACTTCAGGGGGGGAGCTGGGGTTTGAGTATGCTCTTTTAAATAATCAAAGGCCAGCTATACCCAAAGGTCTCGATGCTAATGCACTAGCTTCTCCAATACAGTACACAATATGCATACCAGGATGTTAATTGGCGTATTATAAATGTGTTTTTCGTACTTTCTGTTGTCATCATTTTGGAGGCTCCAGCTGGTGATTCGATCTGCTTTCAATTTGACTGGGCAGTGTAAACGCCCATTATTTGGATCGTAGGGTTAAAAGAAGTGCGTAGCTTGATACATGTCAGCTTGCAGAACTGTTTGGCTTAGGTTTGGCCAAGGGGTATGTGATCTATTTCCCTAGTGCTTTCCCACATCTTTAAATTCTTTAAATTCTTTAATCCTTGTTCTATGTTTGCTTCAATATCCGAATCAGGAGTCAACATCTTTTTTATGTTAAATATGCAACGCTGTTTTTTGGGGGTACGCATTAGGTCTTGAGATCACGATTGTGGTCACATTGCTTCTCAGATCTGCCAGAATGGCATCACCGGATTCAGCTGCGTGAGCATTCGATCTCAAAGAAAAATTTGGCACCATGCACTGCACCTTTTTCTACCACATCTCTTGGCAACATCCGCCAACCCCAGCCATCCTGATCCTCTGAGGCCAATGTTTTGAGCGAACCTTCGAGGCGCGCAATGGTGCGCGGTATTGGCTGGAAGCGACGTCTGGTGCCAGATGAAATCATGGCATCATCATCATCATCGAAAAGCACAACTTGCATGTTTGCCTGTTCGATCGAATCTCATCTTATGCACATTCATCTCGATTCATGCCTTGCATGCATGATCTGTTTTGATGTGAGAGCATAGGTGTGCGCCAACAACTGCCAGCGATCAATGTGAGAGAATCTCGTGGATCAAGGGCTGCGATCGTTCTTTAACCCATACACTACACTTCAATATAGATCGATAGATGAAAATCGGATCATCGACTCCTTTTGCCCGACCCTCCGAGCAGCCTCTGTAGCAGCCTCTGTGGCAGCCTCCATAGCCATGCCTGCTGCCACTTGTGACAAGACTGGCAAGTTGGATCGTGTTCTGAAGCAGCTCTATTGTATTGGTGCCCCAAAGGCCGGATCATCAAGTGTGTATGTGTGTTTTTATTTTTTTTTAAAAGTGTTTCATGTGTGTTCTGAAGTTCTTGCTGATGAGTCATGATTGCCTTAGTTCGCTGGATCTATCCACTATATCACATTGGTCATGCAGGCATTGCTCGCGGTGATCGTTCTCCTCTCACTATCCTCAAATGTGACCACATTCCAAGAGGCCGGGGTGGGACATGGCACTGCTAGTTCCAATGGCTCCCTGGATGAAAACAAAGCAGTTAGGGTTCTCGATTTTGTTTGGAACTTTGGGATGCCCACCCAGGACTACAAGGTTGGAATGTTTTATATACAATAATTGTTTTAAGTATGGAAAGGCTCACTGGAATGATTCTGATTATGAAACAGACTTTGCAGTGTTGGTGTTCCAAATGGTTCCCATGATGGGCCTTGTCATTCACTGCTCGCTGCAGGATTTCGACTTCATCGAGCTCTTCTCTGGAGATGCCTGGGTAACGCGTGTCATGGGCACTTCGGGACTGCGAACGGCTAGCTTCGACATCCGTCGTAGTGACACCATGGATACGAAGGAAAATGTGATGGACCTTACCACTGATAGTGGGTTCTGGTTTCCTGGTGGCATGAAAATAATATGCTTATAAAAGTTCCAAGTTGCCTATTTTATATTTCATATCTCGGTCACTGTATTTTCATTCTGGTGATCCAGGAGGGAGACCAAAAGAGAGAGAGAGAGAGATATACATATATACTGTGGTAGAATGTGAGGTGGCTTCTGCATGGATTTGGGATGGGATTGAACCTGTACTTGTCTGAGATCTATGTGCTAATTTATATAAAAGAATTATCTTATGTTCTTGCCTGTAGTTCGATGTTTAGGATGGTAACAACCATATTGAATACCACAGTTGTACACTTTTTATATGGCTCCCATACTCAAATCGATTCCCATCTATGATCGAGCTATCTACTTGCTTTTGACTTTCAGTGGGTTGGATTGGGTTGGGGTTCGCTTCCAGCATGCGGCCTATACAACTAAGTCTTGCACTCCTGGCTATCCTGAACTTGACCTATGGCAAAAGTTTCTGCCTCATTGGCCTGGTTTGCAGTAGCTTTGTGCAGATCAACGCAGCTACACATGGTCGAAGCCCTTTCAACCCTCTGGGAAACACCGAGATGCCCCACGTTCGGCTTGGAAATTTGTTGGCGTCCCGGTCCTTTGCCTGGAAGAAAAGCATTGCCATTGGATCATTTTATGGGAACCATATTTAGTTTACAATTCCAAATTTGGTTTGTTTGTGATGATTGGGCCCCACCAAAACATCTGGACACTGAACTTTCGATTTGGTTGAAACAATTTTGGTGGATGAGAGGCTTTTGCAATGACCCCTCAAAAGTGATATATATATATATATACCAGCTGGACACAAAGCAACCTTTCTTCATCGTTTTAAAGATGTTGAATCCTGTCATTTTATGGGTTCGAAGGGTACATCAAAAAGATTATAGAATCAAAACCATTTGACAGAATCCCAGAAAAAATGATTTGCCAAATCTTTGCCAAATGCACCGGTCAACTACAGAGCTGGATTCATATGGGATGTCCGTCCATCTGAGGGGTGTCCCAGAAAAAATTATGGCGATATAATGCTAGGATTAAGGAATCCCGTAGTTGGTCATCGCTATTGTTTTTAAATATGATTAAAGGGCTTGCAAAGTTCATGTTTAATGATGTGTGGGGGTTTGTTTTCCAACATAGACCTGATGAGACAAACACAAACAAGAACAAATACCACAACAACCAAATCAGAAACAGCAAGATAAAGAACAATGAGAACAACAACAATAAAGAACAACAACAAAAGCAACAACACTAAGAACACAAACAAAAACAACAGAAATAACAACAACATCAATCACCTGAACAACACGACCACCATGATCATCATCAACAACAATACCACAATCAACACTACCAATGATCGCGAGGACGACAACAGCGGCAACGGGTGACAACAGCAACTGCTCCAGTAATGTTGATGGAAAACATTGGTCATTGGCTGGCTGTCTGGTGATTGGTTGTTTGCTTGGTTGGCTGGCTGATGGTTGGTTGTCTGGTTGTTTGGTTCTCTGGTTGTCTGGTTGTCTTTTTGCTTGGTTGCTTGGTTGGTTGGCTGGTTGGTTGGTTGGTTCGTTGTTTGGTTGGTTGGTTCGTTGGTTGGTTGCTTGGTTCGTTGGTTGGTTGGTTGGTCGGTTGGTCGGTTGGTTGGTTGGTTGGTTGGCTGGTTGGTCGCTGTTTTCGAGTTTGGTTTTGTCGTCGTGGTCCCATCGGCGCCACCTGCCCCAGCGATGCTGAGGGTGACGCTTTTGATCATGACGCTGCAAGCAATGGGGGCAGCCTGGGCGGTTGAACAGCCAATTTCTTCGTTGGCCTGGTGGCACCCGCGGATTCGCCTCATCTTGCGAACCCTCGAGGCTATTGAATTGAAACCATGGATCGAATCTATGGGTGTTTTATGTTCCAGTTCATAAATTCTCGAGGCCTCTGTGACAGTCATTCTATGAGTTGAACATGGTTTATAAAAGTGGTTGATCATTATTTATATTTTATAATATTTTTAGACGCCCATGACCTTTTGAAACCACCAATGTCGATATAGTGGTACGGAGATTCTTCTTCATTCGGCTCTTATGCGGGGAACCATTTTGGATAACCCAAATGAATATATATATCCACCGATGTTGTACCAAATAGAGCCACATATCATGTTGCAGATATTTTCATCGTGGTGAGCTGAATGAAAACAAGGATGTGTCGAACTAATGCCTTTGTGTTTTAGTGTGCTGTGAATTGTTTCGATTATTCTATTCCGGTTTGATGGCTTAACCTGCAAAAATGAAGTGTACCTATACTCGATACATGGCTTGTAACCTGGGTGTATGATAATCTAGTGGGATACCTTATTGATTCAATGTGTGAAGTGTTAGCTGAAAGTAAACATCTTTATTGTTTCTAGCCTATAATTGATGTCTGTATAGGAATCCCCAAACTGTTGATCTTCTAGTCCGGTTTTACAAAAGGAACCCTGGTGAGGTGTTCTCATGCCAGTGGTGGATGGGGCATTACCTTGGCAAAACACCGAAAAGACATATTTGCTGGAGTAACACGGCGAAAATCGGACGCTTGGATAGAGGTGTGCTCACCAAGAGCCAACGAGAGGAGATTGCCAAAATGGGTGTCAAGAGTGCGACTACGAAGGTGAACAATAAAGGTGCCAAGTCGTTTTCTGGAACAACGTCATTGAAAGCCACCGGGTCTGGTTCTTAGTGCTTCTACGTGTTTGATCATGGACAACGGATGAATATTGCCCTCACTGAACAACATTTTTCCCACAAGGTATTATTTCCCAAAAGGGTTTGACCTATATCATTGACCAAAACCTTGTGTATAAAACCCAATCTGATATTTCTATGCTTCATACTTGATTTATTGTAGTTGAATGGATGGTGGAATGAATGGTCCATCATTTAAATTCTGACTCTGTGGGATTGTTGTTGTATGTGTTTCAGATCCTTTCCCAGTACCTCCGATCTCAGGTCATATCCGCCCCATTTTGGTCTTCAACTCCTACGGATGTATCCGGAGCTGGTCACAACTTGCTCCAGCAACCCTGTGATGCCAGCTGCTTTGGTCGATCTACCAACCCGGGCTTTTTTTGACAGCCTTGATTGGTCCAGTGATTTGTGGGAGGATGCCAAGATGTTCGAAGTAATTTCCTACCTGAGGGGAAATTACAATCTTAACTTAGGGGAATGGAGGGGCTCTTTTCCAACATCTTTGTAAAACAAAAAGATGTTGGCGCTAGATACGTGCCCGTGGCCATGGCTGCCACGTTTTGCACAACTCTGCAACACTAATTATAGAGGCGTTGCGTTTGCAATAGCAACTGTTCCGAAATCTGTGAACTCTGCTGGGAAAAGGGCACTGGGCAGTTGGATGGCTATCAATTATATGCAATGGTTTGCAACAGTGCTCCCATGAAGTCAATAACATATGGGGTGTTCTTAAAAGATGGATGGGTTACAACAAATCTATGATAATTTCACTATTTTTATTTAATTTTTGGGGAGACCGGGTGGGTACGTACTAGGTACGTACTAGGTACGTACCAACCCGTACACCCGTACAAAGTGCAATATTTTGCCGGATAAGGCCGTGTTTTCCCGGATGAAAACCCAACCAAATTACGTACTTTTGGGGTGTTTTGACAACCTCGAAATTCACTCTGGCAAAATGCGATTGTGCTTTCATTCTGCTTAATCTTGCTCATCCAGAATAACACTTGATGTTTTAATGAGTTTTTTTCCATCAGCGTCATTGAATATGGCCTTTATAGCCATTCAGTTCAGGGTTTTGTTAGCGATTTGAATCTCAGCTGCCCTCTGGGACCCTCCGAGCCTGCCATGGTTGGTCAATTGCGCCAGCTGCCTTCCAAAAAGCATAGTTGTTCAGATTTGGAAAAAGGCCAAACGAAGTTGATCGCAGTGAAGAAGGAACATGAATCCCCTCAAGACTTAGATGCCAAAATCAAGGAGCCCTAGAGCTGACATCTTGTCACGTCCGTTCATGTCCAACACTTGTTATGTTACAGTTTTTGATGTCGGCACAGGCATACAAAACACAATTAAATAACAAGATTTGTTTGACCCAAAATCCGTATTCGTTGTGTTTCCCCAGGAGTATGAGCGCATGATCGCAGAATTGAAGAACAAACACACCAATGAGGGGAAGAAGGTTCCTTGGGAGTGTGGGGTGCTCTGGGGTGCTGGTCCATTGGCTGGGGGTTTTCCTATTGACGTGTCTTCAATTTAATAGTTTGTGTTATTTGTCTTGTACATAAAGAGGTGGTATGTGAATGACAATGTGCATAAACCCTGGACAATTTTTTTGGTGTTTTTTCTGGCGTTTGCACTTTGTGTGGTTGGCCCCAGGCATCTTCTGCCAATGCCAGTCCTGAAGCTGAGACTCAACCAGCATCTCAGCGGCATGGAGCAATCCATGATTGTAATCTAGATCAATGACATTTGATACATGCCAAACATGAAAAATTTTTGTCATGCTGATCGATTTACCATGGTACTTTTAGGGCGCTTGAACCAACGGTTGATCTATCCCAGCAACAAGTACCAAAGGTTTACCTAGTCGCCTTCTGTCGCCTGAGGCAAGTCCAGAGGAATTGAGTGCTGCGAAGGATGCTACAAAGAAAGCTTCTGCTGTGAAGGCAGTTGGGAATCCTGACTGCAAGCCTCCCAGCTCTAAGCTTAATTCCAGGGAAAAGGTGAAGGGTACTTCTCGCCAACCAGGGCAACAGAAACTGTTTGTCAAAGCAGAACCGCGAGCAACCGTCCCTCCAGGCAAGTCCAACACTGTCCAGGAAACTACTGACCGTCACCAGGACCCTTCTTCCGCCCTTGTGCCAGTCAGACGCCTTCGTGAAAAGGCAACTGCCCCACCACCTGCAGAAGCGGCTGATCCGGCACTGTCTGATCTGAAGAAGGTGGAAACGGGGTCTTGATTTGATCAAATTCATTTTGAAAATATTGGATGCTCGTCATTGGTAGCCATGATGATGCCATGCATGACAAAATCAGCCCGGTTTGGGTTTGGGATACTCCACAATTGTCGATCTGTAGGAGACCACTGTTCCATGCCATATCAAGGCACATTAATATAGAACATCTCTTTGTAGCACGCAACTCTATTGGAAATATTTCTTAGTTGGAAACCAATCCTTCGATCCATATGTAGGCGAACGAAGCTCTACAGAAGCAGCTCAAGGAGTTGCAAAACCAGATCCGTGATGGCTCTACTTCAAGTTCAAGCACCCCGAGCAGCCACAAGCGCCCCCGCAGCTCCCCACCATCATCCGCTGACACCTCCAAGCGGATGCAGACTGCCCAGGATGCGTCTGATGGCCTATCCGAGGAGGAGGTTGCAAATCTTTTCGGTGATGATGAGGGTTGCGAAGATGAAGGTGATGCTGATGCTGGTGCTGGAGGAAATCAGGATGATACTGATGAGGATGAGGAAAAGGAGTTGTCGGAAAGTGCAAAAAACCAACGACTGAGGAGGATTTGTGAAGTAAAGCCTGGTAGTGGGGTGTGCCGGGTACCAGATGATGTGCACCAAAGGTGGAAAAAGGGTGGAGCTGAACGACTGAAACTTCGGGACGAACTGGAGAAGTGCGGCTGGGACAAGGCTGGGGAGGGAATAGAAAGAGGTCTTCAGGTACCCAATCTCTTGATTTAAAGAGTTCCACATCTTGAAATAATCAGCTCATGCAAGCACCGTAGCTATCAGTTTCTGAAAGGTTCCAATCACTTTTCTTTTCTCGGTGGTTCTGGAAAAGGTGGTGTGGGGGCAGGGGTCAGCAAACTATGGTGGGTAGCAAGGGTGATTATGTCAGCAAGCAAAATTGCAAACCATTCACATATATGTGAACTTGTTTGGCAGGATGCCTTTGTGAGCCACCTCATCAAGATCAAGGAGAGATCCAACAAGTTTGCTCGTACCAAGAAGAGGGGCTGGTACAGCCGAGACAAGATGAAAGCAAAGCTTGGTTGGAGCAAGTACTTTGCCATAATTGATTGCTTGGGTGTATGCAAGGGGCACGTCTTCTCATTGCAATTTCCTGAGCTTGTCTTTGATTGTGTTGGTTCTCTTCAACTGCTGATCTTTTTGTTTCAAGTTATTTACTGCTTTGCTTCTTCAATTTCTTTCAGCGCGCTTATGTTTTTTCCCTTCACCATCCACTACAGGCAGTACATCGACAGCGTCGTAAAGTACTGCGAGCGGAAGGGCAATGAAACCCTCATCAAGAGTCTTGTCAGTTTGGTTTTCAGTTTTCTTGGATATACAGACTGTGGTGCATTGATATTTTGACATTGTCGAATCGAAACCGATGTTGTCGAGCCACCTTTTGCAGAACAAATTCTTTTGGACGATCATGCTTAGGATCCATACGATTGCTTGGCCCAAGTATGGGAAGGAACATGTGTGTGGTGAGCTGACCAAGGAAGGACAAGTACAACAAAGCCATCAACAAATATTACGTCGAGGTAGATGAGGATGATGAGAGTGTGGATGAGGATATCGAAAAGGTTGTCAAGGAGTCACGTCAGGACTGCCTGAACATCTTGGGGTTGCTTTCACTCTCTTCAACATAATCCATGGGATGTTTATGTATAGGAACTCTCAAATACTATGTAGGAAATTCTGTCAATGCATGCCATGCTTTTGGAAAAGGATAAGTCTGGGTTTTTATGTGTTTCAATGTTCCTATGCAAGAAAAAACTGCTGTTGGGGAATGTTTGGGATTGTGTTTCTGCTGTGCCTGTGTCTGTGTATAGCTAAGTGTGTGTGTGTGTGTGCGTGTGTGTGTGTGTGTTTGTGTGTTGCTGTGCTCTAATTGCTTGTCAGGAGAGACATGGAGCTGTGAAGCTTGCGCACGTGGATTCCAAGCGTCCACGGGATTCCCTGAAGCCGGCTGAACCTGTTGCCTCTGATCAGTCTGGGGATGATGCGCCCCAGGTGAACAAAGGAGTGCAGGAGACTATAGGGCCTGTATAGGGTGAAGATTTGGGGTGGCCACATTTGGGTCTGCGAGCGGGGTTTACTGATCTCATATAGGTCCATGCATTGATGTGCAAATATCAGCGGGAAATGAATGCCTGAATCAATCCAGCATTTTTGGCGATTTGCAAGCATCAGTTTTGAACCATGTGTTCAGGAGTTCAATGCTTTGAAGAAGTTTGGCGATTCCCTTCTGAGCAAGAGTGGCAAGTTGGGTGATCTTGGTAGCCAGTTGGACGTTGCCCTCACGGAGACTTCTGAGACTAGTCCACACCGAGACAGGATTGTCAAGTAAGGGACTCAGGCTGCTGTCACAACGCTAACATGCCTATATTATTTCTATGGCATGTCAATGGTTATTTTCCACGCAGGCCTTCACCTTCCACTCAGGTTTATTGTATCAAGGAAAAAATGATCATTCCAAACAAGAAATCCAACCAGTGGATGTTCATGCCCCCATGCAGTTGATTTGGACTCAGGTGCCAGCGAGCCTTGGAAGATGCCATCAAGGTCTTGGATGCTCAGTTTGAGCTGGTGGAATCCACCAAAGTCGAAGTTGCTGACCTCAAGACAAGTGGTCTTCCTGAGACTGAACACAAGCGGCCCCTTGTCAACATTTAACCGGTTCATGTTAAGGTCACCTTGGATCCTCTTAACATTTGGAAAACGTTGGGCCAAGCCAGTTTTGTAACTGACCTCCTAACCATCTCCCAGCCATGCGGATGATGCTAATGATTGCTAAGGTTGGCTGGCAAATGCGAGGACCGCATCAAAGAGTCAACGAAGGCATGCTCAAAGGTCATCACGGCTGAATCCACTGCGAAGAATCTTAGCATTGACTAGGCTGCGAGTCAATATGCCTTGAAGGTATGCCAGGTTAAGGTTAGGTGAGGTTTGGTCCGGGATCATTGGTGCATTCAACCCAAAATTGGGATCATCTCGAATTCAACCACTATAAATCTATAGGATCATCTGTGCATTCAGTCTCGCCACACTAAAGGGAGGTCAGGGATACGCATTGCTGAGAGAAGTAAAACAATTCTAGCGCAGGTCATTTTAACACAAATTCTGGAACATTGCGATGTGAAGGTATAAATGCTACTATGTTGGATGCTGGGTTAATTTTTCCTCGTGTAGCCCAGCCTGTCCAGGAATGTCTTGAAAATTGTGAAGAAGCCCAGTGACTCATGAGCTTGAAATGGCTTGGGCATTTTGCCACGGAGCCTTTCAATACATAGGTGTGTTGATGTGCTCTGCCAATCTGTTTCCATCTTTCAAAAGGATCGGTGTATGGATCGGACTAGTTGGTTGGTGGGAACTCGAGATTGATCTCGAGTTGATTCTGAAGGGGATCACATGCACAGCATGTGAAAACACGCATCCAACACGGATGCAGGATTCAAGCAAATACAGATCCAGCTAGGTGTGTCCTGCCGATGGTGTGGAAACAAGTAACACGTGCCAGCTTCGAAATATGCCGGGTGGTTTTACAGAATAGTGGAAAACAAAGATCAGAGTACCATGAAATCAAAATACATTCTCTGAAGAACATGCACGATCACTGCAGGCGCCAGCCATCCACCATTTGCCCGAACCAATTGGGGCCAGGACATCGTGGAGATCCTGGTGGCGTTTTTCATGGCCTCGCTGATTTTGTAGCGCGAGGAGTCAGGTACCCAGTGAACCCAAGTGAGGGAACATGTGCATGCGCATGTATACATGTGAAGTTACTGTGCGTGTGAACGCCTCAGCCATGGAACCCGGAACCTTCATCTATACCAAAAGAATGAATGCTGATCAACAAGTACATGGTTCGTATTTGTCACGGACACCATTCCCAACAAATCCCCCATAAGAAGTGCAGCATCGGGACAATTTGTTTATACCAAAAGGAAACAAATATTTTTCAACAAAATGAATTAACTAATTTATCGATGAGATCATGCTACCTGAGAATGATTGATTTCCCACAAATTGACAAAACAATGGCATCCATGGATGAACTTACACATGGTTCCCTTGCAGCTCACACCCGCTGGCCTGCATGACTTGGTGGAGCCATGGATGACTGGTTTGAAGATCTCCTGCATTTCGCTCCCCAAAGGAAAATTGCAAGGTTGCTCGACTTCAAACTGTCATGTTCAAGTGGGTGACAAAACTTCCTAGCAATAGCTGATTTTTTGTCAATGTGGGATATGGTTTCCACCTTCATAGCTGGATCCCAGGAAAACTGATGACATGGAAAAGTCCAACGAATGCGCTGACTTCAGTGAACCACCGCTGTACCACGAATACTTCGAAAGGGATGCCCGCCATACGGAAGTGGAATGTCCCAGTCCTCTTCAACAGGATGCTCGTGTGTCATGGCTGGCAATGGTCCAAGCTGTAGGCAAGCCATGCATAAACACGCGCCAGGTTTGGTTGTTGAAGATTATACTTGGTAAATTATCTATATTCATCTGTTGTGTTGTTGTGTGTCTTCAGATTTTTTTCAAAAACAATTGCCCTCAGAATGTTAATTGTGAAGTGGCAACATAAAAGAAAACATATTCGAACCAAAAAGACCATCAAAAGCAATGGGTTATATAGGGATAATTCCTTCCTTGGCAACCTGATTTTTGTGGGTGCCTCTCAGCTGATTCTTTGTTCATTGCGAGTTTCGTGGGCGAACATGGCCTAAGGAGCCGGTCTCTGCTTCATTGGCTGCATTAGCCGATGCTTTTGACGCATCCACTTTTGATTGGAAGTCAGTTCGTCAATTCGGTATCTTGAACCACTGCGAAAAGAAACCCAGTTCCAGCTGTGGTAAAGTATTGGCACACGCCAAGAACCAAATCACAGCATTCCGAGAACACATCGGTGTGCGGGTATGCGTATTTAAGATCGGCATCACATGTAACCCTGTCCAAAGGTTCAGGTCTTACAGTGATTTGGGATTTAGTGTCATGTGGGTAATATGTAAGTCTGACAGCGTTGATTTGATATCAATGCTGGAAGCAGCTTGCATTGCTCTGTTTAGTGCCCATGTGGGTTGTAGAAACAAACCTGGAAGTGGAGGGGAAGGAGCATTGGCTCGCAGGAATCCTCCGGATCCACCTTACTTTTTGTACATCACCGGGGCATCCGCATGTCAACCAAAATTGGTTGGCTAAAATGCGGTTTGAGCAAGAATAGGGGTGGTGATGTGTGGAAAAAATGTTCTTACGCATGTGCAATGGCTGCATGCATCAGCTCAGCATTCTTGCACTTGCATTCAATCAGCCTTGCATTCAACAGCCTAGATTCAAAATTAACATTGGGCCAAAAAAGTCGCTCTGGCCGAGGCACCTATGTCTGCCATCGCAGGGCTTGCTCGTGCGGAGGCTGCAGAGAACCCAAGGGCTACTGCTGCCATCCATGACCTTGCAAGGGTTCGATTGGAAGATGCTGAGTTTGCTGGCCAAAAAGTGCTGGAGAAGCATGGCTGCGCTGTTCCGATTCCGATTGACCATGCAACACTTGGACCTGAGAAACGTGTGCGTCAGTTTCCCCACATCAAGTTCTCGAACTGGATCAAGTTCCTCCTCAAGACAGGCCGCTTGCCAATGTTGATGACTGGAAGCAGAGACTTGCAATCAATGCGTGTGAAGTTGAAGGAATTCTGGCGCAGGTACCGAGAGATATACCCGTCACATGGTATCTTCTCCTTGGAACGGTCTGGAGTTGACCTCAGCCTTGTCATTCCATGCATGGCCCATGCTGATGAAGGCCGTTCCTACAAAAAACAAGCGATATGGATCCTGAGCACACACAGTGCTTTAGGCCGTGGGACACGTGCATGGCTTGAAGCAGGTGGAGGGAATGTGCCTCTCCATCGCAATGGCTTTGGTTTGAACTATGTGGGCTCCACCTGGGCCAGTCACTGCATGTTTGCTTGCATGCTGCGCAAGTTCCACAAGAAAGACCCGCAGGTTCTGGACAACTTGTTGGCTCTGTATGCTGATGACATGGAAGCTCTTCTGAAAACAGGGGTGCGAGGTATGGATGGTACTCCTGTGCGCTGCTGCCTGATTGCTTGCAAGGGGGATCTTCCGGCCCTAGCGCGTGTGGGCAACATGCTCCACACATTCAGCAACACACCACGTGCCGCGAGTACACGCACACCCTGCAAGGGGATTTGCTGGATGTGCAAAGCGGGACAAGAGGCTGATGTGCGCCGTGGCTTACATCATATCCCCTTCGAAGACAGCTCTGGACAGCCTCGATGGGAGCAGTCTTTGGGCCAGCAGCAGCCTTGGCGCCATCCACCACCCATCTTGAGAGCCTCGCCGCTTTCTGAAGCAGAGCAATGGAGATTTTTCCAAACTGACGTCTGGCATAACCTACACCTCGGTGTGGGTAAACATTGGTGCGGATCATCTTTCGTCACCTTTGTTGAGACTTTGGAGTTTGCTGACGGTGTGAATTCGATGGATGACAAGATGCAGGCTTTGAACGTGGAGTACAAAGCTTGGTGTTCAGCGAAGCATCTGACGCCACATGTGGAAGAGCTTAGCCGTGAGACAATTGCCTGGCCCATAGCTTCCAGTTGTCCATGTGGCAGTTGGCACAAGGGTGCTGCTACCACTCACTTCATGCAGTTCCTTGAAGACTATTGCGAGAAGAGGGATCTCAAGAATGCAGCGGACCCACTGCTCCAAGCCATTGCCCCTTGGCTGCACAAAAGGGTTTGACAATGGAACTGTTTTGGTTTGACTCCATTACAATAGTTTTTCTGTCATTCAGTGTTTGCCCTTAGGCTGTGGGAACCTCGGTCATGAATGCCGTGATGGCCAGTTTCTTCCGAGAAGGTTTTTTCATCCGGGCTTTCAAAGCTGAGAAGCTGGCCAAATTGTGGCTTCTTTTTTTGCAGAAGTATAGCCGTGCTGCTGAATTAACCTACCAGCGCGGTCTAGCCAGGTTTGCTTTGACTCCCAAGCACCATATGTTGCATCATGGGTGCATTCAGTTGCTGCGTCAAGCCCAGCATGCCCGCCAAAATGGCACTGGCTGGGCGGTGAGTCCCCTGGCAACCAGTGTCCAAATGCAAGAGGATTTTGTGGGACGCCCATCGAGGCTAAGCCGAAGAGTGAATGCCAAACGCATTCACACAAGAGTATGCCAAAGAAGTTTGATTGCTGCTATGGAAGCCTTGAAGCAATCTGACCAAGATAAGCGTGGTCTTTTTTTCAACCAGTGCCCTCAATGAGACAGCTGTTCATTGAAAGTCTTGATGATGCGAAATAACGTGGCCACACAGGCAATGCAAGCTGCTGATATTGGTTTGGGGCATATTGAAAAATATGGCCATGAATCGCTGGCACGAAATCACGAAAACACCTTGTGAAGCAAGAAAAGTTAGCAACACAACTGGTGGCGCTGTGCCTTTGGTGTCTGGAAGGTTCAGAAGTTGCTTTTAGCATGGGAATACCATTGTTTGATGCCAACATATTTGAACAGGTAAGAGGCAACTGTGATTTCAATGATGTTTCTGGTGATTTCTAATGATTCTGACATGTTTCCAAGAATTCTGAAATACCCAGAAAATCAAAGGGGCGTACTTTTGTGAAAGGGGCGTGTTTTCCCCAAGAAGCGGGTCTGACCTGTTTTTGAAGGACAAACCGGATGCAGGTATATATATATATCACCCCAGTGGGACAGGTTTATGATTTTTTTAGTATTTTTCGATAGTAGACTGCATTGCTGTCTCTGCTGCATCAATCTGTTGCTGAGACAGGGGATTGTTGATGGTTCATTTGGAGAGCGTTGGGTGCCATGAGGTCCTCGAGGTCCCCTCACGATGGAGAGGCCAAGCGGAACGTAGCGGCGCAGTCGTTTCCAAGCGTACCTGGTTGGCCTGGTTGGGTTTCACATGAGCCCTGCATCCCCTGGTTGGCCCCATAGTTCCTCATTGTTGATAGGTAAGTGCTTCGCAGCCAGGATAAAATCATGCCATCATCTCAAGTACGTCTGCTCGATTGGAAACCCAAGAGCTGATGTAGTCCCTGAAAGCTTGGGTTACTTGTCAAGTCGTCGTGCGATTTCCGAAGGAATTCATGATAATTGTAGCGTTTCATCATGCATTGATCTAGTCTAAGGCTGAAAGAAATGATCTTTGCAAAAAATGTTCCCACCCAAGATGCGAACATGTCCCATGGCACTGGGTTCACAAAGCTCTTTGGACAGTCATCGGGGAAAATGGGTTCATGCAAAGATATGCAAAGTATCAACCATAAACACGTACAACATGTGACGCATTGACCACCCATCCGTTGACCAACCATTGACCCAGCCCAGGACAGGACGCCAGATGGAAGGCTGGTCCTGAGAAGAGAATCTTCGCTGCGTGGCGGCAATGTTTGGGGCACCTCTCGCATTCCTCTCGCACCCGGGATTGTGTGCATCAGCGCAAGCGTTCAATCAATCAGTGAATATCAGCGAGAGAGATATGCATGTGTATATATCTATATTATATATATCTCGACTCAGACGGATGTTTTTTTCTTGTTTTTTTCTTACATTATGTGACATTAAATGTAGCATGCTGTCTCTGCTGCATCAATCTGTTTCTGAAACAGGAATTGTTGATGGTCACTTGGAGGGTGTTGGGTGCATTGAGGCCATTGAGGTACGCTCGCGATGGGGAGGCCAAGCGGGACATAGCGGCGCTGTCGTTTCCAAGCGTACCTGGTTGGCCTGGTTGGGTTTCACATAAGCCCTGCATCCCCTGGTTGGCCCCATAGTTCCTCATTGTTGATGGGTAAGTGCTTCGCAGCCAGGATAAAATCATGCCATCATCTCAAGTACGTCTGCTCGATTGGAAACCCAAGAGCTGATGTAGTCCCTGAAAGCTTGGGTTACTTGTCAAGTCGTCGTGCGATTTCCGAAGGAATTCATGATAATTATTGCATTCCATCACGCATTGGTCTAGTCTAAGGCCGAACATGTTCAACGGCACTGGTTTTACAAAGATCTCTGGACCAGACAATTCTCGGTGAAAAAGCATCGGCATGGCCAACTCTTGACCAAGAATCAAGATGGTGACTGAATGGTGACCAACAATTGTGCAATTATATAATCGTTTCCGAAAAATATCACTTACTTGGCACACAAATCGGCTAATCGATCTCCCCTGGAGTTCAGGTGGAGTTCTATCAATCCATGCTGGATGAACTGAACACACTTGACTGGCGACGTGTCGTCTACGCACTTCATTCGCCCTTCGCCGACGTGCACCTGGCATCCATTGGCAAGGACACCAGGGGTGTTGGACCATGTGTTGGTCATATCCCCCCGGGTCGCAGGCCGTGTTGAAGGATTAGAAGCACCTTGGAAAACAACAGGCCATCCCCACAGGGGTAGCTTTAATTGAAGCTGAGTGGAACCTGCCGTGATGTGAGGGAGGTTCACACTTGCAGCGACTGATAGTGACTGATTCACGATCTGATTCACCGTCATTGATCATCAGCGTGCGACTAGTATTAGTGCCCAGATGTGCCCAGCTAACCAGCGTCACCTAGCATTGCCAACCTGGCAGTTCGGCAGAGGCTTGGTAACGACTGGTACCAACTGATATCAGTTAGGAAGTTCAGCAGCGTCCAGCAGTCCTGAGCTGAGATGTCAAGAGACATGTGCGTGACAGCAATATGACACGAAATGCAGCGTGTTCCAATCGTTTCGCGTTCGATGGTAGGATCGGTAAAGCTGCGGGCGCGGACGCCTGTTCGCAAAATGGCACAGAGTCGTAGTTGGTGACCTATGATTGATCATCAAATCCAGCAATCAGGAGCCCTTTCGACGTCCAGCATGGTTAATGTCTTTAAATATTATATTAATCAACTGTCTGTGAATGTCGTTCAGCCGTTGAGGATAGCCCACGATCGATCACACATATCTCCCTTTGCGACAGCAGCTGATGTGGTGAGAACATTGCTGATGGATGCTATTATTACTGGTGTAACTTTTCTGATGGATGCTATTATTAATGTTATCTAATGGTCAGTGTAGGTGGGAATGACTCCAAGTTTGATGCTTGTCAGGGAAACAATCCCGCACCCGGCCAGAACAAGAAGAGCTGCTTCTTTCGCAAACGCAAACTGGTCAGAGACCTGGCAGCTGCGATCTTTGATGATGCAGCTGTCACCCCGACATCGCCGGCAGCTGAGCAAAGTTGAGCCTCTCAGATTTCTGTTTGAATAGCTTCTCCGTGGGTGTTTGGCTCATGGATTTTGTCGCAGGGAGACCGCGGAAAAATGGCTGGAAAATGCCCCCCCAACTTCAGAACTTGGCGGTGCTTGATGGATGGTTGATAAGCTGGTCAGTCAATGGCCTTGATGAATTCTGAAGCAATGGGTAATCCATGGTCCCATGGTCTAACCCCTTGCTTCGGCCAAAAAAAGGCCCCATGGTCTTAACAGTGGTCGGTTATTAAGGTAAGCCATGGTTGAACATAGTGAGTTTGGCCGATGGATAAGCATGCTGGATATTGGTCAATGTTCATTCGTCATGGTTGATCATGGGTACTGACTTCTCACGAGTTCCTGGTGATCACGTGCCGGCCTCCAGCCATTTTGTGGTTCTCGCGCGGTTTTCCACGGTTACCCCGTTCTAGCCGAAAATCCAAAGGATCTTTTGCGAATCGAAACCTTGGGTCAGGTTCGAGAATCTAGGGCCCTAGGGTTTCTTGAGCACTCCGCCGGGCGATTTGCGGTCACCAAGTGACCGTCGAACCTGCCCTTTGAAGCTGCGGCAAAACAGTGGGTTCCATGCACCACCGGGTCGTTCACTGACTCAGAGGAGTCAAATCAAAGTTGTGGAGAGAATCCATATGAATCCATGTTATCCTGTTGGATCTTTTTGGCAGAACAAGTCACTCGTCGAGTCAACTGTGGGTCCCGGTCTTCGCTCTTCCCAAACGACCTCCACGGATTTGGACATTCTTGGTATCCTGTCGCGGCCTCAGCGGCCTCGTGCCGCAGGCAAGGTTGCAATGTACGTTTTTGCCTTGAGGAACGACTCATCCTTGACATGGAGGAGCTTCGAAACATGAGCTGATCTACTAACTGATTCATTCTCATATATTCTCATCTACCTTAGGTGATCAAAATGGACTCTAGCATACTTTGGCTGATTTGATGTCTTATCTTATCAGCTGCCACTTGTAGCGCCGACCAAATGCTTTCTGAAAATTGATTCATTGCAGCAGCGTCGTGATCAAGTTTTCCCAAAGAACCGGAACTTGTGAGCTGCCGGTGCGATGGGAGTTAAGATGCCCACCCCATATGCGAGGCTGGTGCTAGACCGCCTATTCTCAGCAGTTCTCAATTATGTCGATTTTGTCACTGACATCTTGGTCATGCTGGAGTATGGGTGCTTTCTGCGAAACGCACTGAGCACCAGATGCGCCGTGGCTGTCGATAACCTCAGCATGGAAAGCTGGATTCCTGTTTGCCAACCGCATTGGTGGTGGTTTGGGCTTAGCCTCTCCATTTTGGTGGTGTCAACTGTTGCACAAGCCTTCGTTTATACCATTCGACCCGGTCAACACGGGGGATTTTGCTGCTTCTGTTGCTTGGGGATCTTCCAACTGACTTACCTTCGAGACCTTGGCATGGCCATTTGTTTTCCAGATGCTGCACAAAAGGAAGCGGAAATCAATTCCTCGCTGAGCAGAGACCTGATGGTGAAGATTTCGGAATGCACCCCCCAGCTCTACCTGCAGACATATATCCTCTTCGCCATCCAAGCGCAAGGTGACCAACTGAAAGTCATATCAACTCTGGTCTCAGCAGCTTCGCTGGCTCTCGGACTAGTGAAGTTCATGGCGGCACAGTCAGGCTTTCAGGGAATTCTGGAGACGTTTCCCCGGAAATTGGCGGTGGGTCTGTTTTTGACCACGGATCAGCTCTTACGAGCTTGGGCGTATGCTGTGATGCTGTCTGAGGCGGCCTGGCCTGTTGGGGTCCCCATCATGTTGCTGTTCCCGCTAGTGTCGTTGATCCTTTGCTACAAGGCATTGGGCACCAGCGGTTTTGGAGGTCTCTGTCTTGCCTTGTCTGCTGGGGTCTGGGCAGGCCACATCTTACCACTTCTAAGCCTCACCAGCACATTGACGCCTGACCCCAAAGACTTCCGGGGTGCGGAGGTATGGAAGCGAGCGTACATCCGTTTAGCGTTGCCGCTGCGATATCTTGAGATGACTTCCTGTGGTGTGGTTGGATTCACTGTAGCCAAAACGGCCTGTGGGCAGGTGCCAGTGATTGAGATGACCACATTTTTCATTCTGATGTTTGGAAATCTCATCGTTTGCATCGGGATTATTTTGTGCACGAGATCCCAGGTTCAGGTAAATCCAAGCGAAGAATCCCATCCTGAGTCGCCACCCCTTACGCTGGTGGGGGCCAATTGCAATGGCACGCCGGAGTGATGCTGAAATGGTGACGACATTTTTTGAAGCCGAAACAAAGCAAAACTGAACGCGGATAGATTCACTGGGTACAGATAAGGAAGCCAAAACATGACTCGTCAAAACATGTATCGTCAAAACATGTATAGATTCACGATGTGTTTCACCCTCGTGTTCGGACTCAAGATGAGTTCGGCAGTTGCAGCAAGAAGATCCCAGCGCATGGCACTGCCAGCATGATGCGCTTGGTCCAAAAGCTGCGCTGTGGAGGTCGGCTCATCCACAATGACACTCCCAACTGAAGCTCGAAGCAAACCATGAACAAAGTTATGCAAACCTATAGCTTTGCATCTTTCAATCGTTTTTGTACATCAGATAATCTCTTTAACCATCAAATTTTAACCAAGCAGAATATAGTGCCCGATCATTTATATCAACCACCAGTGCCTTCAGTGCCGCAGTTTGCAGCACGCTGAATTTCACACTGTAGCCGCTTCCCAGGCGCCCTGAACAGCCAAAGCACCTGGCAGAACACCATGAATGAACCACGAATGAACCATGAACATCAGCTGTGAATGATGCATTCCTTGACATCATGCGTAGTCAGGGATGGTCAACAGTAGTTATGACAGTACCGCTTTTCACCCAAAAATCCTGAAATCAAACAAATGGCCATGATGAAAATAGCTGAAGCACTGGAAAAGTGACCCCAAAACTTCATCACTGCAGTGGCAACGCTTCATGCCCGGCACAGGGCCGGGGTACGCTTTCCACGACGCGGTGCCATGGACCGGCACGGGGACCGTGACGGTGGTCGTCCCGCCGCGATGAGCAGATGCTGCCCATGGACCCTGTTGGCTCTGCGGAGGGCACCTGTGGTGGTGAATGAATGGCGAATGAATGGTGAAAAAGGTAAGATTCATGGCTTTCAATGTATATGGAAGTCAATGGTCAATGGCTAATATAAAGGTTGACCAAACATGGTGAAAAGGATTTGATTATGGTCCATTGTTGGTCATCATGCTCACCATCATGGCCCTTCAGCCACAACAACCCATACCTATACTTCTTTTAAATATAATGACGAGTTTTGATAGTCATTGGGATTCTTCGTCATCAAAACCCTACTTGGATGTGCCCCCACTGCTCGTAACTGGGTATTAAGCAGAATTATGCGTGTTATAAGCCTTGTATGCTTAAAGACCATCGCTATATCCCGGTCACAACCTCACCTGCAATCAGCTGCACATCCAAGTAGTTGTTTCGCCATGATTGTTGGTTATTATCAATTCTCCCCTATTGTCAACCATGAATAGCTGCTTATCACCCCTATGACCCCCTAAATCAATCTAAATCACCTATAATCAGCACTTTTGTAGTAGTTTAGCCATGATTGTTGGTTATCATCCCCCATTATCAACCAATGTTAGCCATCATTGACCACCCATCAGCGCCATGAGCGCGCAACGACGTGAGGATGCCCTTCAGCGCCCGGCAGCCACGGCCGCATGCGGAGCCAAGTCTTCAAGGCTGTGGGGTGCGGGTGATAGAGATGAAATGGCTATGGGTCAATATTAACCAACCAATAATGGGGGATAATGACCATCCAATAATAAGGAAAACAATGGTTAGTGATAGGGGAACCAGTGGTTCAAATATGGTGGTTTCTTAAAATAGGGGACCCAAAAAAATGGTTGGTTTATTACTATAAATGACTAGAAATGGATGATTTGGGGGGTCCCCTATTTTGAGAAACCACCAAATGGTTGAAAAAACTGAATTTTTTGGTATAACACCACTTGATGACACGGTATAGGTAGGAATTTAATCATGAGTAACATATGATTAATTAGTATAAAACCGTTTCAAACCTCCATAAAATCAGGCAGTTGAATCATTTTCATACTAATCATTTGATTTTATGAAGGTTGTTTTGCCCCCTCTGGCTTCGCGACTTCTCACACGGAATGAGTGAAATGCTTCTTTGGGAGCTGTGGCTGGTGGCTCCGGGCCGCTCAAAGCGCGCGTGTGCGGACATTTTCCTGCATTGAACTCGTTTTTCTTCATCCCTTTCATACAGCCTGCGTCACGTCTTGCAGCATTAGGGTGGGTTGGGGTTGGCGATGGGGTGGGACATGGTAGGGCACTTCGCCGTTCGCTTGCATTTGCATACCATGATGATGCCACGTGCAAGGCATCGGCTGGGCTGGGATGTCAGCGTTCGCTTGCACTTGCAAATCGTGTTGCTGCTACGTGGACGGACTCTGCTTGGGTGGGACGTCAACGCTCGCAAAGAACTTTCGACGGATGAACTTGTCGGGAAAAACCTGTGCACATGGACACGTTGTGCACGAGGTATGTGTCCTGCAAACCAGGATGGCAAAGCGCCCTCGAAGCCTGGCGTGAGGCCACACAAGTACTCACAGCTTGGCGCAAACCCCGGCGGGTTTCGAGCGTTTCCCGAGCGTTGGCTGAACCCAGCAGCAGAAAACTGAGCAGACCTACCTACCTGGTGATCACTGTTGGTGTGATGATTTGGGGCGTTCTACAAGTGACCCTTTTCTGGACTGTCCGTGAAAACCAGAATCGGTTCAAATTCAAACTTGCTGATTTATGATTAAAATGATATTGTGATTATTGTTGTTATTTTCATTCTTAGAATTATCGCCATTATATACTATTTTTTAATACTATTACTATTACTATTACTATTATTTTTATTGTTATTATTATTGTGCTTGCTTTGAGTCTAAAACGAACCCTAGAGGCAGACAAGATCGGGTCAGGCATAGACACAGTGCGGCCAGGACTGCGGCAGCAGACAAAGCTTCTGCAATACAGATGTTACGAAACCCTGCGACCCCCACCAGTGCCGGCCCTCAGCGCCAGGGTGAGTCATGTTGAAATTTCGAGCCTGGGATGCCTGTGGCATGAATGTAGTTATGGAATATTTTTGTGGGATGATATGGGTCCAATACCTGTCATATCATTCAATCGTGGGTAAAGCATGTAGAAAGGAACATCCCAGTGGGGAGATCTCTTCTGGCCATTTCTGGGATGCTCACCAGTTGCACAGGGTTTGGATCCACGCACGCACGCGTGTATACCGACATGTGTCAGTGCGGGCTTGCATGTATACCTACAGACGTGCAGACATTAATATGTACATTCATGCATGCATGCACCAATGCATAATGCAATCCTGTGTGTGTGCCCGCATGTTTGTGCCATTGCTGCAATATGTCACTACGAAAGACTTATTTGCCAAGTAGCAGTAGCAGTTTGAAGTAGCCAAGGCACAGGGATGTTTCCCTCAAGCTTCCACTAAGGGATGACCCACAAGTAATGTTAACCACTAATGGAAGTTGCTGCTAACACCTGGGGTTGCACAAAGGTTCCACCAAGAAGGTTCCAAGACAGAAACACCAAGGTGGTTCCATGAGGGGTTCCACGTTCCACCAAGAGGTCTTCCACCAAGAGCTGGTACCGCAACCACCGCTTGTCCCAGCATGAAGTGTTGACACTGGTCGAACACGTAGCCAAATGTGCTAAACCGATGCTTTCTTGGGAGGGTATGATGTGGCCTTTTTGCTAGCGCAATATCAACCTGGATGTTGGACCATTTGCTACCAACTAACGCATGAAATGCTATCTTCTATGTCAAGATCCTCAGTGCCTCATAACTTGGTGTTATCGATCATAGTCCATCACCGCATTCTTGGGTTGACTGGACTCAGTTCCCAACAGTCATTTTAGTTGGATAGTTGATATTAATTAACACAACGGCCTTTTTTGTTGGATACTAACATATATTAACCTCTTGTTACTGAGAATCCTTCGACTTTCTGAAGCACTCCCCTACTATGAACCCAGCTCAACCAGCTACATCAACCAGTTCATCAACCAGCCTAAGCACCAGCTGCTTAGCAACTCCGCAACGGGCTCCGCAACGGGAGGTGCTTTGCTGGACGTCGTGGCTGAGATCGAAGAACTCCATGGTCCCAAAGAGGTCACGGTTCTGTTGGTGTCCTTCGCCAGGCGGAGATCGAAGCAGCTTGCGACGCTTCGCGTCGTTGTTTGGAAGGGTGGATCTTCGCGTGGCAAGCGGACAGCAGGCTGGCGTTGAAGTAGTGATAGGAGCGATAAGATAGCAATAAGTATGTAATGATTAGCAGCTACTTGTGATTGGAAAGATGATGATGATGATGATGATGATGAGGATGATGATGATGATGATGAGGATGAGGATGATGATGATGATGATGATGATGATGATGATGATGATGCTAATAACATCCATCAGCTTACTTATTGAGCATCAAGCCTTGAGACATGATCATTGAATATCATTGACATGTTACCTTGACTAGCAATCATGAAGCTTGGCTGTGGTTTGCAGCCCCCGAGTCCATAAGTTTGTTGACGGGGTTGATCGTGATGGTTATATGGTAACTGTGGTTAAGCCTAGCGATGGTTAATCATAATGATCATCATCAATGGATTTTTGATGGACAATGATGGTGAATGAAGATGGTTCAAAACACTGGTGATGGTTAATAACACTGGTTACTAACATAATGAAGGTGGTTCATAGCCATGGCTATTATCATACCACTGGTTCACAACATGACCTGGTTGATATATTGTGGAGCCACTGTCAGACAAGGGTTGGTGGCTTCACTGGCAACTCACAGCCACATCTACCATCGGGAAAAGCCTGTGGGAAAGCCTGGGGGCGAAGCGACAAATTTTTGGGCGCATCCGTCGACCAATGTTTAGCCAACCTCGAATCAGTATCCACCATCACTATATAGCAATCATTTAGGAACCTTTGAGGAATCACGAATCATTGTATACTAATCTTCATCCATCAGCATTCGATTCATGGGTTTGTTCAGCCACGCATTTGCCATGATTAGTTAATGGAATGATGAGCAACAATATTACATCCAAATAGTTGGTTGAGCCATGAACACAGCTGATTTAGCATGATTTAGCTATCTTGATTAGTTCAACTTTGGTTACTAATAGCTTACTCTAGATAATCATCCATAGATGTGATAGCTAATCATCCACATAGTAAAAACTAGCGGCTAATCATCCATATAGCAAGCTGATGGATAATCATCAACAGATGATCAACCAATGAGTGGTGGTAGTTCATAAACGTAAGTGATGGAGGCATAGCTATTCTTATTTCCTATCAGTACCACTATGAACCATCTCTATTTTGAGAAAAGCTCGATAAATGTAAAAGTCGGCCATTTTAATTACATGGATTTCCTTAAATAGCCTAATCAACTGGATGATATCAATGGTTTTAAGCTGATGGATGATTCATTATTCATCCATCAATCATCTATCATAATCCATAATCATGATTGTAATGATTCATTATGATTACTGGATGATTCATTTTCATTATCCCTAGTATCTCTATGTATCTATTATGTACCCAAATAATAATGATCTTTATTGTCTTTATAATCATGAACCATTACTCCTTATCATTAACCATTATCACCCCACTATGAACCATCTCCATTTTAGCGAATAATGCCTAGTATTGTCGTCCCTAATCAATAACTATGTCTAAATATTCATTATTTATCATCCCTAGTGATTTACTAATTGATTGATATTATCATCCCTATTATTCCCAATAATTAGTTATTACGAAATTATCCATCAATAGGAATCATCACTAGATAATAGGGATAAATTTGTGGTTTTCCCCGGCTAAACTGTGTCGGGCGCTTCGCTGAAGCGGTTTTCAAGCCAAGCCCGGAGAGAAGAAGAGAAGAAGAAGGGACAATAAACAATGATACGTCTTTCGTATTAACCCCTAATAATTGATTATCCCCTCGTATTCATTAAACACTTCAGATTATCCCTATTATCAGTTCATCAGTTCATTATTAATTGGATTATTCATGAATATCCATTATTAATTGGATTATTCCCTCTTATTAATAGATATAGCAGATATTCATAGGAATGTTCAATGAATAATGATCATCAGTATGGTTAATGGTGGTTGCTAAAATGATCACAGGAATATGTTTGATAACCCAATTATTCCTGATGTTCATCAGTTCATTAGTCCTGATCTTAGTGATATTATTCGCTCATTTATTGAAATATTATCCCTGGATTATCCCTACTAACACTGATGATCCCTTGTAATCCCTTGTAATCCCTATGATCCCTAGAAATATTCTCCCTATTATTCCCTACTAACTAGTATATCCATCGCTATTATCCCTGATTATTCCCTATTATCCCTATTATCCCTATCATCCCTATTATCCATCGCTAATTTATTGATATTATCCCTACTAATTTGTTATCCCTTCGTTATTTCTCATCCATCACAAGCCTCACATCTTCGCTCCTGCAGGCGCGCGCTCTGGCGCTCGGCGCTGACTCTGCTGGAGCTGGCGCAAGAGGTCTTGGACCTGCCATGTCTGGGTCCGGGCGCCCGGGGCCACCGCTGGGGCCATGGGGAAGCCATGGCGAAGTTCCCGGGGAAACTGGGACTGCCGGGTTTCTTGGGTGGTGACAGGTTAGGATGTTGAGGTTGATACTGTTTTGACGGGTGGTTGCTGGTGTCGATGGTTATGATAATGATGAAGGGTGAATCTTCACAGTTGTTGGTGTTGATGGAAGGTTGGCAACCAAGGGGCCGAACCATGGTGCATGGTGAAGCATGGTGAAGCACCATGACACACAGCTGCACAGCTCTGCAGTAACCCCGAAGCTTCAACTCCAAAGCTTCAAAGTTTCCGAACGCCGACGTGCCTTTCTTCTGTGATCTTCTGTGTTGGTCAACCACTTGTACTCAATCACCACATGTCCTATTTTGGTGGCCCTGGGTGGGGAGATTCAGGCGCAGCGCTGCAAGCATGTGAGAAGAGCGGACAATGGCAGATCGCCTTGACGCTGTTGGAGGCGCGGGATTTGCGATGCATTTGGTAGGAAAATGGCGAGGTCAATATCTCCAAGCAACGTCCAATACCATCATCCAGTGATTTTGAAAGGATTTGCTAACCAACCATCATCTGGTTCCCCATCATTAACCACGAAGTTTTCCCACTATTATTGTTGTTGGTTGATATCAACCATCCATCCAGTGATTTCTCGGGGGCCTACAAATGTCTACAGGGTCTGGCTGGCGGTTTCGGAGGCTTACCAGTGGGATACAACTTGTGCAGGGACCCGTGTTGCATCCACGGTGGCAAAACCAGCGGGAAAACAAAGAGTCATGATTATTTCAGACAGGAGATCTCAGTTTTGTTTTTTTGGGCGATTTCTCATTAACCATGATTAAACATCCCTTCACCATTGTCAATTGTCCCTGACCATCCTTATCCACCAATTTGGTGTTTCTCAAAATGCTGGTGTCCCAAAATCATCCCATACTTATCCTCTATAGGATTAAACCAACATTTTTTGGGGTTCCTTATTTTGAGAACCCTCATTTGGCTAGCCCTCCTGAGGGGCATCTCCCCACATCCAACCGCGCCAGGATTTCAGTTCTCAACGGATCGTGCCTGATGGAGGGGCCTGGGCTTCCGTGTTGCAGGTCATGTGGGGGCAGCTTTGTCATGGAATGGTGCTGGTGAACCATGCTGCTCAAGGATGATGCTGATCAATGGTTGGTGAACCGTCGCTCATACATGATGATTCTGGTCGTGCAAGATTGGTTCGTAGTGAAGCTGAGGGAAGGAAGATCAAGCATGGTTGGGAAATGCTTGAAGATTGGTTCATGATTTGTTGGAAGTTAGTTGTTGGTCAATGGTCAAAACCATGATTCGAATGGTGAATGAAACGAGCGCTCGCAGATCGATCTTGCCCACCAGATTGCGAGCAACACTGCCTTTTGGTGCATCACAGCAAACAACAAAAGTATGGGATTTCCTTAGCCGCCATGGCAATGTAGGAACCGCCAGCGCCCTGTGTAGTTGGTCAGCTGCTGCAACCAATACGCACCCAGCAAACCTGGCAGTTGACGGTTGCTAAGCACTGCTACCACACCACTGGGTGATGAGACGACTATGGTGTTGTCATAACGCAGAGGTGTTACCCTTTGGTAAACTAACATGGCTGGCTGGAAAATCCATGATAAATGGATGATTTCCGAGGGTTTCCCAACAAAATGGTGGATTTTCCATTGCCAGGTTAGTTTACCAGAGGGTATTATCATCCAGAAGTATCCGGTTGGTTTGCTCCCCCGAAGTGGGAATGTCTTCAGGCTGGGCTCTTTGTGGCCATCCCAGGTCCACTTTGGACCCATGTTGAACGCGAAGCCCAGAACCAGTTGGTGGTTTCAAACATTATTATTTGGAAGGATTATGGAATAGCTATGGTAACTACGTTACTAGTGGTTATTTATATCTAGGAATTGGTTATTTTGAAACAGGGGGTTATCATCATTCAATCCTAAATTTGGATGGATCATAACTTATGATGACCACCCACCAGATGAACATGTGCCTCCTCAGTACCATGGGTGCCACCACCTTGACATCGCACAGTCAGCTGGGCGTGGAGATTGGCAGCGCGGCTGTTGGCTCTTGGAGCAGATGATGAGGTGCCCAGGGCAGTGACGAGAACGCGAACGCGTCCAGTCGAAGTGTTGGACACGAATTTGACCAGAAAAGGCCGTCACAAATTGTTGGACTTGTAAGTGAGTACTGTATTTGCTGGTTGTATGTTTTAGTTGGTGGTTAGATTGATGTTAATTACTTGGCAAATGGTTACGGTAAATTGTTGTTGGTTAATGAGTACCAGTTGGCAGATTGTTGGCTCATGAGTTTTGATTGAATCATGGTGAATGAGGACCTGTTTTTTTGGGCAATGGATTTTATTTTAGAATTATGAGCAACAATTGGACAGGCAACCTGGAAGTGAATGCACATTTCTCTAAGACAAAACACTGGATTGGTTGCCCGGAGGTAGCTTTGGTCGCAATCTCTGCTAGGGCTGATGAACCAAGTAAGATGTTGTACCAGAGGAATGTGACAAACCCTCCAAGGGAACGGTCATTCTAGTTACCCTTGTACAGTCACAGTAGCGGAGAGTGGTGTTGAAACCAGTAGCACATGGAATGAAACAATAGCTTTGCGAACAGAAGTGATGGAGAACAAGCCATGTAACGTACCAATTGGTGTGCAACGGGATCCCTGGAAATTGTGGTGGTTTTCAAGTCTTGGTCATCCCAGCCTGGTGTGCCCTTCGCGACTAACCCATGGGGGGTCCTTAAAACCATTGCTGTTGATGGGATCAGTGCGGGAACACAGCGCTGTGTCCAAGTTCGAACTCTGAAGAAAAGTGACATCGTCATGTCAACCAGCACATTTCTACCCTGGAAGCTCAAAATCATTCAACATCACCAGTCAAAACATGCATGGATTTGGCATCACTTTCAGATGCAAATTGGTGCAAATTGGCATGTCGAATTGCCAATGGAACTGTTCAAGCTCGTCTGTGATCGTGGCACATTTTCCGATGTTTTTGACCACCCAATCCCCCTCAAAGCACCCCTGCAACGCAGATGACAGGTCAAGGGGCCATCCTTGGATTGACACGCAGGCGCAAATGAGTTGGTGATTCCGTTCAGACGGGATAGATTTGAAATGGTGGAGGAAGGATGAGGGAAAAAATGGTGGCATAGCAGTATCAATTAGATATTAGTTGATGGGCACTCCCAACTTACTGCCAGCGCTCTTCACTGCCATCGGGATAGCAGCACTCAGACCGGCAGCTGCCATGGATTGTTGTCCAATTCCAGTGATTTGTTACATCCACATTGTGCCCATCAATTGTTATAGACATTGATCAATAGTATTGATGGATATTGATCAATAGTATTGATAGTTGGTTGCATCCACAGTTTGCACATGAATGTTATTGATAGTTGCCTGTTGTTGTTGTTGTTGTTGTTGTTGTTGTTGTTGTTGTTGTGGTTGTTGTTGTGGTTGTGGTTGTTGTTGTTGTTGTTGTTGTTGTTGTTGTTGTTGTTGTTGTTGTTGTTGCTTTTGTTATCATTCTTATGCTGCCAGCTCTGCTCATACTGGTTGAAGATCCAGGTGCGGCTGTCGACTGACGGTATCCACCATATATGTCCATATGTCCACCAAAGATATCCTAAGATCACCACTGTTATCACTGTTGTCCACCAACGATATCCCAAGATTTTGATGATTTTCGTACTGCCTGTTATGACTGCTACCTTTAAACCACTATTACTCCATCGATGTTAAGTTGGCTTTCCTCAGTTTTGTTTAATTTCTCTAATCGTCCCAAAGAATGAAATTATCAGAACACGTAGAACCTAAAAGGGAAACAATAAAGCCTAAAACCATAAACAATAAAACCCTCAAACCATGAACCCTAAAACAATAAAACTCTAAAACCGTAGACCCTAAAACCCCAAACCAGACAGCCCAAAAACCAAATTCCAAAAGCATAGACCGTCAAACCAAGGAGCCTAAAACCTGACCTAAAAGCATAAACCAAAAGCTTGAAAACCAAAATACCTACCAACCCTCAAACCATAAGCTCTAAAACCCCAAAACCATAAACCCAAAAACCCTGAACCTGGAAGCATAAACGATAAACCCTAAAGAATTAAACCACCAACCCTCAAACCATAAACCCTCATTGACATACGCCACTCTTGCTGTGTTTTCTACTGGTTTTCCTCCTTTTCAAGGGTTTTCCCCTGTTTCCACTGGTTTTCTAACGGTTCTCCCTTGTTGTGCAATGGTTTTCCAATGGTGTCTCTCTGTTTTCCCCGGCTACGGGGTCCCAAGTCATTGTGATGCCAAGCTCCAAGTACCACATTGCTTTTGCTCTTATCTGAAACACCGCTCAGTTTAGCAGTTTACCTGCTCCGTGTGATCCCAGAGGCAATACTTGACGGAAATCGAATTCAGTATTGTAACTAGTTGGTACTGTATAGATCCAAATATAATTGTTTTAGCACTACTATTATCTTTCAAACCTCAACTAGTAATTTATGCCAAGGTAGATTTCAAAGATGATCATATAAACCTCAACTAGTACTTTATCCCAACCATAATAAGTAGTTGTGTACCATAGTTGTACTACCATAGTCAACTAGTACCATTTATCTTGAAGTATTTAACCATACTAGTAGTTGATAAATACTACCATTATCTACCATTTAAATACTTCAAGACTACCATCTTCAGACTATTGATACAACTAGTATCGTACAATAAAAGTAGTTGACCATAGTCAATATGGTACACTATGGTAGTTGAAAGTTGTACCATAGTAGTTGGTGCCCGTTCCACAGACGGACGCGTAACTTTCTGCACATTGGACGTTTCGGACATGTTGTAATGGTGTTTTCTTGCGTGCGTGTGGGCCCCTGTGTTAACATTCGGTGATGACTGCGTACGGAGCACGACGTTTCTGACATGTTGTAATGGTGTTTTCGTGCGTGCGTGTGGGCACCTGTGTTAACGTTCGGTGACTACTGCGTACGGAGCACGACGTTTCTGACATGTTGTAATGGTGTTTTCGTGCGTGCGTGTGGGCACCTGTGTTAACGTTCGGTGACTACTGCGTACGGAGCATGACGTTTCTGACATGTTGTAATGGTGTTTTCTTGCGTGCCTGTGTGCACCTGTGTTAACGTTCGGTGACTACTTCGTACGGAGCATGACGTTTCTGACATGTTATAAAGTCCAGGGACATCGAAACGTGTCATGGACTGTCAGACCTCTGCTCTTCCAATGGGTGTGGCGCCAAACTCTGCCACCTCTGACACCTGTTCAGTTCATGGACGCTCTGAAAGACGTTCTAGCATGTTGACAAAATGTGCGCCGAAAAAAGTAGTTTCGGCAGAGGCCATTTTGGGGCCTGTCAACGAGTACAACCAGAAACATATGTAAAACGTGTGAGATTTGTTACATGCACAGATGAGAATGATGAGAAAAATACACGGCCGTCTATGGAACGGGAACCTAGTAGTTACTGGTGGTTTATATTGTAAAAAGTTGTACCATAGTAGTTGTACCATGATAAGTTTATCACTAACTAGTAGTATGCTATAATAAGTAGGTGGTGTTTATAAGATCAGCAGTGCAACCTCCAGCGCCGAGGCTCTTCCAGGCAGCGAGTGGTCTCGCGTGGCGGCGGCCGCGGTGAGTCTTTGCGGTGCCCCGTTGACGGGCAACGAGGGCGGGTGGTTCATGTTGGTTGGTTACTGGTTGCTTAAATGGTGAGTTATGGGTGGTCAATGGGGGTCAAGTGGTGAGTTATGGTTGGTTGATGGGTGGTCAATGGGTGGTTAATGGATAGCGAATGGGTAGTGAATGGGCAGTTATTGGCTAATGAATTGGGAATTAAAGGTTAACCAGTGGTTGGCTAATGGATAACTAACAGGTGGCTAAGGGGTAGCTCATGGAGTTTTCTGTGATTCTTACCGCTACGGTTCATGACACACTTAATGGTTGACGAACTAATGGTTACTATCACGATGATTGATGGTTTTCGTACTACTGGTAAATAGTGGCTGATGTCAATAATGGTGAAGAATGGTTGTGTTTGATCATGGCTAATAGCGGTTGATCGTATAGTTGAGTGATCACCCCACTTTGTGGCTTGGACACATACTTGTATGATTGATGTTCGCTACAACTCACTTGACTCACGTGACAATGTGTGTGAGACCTGACACATGGCTACAGTCCAGCATGCGAAGGTTTTTTGTCCAAAGGATCATGCCATCGTTACTGGGTTGCGAAGGCGGGATGACCCAGTAATGATCTGTGATCAGATTGATTAGTCTAGGAGTTAGTCCTCAAAACCCCAGGTTTCCGTGGCTCTTCCCACCGCAACACGACCACAGCCCTCGCCGTCTTCCCAGATATAGAGAACCATTTACGAAAGAAATTTTCTCATTTTGTTTTTTTTTTGCCTGTGGAGTAGCCAGCAGGCCGCCATGGACGCAATATTTGAGCCATCACTACCCGTGCTCATTGTCCATCCTCTCGTGTGATGAGCCATCATTGGCCTCCAATAACTATCTTTGATTTGGTAAATTGAAGGTGGCGCTCCCGGTTCAGTGCAGAGCAACGCAGCTTTGGCGGGTCAAAAGCCAACAGATTTGTGCTGGGAAATCATCATTACAATTCATTACTGTACATTACTGCACATAGTTCACATTCCATTCATTCATCCATAATTATTATCAATCAATCCCCACCAGCCGTCATTACTCAATGCTTGCGAGCAAGCATCCAATTTCTTCACCACTTTTACTATTGACCGCTGTTGACCAGGATGAAATCGTCATCAGCCATTGACCAAGGCAAATTATTGTCATCATTGAATCATTCATGATTGCCCGTTTGACCACCATTAAGCATTTGATTCAGCATCATTGATCATAATCATTTACCATCATCAACCAAAATGACCAATCATTGGCCATCATGAACCCTTATAATAAGCTGATTAAGCATCATTCTTCGCACTTCATTCTCCATCGCCAATTACCGCGGTTCTCAAGGCCATCATGGGCAGTGGCGCATGGCCACCCATGTGTTGGAGGCATCCCAGCAGCCCAGCAGGGAGCACCTCGCGCGGTGGCATCAATAATGGTTGATCATGGATAATTAGTATAATTATCGATAGAACATCCTGATAAACCATTGTTGATGCTATCACAATAGCATAGTATAGTTGGTTAATGTTTATCATGGATAGAATCAAGTATTATCAATAATGGTTTATCATGGAAAATCCCAACTATTCTTGATAAACATTTACCAGCTATCATGGATCGTGCGCCAACACTGATAATTGGTGACAAACATTCACGCAGAATAGTTGGTAAGTCTTAATGCTTGTCATCAATACGTGCTAATGTCATGACCACCTATCATATACCATAGTCAATGCATGTCCTCCATGCAATGATGCATCTATGTCAATGCATGTCAATGCTTCATAGTGGCAAGTCGTTGGGTAATTAGGTTCATGATGGGGAGTATAGCCGTTAATGTTGGATGCTTGTTAATGACAAAATGCCTTTGACGACGACTCATCTCAGCAAAGGTTGTCAGCGAGTAAGCTTATCCATCAATCAGCCCTGGGTCAGAATGTTACCATGCCCTGAGACTCTTTCCATGCGTGCCAGTTCTTTAGCGTCCGCCTGCATCATGCTGACTACCACAAGCATCACCGAAAGATGTTTTTTTGTAGGTCTGTTATCAGCGGGTCTTACCTTTTGGTGATGCGCCAAGCTTACCAGAGTGTCTCCGCTCCCAACCACGACTATTGACCAAGCAACATTGTCCACCTAAGCCAACCTGAATGTAATCAAATGGGTGAGTGATAGTATCCATGGTAACAGTATTGGATCTTAATGGCAGATCCCGTATCAACAACCGGCTGTAGTTGTTGGTAAATCACTAGCAAGTTATTAAGATATTCCAAGATCAACTAGGGGTGTTTTTTAAATTCGGATCTAACGTCACCAAACGCCCTTATCCCCCTGCAAGATTGCCAGGATGCGGTCGCGGTTCCCACGGCACCTTCCCAGATGGTGCTTTTCACGATGAGTTTCCATCGCTTGGCCTGGCGAATCAACCACACCACTGTCACTGGTGATTGACCACTATTCGCTCACATCAAGCACTATGACTCAGAATTTATATCCACTTGACCAACCAACTTTAACCACTCATGCTGAGGCTCAACAGGGACACCTTCATGTGCACTATTTCAGCCACCATGGGTGGTTATTGCTGCTTAACAATCATTTAGTAGTGGTTACTGTATATTCATTCTCAAACAGATTGATAGGGTTCCAACTCTCTTAACAATCTATTCATCACTATTAACAATCTATTAATACAACTACTAAGGGTTATGTTCACTCTCTTACGAATCTCTTAACAATTTCTGAACAATCTATTAACAATCTATCAATCCTATGATCAATATTAACCACCTATTAATCATCAGCCATTCAAATGCCCAGCCACCCACTACCAGCACGAGCCGCTTCGCTTCACGGCCAGGCCCTGCATCAGCACGGCCTGCAGCTGAACGTTGTGCCCTTCAATGCCTGGATGCGCTGGACCAGGAGAACGGGCCAAAACGAGCCGAAACGGGGCTGGTTTCTAAGGGAACCCCATGGGAACCCCGAGAAAGATGGTTGGTTTACTATGGTGTATCATGGTCAGCAATGGTTGTTCATAGGTACGATTGTATAAAATCACAAGGGATAAGGAGGCAATATGAGGCAACGTGCCAAGTATACTGGTTGGTTTATTGCTATAAACGGTTACTATTGGATGATTTGGAGGGTCTATGACTGGTGGGTCCATGTACAACTTTGCTTGATCCATGGGATCCGGAAGGCAACGCACCAGTTCTTTGTTTTTTGGAGGATGGGGCTGCGTAACTGTGTGTGCAAATTGTTAACTTGGGGGTCGATGTTCGAACAACCTTGTTTCCGCGAAGTTGCCAACGGTGTTCTTTGGGATGTGTTTACTCATATTTATATATATATATATACTTATATATATTTATGATGTTGCGATATTCTTTGCGCCCCACAACTGTCCTCATCATCAGCTACGGCTCAAGGATGCCAGGCTGCATCCTTGGGACCGTCCTGGATGCTCATCGCAGCCGTTGGATGCCTGCAACGGACCTCCCTCCGGAACGGGCAGATCCAGCAACCACCGTGGAACTGGCCAGAAACGATCAGCAACTGTGACAAGCTTCCAACATCTTCCAACCATCATGAACCATCAATATTAATGTTGACCCAGGATTAATAAACCCCAGGTTGATTAACTGGGGGGGGTTCCAATTTTAATGGAAAACCAAGTCTTTTTAGGGGATACCCCGTACGAGGGATAAACAGGTAAAATGTGTCGAATGCAATTTTTCCTAGTAATTAAGTAATTTTAACACTTTTGTACGTAAATCTATTGATTTGCATGATTTTTCAATTATTTTTAATTATTTTTAATTAATTTTAATTATTTTCAATTAATTTTAATTAATTTTAATTATTTTGAATTATTTTTAATTATTTTTTAATTATTTTTAATTATTTTTAATTATTTTTAATTAATTTTAATTAATTTTAATTATTTTTAATTATTTTTAATTATTTTTAATTAATTTTAATTATTTTTAATTATTTTTAATTATTTTTAATTATTTTTAATTATTTTCAATTATTTTTAATTAATTTTCGGAATTGGAGAGCTTTGGAATAATTAAAATTTAATATTTTTAATATTTTTAATATTTTTAATATTTTTAATATTTTTAATATTAATTTGAAAAATATTAAAAATATCAAATTTTTTAAATTACGAAATTTAATATTTTTAATATTTTTAATATTAATTTGAAAAATATTAAAAATATTAAATTTTTTAAATTACGAAATTTAATATTTTTAATATTTTTAATATTAATTTGAAAAATATTAAAAATATTAAATTTTTTAAATTACGAAATTTAATATTTTTAATATTTTTAATATT
>VSDK01011826.1:49747-61358 GCA_009767595.1 Symbiodinium kawagutii
TACATTGCTTACCGAGAACAAGTGAATAGAGAACTACGCCCCGAGAAAAGGAAGGAATGGGCAAAAGCAAGTTATGAGAGAAGAAAGGATAAACTGTCTGAACGCTACCTTTGTGGATGTGGTAAGTATTATACATATTATCATAAGTCAAGACATGAGAAATCAGAGTATCATCAAAACTGGTTAAATCAACAATAAGTAAATCAAAAACATATAATCTTATGTGTATTAATGGGTGATAATAAACAAAAGATTATCAGTGATATCTACAATGACCCATCGGGCTTTGCTTCTAAACAAGTTACTCTAGCAAACGCCAGAAAGAAAGATAAATCAATTACTATGGATGATGTAAATGAATTCTTTAAGAAAAATGTTGAAGAAAAAAGGAAGCCAAGAGGTCAGAATAGTTTTGTAGCGCCTCATGCCTATTGCGAGTTTCAATTTGATTTGTTCTTTATTAATGACCTTGAAAAGCAAAAAGTTAAGGTCGGGGAATTGATGATAGATGTCTTTAGTAAATACATGGTTGTTATACCTATTAATTCCAAAAGTGAAGGTGATGTAGCAAGTGCTTTAATGGAAGGTTTTAAGAAGATGGGTGGGTTTCCAAAAATATTATATACTGATGATGAAACCGCTTTCAGCACCCCTGCTATTCAAGATTACCTGAAAGAACATAAAATAGAACACCACCGCACAAGAGGCCATCCAAATTTTAGTGAGAGAGCCATAAGAAGTTTCAAAGATATGTTATATAAGCGCATAGAAGCAGATGAAAAGAAAAAAAAGACGGGACTCCAATGGACAGACTACATCCTTCAAATCTCACCGACTTACAATAATAAAAACATCCACTCAAGTATCAAAATGACTCCAAAAGAGGCAATGAAGAAGAACCGTGAGTATGAAGTAAAATAGAATTTAAAGTAAGAGCCTTAAAGAATCGTAAATACCCACCTGTAGAAGTTGGAGATGAAGTGAAAGTTATGAGAAAGAAAATGATTACTGAAAAAGAAAGAAGCAGTCACTGGTTAAAAGAAACATTCACCGGTAAAAGGATTGAAGAAAAATTAGGTTAAAAATATATTATTTAGAAGGAAGGGATAAACCCAATCTTCGTCATGAATTGCTAAAGGTATAATCATTTATGTTTTTTTATGTGGTGAATAGATTGAACTTGCTTTACTGCTACTTCTTGACGATTGGGGGGATGTTGGGACTGGAATGGATTGAGGGGATGATGGCGCAGGTGATACTGATGCTTCTGATGAATGAACTGTTTGTGCTGGGGATGATGAATTAACCGTTAAGGGTGGAGAATTATCAACGCTAATAACTTCATCTGTATTATTAAATTGACTATTTACACTTATTGCTATAGCATGGGCATTATTGCCATGTGCTGTATTTGATGTTGCATACTCTGGAACTTCATCACTATTTGTATTATTATTTAATGTTGTTTCTGCTACAGCATCAGCAATAGACATAGTAAGGTTGGCAGTTGCTATTGAACTATTCAATGCGAACTCTGCCAGTCTAAAACCCCTCTTAACATTTCTGGTTAAAAGATTATCATTATCATTAGTCTCTCTATCTTTGTTTTCATTGCTTTGGATCGCATCGCATGGTGAAAAAGCCAAAAATGATGGTGGGACGGGCGCGCGCCTCATTTACCCTGTTTTTCCCCCCCACGGGATACCCCCAGTTAATCAGTAGCAAATGGTGCTTTCTCAAAATAGGGAGCCCCCAAAATGGATGGCTTATTACTGTAAAATGGTTCATAACTGGATGACTTGGGGGTACCCCTATTTTGGGAAACACCCAAGTCTAGAATGATTATGTTATCAACATTCGCTACTCGCATCATTAGCCATCAACTCAGCCAACAATCAGCATCATTAGCCGTCAACCATTCATCACCAGCCATCACTAACATCATAGCTACACTATCCAGTGTTGTGGGATTGTGCAGGCTCCTCGTCCTCTTGGTGAAGAAAGGTCATACCTGCACTTTTCATGCCAAGACATGCCGCATCCGAGCGTTGGTCACTTGGCTTCCACTATTAGCCGTTATATGCCAATATTGTGAACCAATTGTTGGCGATCAGCCCGGTTGATTAGTTATTGATCATAACTATATTGTAACTGTGATTAACTACTTAATCACAATTCGTCATCAGCCCGCATGAACTGTTGAAATCATGGCTTTTCTTCACCCATAATTCACCATCTTTATTTGCTGTTATTAGCCATTACCCATCTTTATCAGGCATGGGGTTCGCTTGTGCACCCGCGGATTGGCTCGCTTGTGCACCCGCGGATTGGCTCGCTTGTGCACCCGCGGAATGGCTCGATTGCCCACCCGCAGGGTTCAGAAGGGTTCCCGCAGGGTTCAGTAGGGTTCCTGCAGGGCTCCGCAAACACCAGCCATTCCTAAGCGAGGTTCCCCCAAGGTTCCTGTACGCAATGGCCAGAGGGGGTGGGACATGTGCTATGTTCAGCCATGCATGCAATGGCCAGAGGGGGTGGGACATTGGATATGTTCAGCCATGCGTGCAATGGCCAGAGGGGGTGGGATATTTGATATGTTGAGCCATGCATGCAATGGCCAGAGGCGGTGGGACATTTGATATGTTGATCCATGCATGCAATGGCCAGAGGGGGTGGGATATTTGATATGTTCAGCCATGCATGCAATGGCCAGAGGGGGTGGGATATTCGATATTTTAGTGGAAAGTCGTTCATTTTATGTCTGGAAGATGCCTGGGTGCGCAAGTGAGCCAATGTTCGGGTGCGCAAGTGAGCCCAGACCCCTTATACGACCAGAATGGGATGGAATGGCTTTGGCAGTGGCGGAAGCATCTATGTGAACAGGGATGGCATTTAGTCAATGATCAGGGCATGATCATGCGGAGAATTTGGACAATTTTTTTTGCAAAAGAGGATGCTCAGAAGCACGAGTTCAATGGATCTCATATTGTAGAGCCTCACAGACCAGCAAAGCTACAAGGGTTCCACCGCAAAGGCCTCCAGAGCGACACAGTAAAATTGGTAGCAGTTGCCCAAAGCAAGCGTATTTACAATGTTTTTCTGTGTTCCGAGCAAAAAACGTCCGGCATTTAGGATGTTCTGGTACCTCCCCGGCCAAACAGCGCTGTACTTTGGATGTTTTCTACAGCGCAGACGCAGAACGAAAAATATGGTATTTTGAAGTTTTTCGCACATTTGTAAGGCATTGACATATTGGATGATTGGGATTTACCGTGTTTTCAGCATGCTTCAAGGAATCCATTGGCCAAGTGCAAGGATCTACAATGTTTGTGCAACATGATGTTCCAAAATGTCGCAGCCACATGTTTGCAAACAAAAACTTCCAATATCGTCTCCCGGCCGACCTCAAAAAGCACCCACTGCTAAAGCATGTCCCCATGTCCCCATGTCCCCCCTTAAAACAAGACCCTAAAGGGTGAAGGAGGTTGCCATGTCCCCAAGTGCACGGCATGTCCCCATGTCCCCATGTCCCCATGCCCCCCCCTAAACCCAGACCCTAGAAGGTGAAAGAGAGGTCCCAATGGTCTGGGTGCGCGAGTGAGCCCATCTGTTTCTGTGTGTGTTATGGTTAGCCTCTGTGATGGGCTGAGTCTGGGTGCGCGAGTGAGTCCATTGAGGTCTGTTTTAGTGAAAGGTCGTTCATTTCCTGTGTGGAAGATGCCTGGGTGCGCAAGTGAGCCCATGTTCGGGTGCGCAAGTGAGCCCAGACCCTCTTTATCAGCCATGACTGTCAACTATCATTAGCCACCAATATTCCATTGATGATCATTATGAACCACCATATTAGATAACCATCATCATCATCATCATCATCATCATCATCATCATCATCATTATCCTGCACCATTTGCCATCAGAATTTTAAATTGGAAACCTACCCCAACTGCCTCCGCTAGGCCGAGCAGCAGCCGAAATGGGCAGGAGGTGAGTGGTGTCAGGGAGCTGGTTTCATGTGCACCTTGCTGCCCCAGCTCCCTCGGTGTTGTGCTTGGTTCTTCATGGTCATTGTCCCCAATGTAACCCATGATTTACCTAGCTGGTTTAGCTGGTTAGGGGACAACAACCAGCAACTATGGGGGATATACCAGCTGTAACCATTGACATTACGTACCAGCTGGTGGTCTTGGTGGTTATGATCCTGCATTCCCTGGTTTACTATGTTGTCAACCATCATTTAATTCAGCACTATCAAACATGAGCAGCTGGTTGATGCCCCCTCCGAAAAAAATGCTGTTGGTTTCAGGTTTGATTTTTCATCATGCTGGCAGCCAGGGAATGTTTTGGTGTTCATCAGCCCATCGATGGCACTTCCATCTCGTGTCACTTCGTTGGGAAAATATCGAAATGGGGCACCATTCGTGTTTAAATCACCGACCACCAAGCCACTTATCGGGGTTGTGACCCCGGAACTTTAGATTTGCTATTAAATAGCCGGAAGGCCTATTAAATGGGACGATTCATTAAATTCTTCTAGTTAAGGCATCGTTTGCGGGACCATTTACATCATTTCCCGCAGGTAGATCAACCTGCCCATGGAAAATCAACCTTGTAACAAAACTTTCCTAGGTTGCCAGGTTTCCCTACCAGTCATTGCAAGTTTCCATTCCAGGTTTATTTGCTAGCTGGTTATGATGTGTATATTTATCATTAGTCATTTATTGACTATCAACATCAACCAGTACTGTTGGTGAATGTTGGCAATTTTCCTGCTGGTTTGGGCCTTGCCTCCTGCGCGCGGTCTCGTGGCACATTCTGGTCAACATGGCGATGTGATCAAGCCTGCGAATTGGGATTCATGGCAAAGATTTCTGACACAGTGTCCTACGTCCCGGGGTTTCGAAATTCAGGAGTGCAAATTTCTGAGATCATTTCTTCAAGAACCTACTTCTGGATCAATAGCATCCAAGCACCCTTTGGTCGCCGTCAACATGATGCAGTTCAACACCAACCGCTCAGTTGTCCAACCAATCTAGCAGCAATAATAGCTGCTTCAGATTAGGAAACACGTGGGAGAAATTCACTGCCTACCAGCACTGGCCATTCAGCAGCATTCTTCACTAACAGCGTGCCATCTTTCAGCACTAACCATGTTTACTCAGAATCGCCATGATTATATACTCAGACCTTCTTGACCGTCACTAAACAACATTTCTCAAACTTGAACATCGTCGTCAACCATTCTTGACCCTCACCGTAACCTTCGCCCAGCATCATTCATCATTCTTTCTCGATATAGCGATTTTAATGCCATTGAGCAGCATAACATAGCATAACCACCATCATTGAGCAGCATAACCACCATCATTAACCATCCCTGGCTGTTGTTCACCATTGGGCAATGACTAACCACTGCACACCCCACGTCATCGCGCGGCGTCAGGGCGCAGCATCTTCCAGGGGGCCGGGGCACCTCAAGCCGCAAGCCGCTGGGGAAGTCCAAGTTGGAGATTTCTTTTTGAAGATCATTCAATTATGTACTAGTATACTGGATGGCTTATACCCACGAATTCTTAGGTTTTTGTTGTGTTTTTGGGATATGATGGGTTTACCATATAACCACTAAAAATACACATTTTTAGCAAGGGATCTATAAGCCACCAAGTATAGATAGTCCAGGTTATCGTCCATCGCCAGTCATTCATGTAGTCCAAGTTATCATTTATGAGTCAATGGTCAGCAAATGATCGGGAAAATAGAGGGAAATTTGTTAGTGATGGGTTGATGGTAGGTTACCTATCATTGGACCTATCTGCCGTCAACCCATCATCTACCCAGTATTTACCTATCGTTTGCCCACTGGAGATGGACGTTCTCTAGGTATATCATAGTTATTTGAGGGATTTTCAGATCATTTGTGTAGCTAGTTAAGGGTTTATGGATGATTATACCCACAGCGCCCGTTTTGGGAAATGGTATGGGGGAGGCCTCCTGGACTAAAGAATTGCATTTAATTAATTATGCACGGTTGAAAATGGATTGAGTTCAACATCTTTCAAATCAAAGCTGAGGCTTAGCAGAAGGGACTTTGTGTTGGCTGAGGTGGTTCTGAACAGCCAAATGATGAAACTCCGGGTTCCCTATTCAGCCATTTCTGACCATGATGAAAGTCGTTGAACTTTATTGATTAGCCATCTTTTTACCATCATTTTGTCCACTGACCATACGTTAATCATTATAGAACCATTCCAAACCACTGTTTATTGGCTACGAATCGTTCATTTAGCTTGATCAACCATGATTCGGTGGTTTTTACTATGGAGTAACTATTAATTAGTGGTCATTGGCCATCTACAATTGGTAGGCCTCATATTCGAGAGTCATATGTTTGTCAGACATAACTTGTAGCTGTGGTGGTAAAGCTGTCCCGCCCTGGCGGTCGCCATGGGGTTTTGTTCATGCCATGTGCTGACCTGGAACCCTGGGTGAAACATTACCATGAATCATCAGCTGTTGATCACTACCGTCACTACCGGATGGCAACAAGCATTCCTGGCCAGGCACCAATGCTTCAGGCAACTGGGCAAAAACAACCCGGAAATTTTGATGGTCAGTAGTCAGGGCAATCTAAACAGAAGATTCTGTGATTGGCGACCCGGAGGCCGTGAAGTTTGGGGCCACCACTTGTGAGGCAATTTTCAGCCTGGCAAAAGCACGTGAAGGTGGCCGAGGACTCGGTGGATCACAGCTGTCACCTTCAGTTGTTTGGTGAACCAACGTCCAACTAATGAGGAGCCTCAAGTGATATTGTGTGGGGATGACACATAGCTCACGATAACCCCCACCCGTTTCAAAAAGCAACATTCAACTAATCACAATGACCTGGGGATGACAAATAGCTACAACTATTCCACAAGGCGCGTGCCTTGGCTGATGGTAAATGATAGTGTGAGATAGTGTTATACTAGCTGATTCGTGCTTATAGATAGCTGTTTGTTGGGGTACGTTGGCTGATTAGTGCCTTTAAATAGTAACTAACTAAATGGCTATTAGTGTTAAACTAGTAGTTCATTGGTTGGCCAATGAACCGACAACGGTTAGAGGTGATTAGAATTGGTAACCTTGCACCCGTGTTTTGACAAAAAAAGCCGTGCATACATGTGCACATGTGTATACAGTGAATGTGTGTACATATATTTATAAATAAATAAATAAATAAATAAATGAATATATATATATACACATCCCAGGCCAAAGCAACCCAACGCATACTTGGTAACTGGAAAATTGGTTGCACAAGAATAGGAGTGATACACCGCGTCGCGGTTCAATCAACGAACCTACAAGCAGTCGTGAAACACTGATTCGCCATACATGAACACCTGAGGGATCCTTAGCGATTCAGTGGTTCTGTACGTTTTAAAAGAGGGCCACACACCTCAGTGGTTGTACAGATTACCCAAAACCTGTTGTTCACGCAGGTGCCTGCACCCGCTGCGACATTTGTTGGTTTCTCACCTGCACATCTAACACCCATGCCGGACCCCAGCTGATGCAACTCGAAACCGCGACATCGATGGGATCAGCACGTATAGAAGTGGCTATGGGTCAAGCAGTTAACCAACCAACAATGGGAATAATTACCAACAATTCCATAGGGAAAACAATGGCTAATGACAGGGGAACCAGGGGTACAGGGTTTTGACCCACTGCCAGGTGAGCAACAAGAGCAGCTTCTGAACAAGAGCAGATTCCACGAATTGTCAGCTCTCACCGTCCTAGGAGCTGAGGGATGGCGACGAGATCACGTTGAACTCTGTGGTGGGAGGGCAGGGTGTTCTGGGGTCCGGTGGTGTCACCAGCCACCGGTAATCAGGGATGGCTGTGAAGGATACAGGATGATTGTGATGGTTTATGATGGATGGCGAATCATGATGGTTTATGATGGATGGTGAATCATGATGGTTTATGATGGTCAATCATGATGATGAAAGATGGTCAATCTGGTTTACTTAATATGGTTTGATATGGTTTACAGTAATATGAATTAATGATGATGATAAATGAAGTTGATTATAAGGTTGTTGATGGTAAGAGCAGTTGATGAAAACAGCGGTTGAAGGTGAGTGAGAATAGCGATTGATGGTCGATGAGGCTCAACATAGGTGGTAAAGGATGAATTGGCATGTTGATCAGCTCGTGGCAATGATCATGATGAATTCTCAGTGGGTCAATCAGTTCTTTACTTATCGGGGGCTAGTACGGCCGAAACTTATTGTAAAAAGCCTCCTTGATCTTTGGAGGGTCTGGCCAACTTCTTAAGTTGACAGCTCATGTCTGCAAATCCGTGTCGTTCTGGGACCCCAATTTTTCTTTCTCAAAGTTGCAAACGCCGGCAACCGCAGATGCAAAAGCAGAGACATGCAGAGAAGCAGCAGGAACAAACACATATTTCCAGCAAGTTTTTCACCAAGCCAAATAAACTGTCCCGGGCCCAAAAAGTGTTGGTCCATTTTGGTTGCGCGGTGGTATACCAAGTGTCATCATTACAGCTGCGTTTGCTGACATTCACCATTTTGGGTCAGAGCCCTCCTTTGGGGACTGCAGACCTGGTGATCTCCTGACTGTCTCCTACAGCTACTACCACTTCTCTTGGTGCTCGGTGGTTGCTACGTTCTGTGCAGGTGCAGAGCTGTGCCATGACTTGGAGCTGGGAAGCGGCCCTTTCCGTGGTCAAGGCGCCGGTGCGGAGGACCTTCAAGTGGTGGCGATCCAGTTTCAGCAGTGGAGATGGAGATGGATACATAATGGTTATCATGTAAGATCTTACAGAGAATAATGGATATTGCATGTAAGATCAATGTATGATCTTATCATCAGATGGAGTATCCATATCATACATAATGGTTATCATCAGATGGAGTTGACTGCAGTTGATTGCTGGTTAGTTGTGGCTTGTAAGGATAATGGCCAGTAATGACTCGTTATAATGGTTAATAGCCAGCAGTTAAGATATTTTCAGCAGTCATGAGAACCATCAAGAATGGTGGTTGAAAAGCAGCAAGAACAGGGAATACAATGGTTAGTGCCCTCTGGCAGCTTCCAACCTGGAAGCTAAGCATCATTGATTTTAAAGTGAAATCAGCTATGATGGATTTTCCACGTCCAGGTTACTTGACCAGAGTGCAATTGGCCGCTGAAATGTCATGTTGGTTTCATGTTGGTTGATATGGGGACGTTATCAATGGTGGATATGAGGCAACGATAATCCATGATTAGCAATTGTCAACCACCAAAAGAGAACAACCACTCTGACCAAAAGGCCATTAGACAAGGAAACAACCGACTAATACTTAGAAACCATCAAACCAGTATCCCATATATCAACCGTTAATTGATTCAATTAACGGGTTAGAAGGCTTCATTAATGGGACGATTGACGCTCCATGAACCTCAACTTACCTGAGCCAATCAACCATCAACAAAAACTCATCAGCAATTTTCAACCATTACTGTAATTACTTGTGACAATGAATCCACTAGCGAAGCTGGGCAATGCATGGCATATCCAGGGCACGCCTCCATGACATATCAATAATTAGGATTCAGTCGAAAAACCTTCTACATGTAGCCATTGTGCAGCTTCGATGTGCACGAACACCTCTAACCAATCACCCAATCACCACGTACCATGAATCATTTCCCATGAGCCACTGTTGAATCATTTCAATTTCATTAGCCTTTACCAGCCATCACTAACCAGTAGTGTATTGCTTGATGCTTTGTTCAAACTGATCGTTCTTCGGTGGACCGTGGCGATGAGACCACCCGTTGTGTTCCTGTTGATGGCGGGTTCGCTTCTGACCGCGAAGCCATGAAATTGAAGCAGCATGGAACCAGTACTGAAACCTACTGACACCACGGTAAAACCAGCATTTCCTACTATAAACCAATTCTAAACCATACTTGCACCATTGTCAAGCCATTATTCCTCATGATTTGTTGCAACCAGCCATGGTTACCATCAACTGCCGTGCCTTAGGCTGCCCCTACTTGGCTGGGCATCAAGCCTGATTCTGTGAGTGCGGGCCCAGGTAATGGAGAACCCAACTATTCCTGGTGTTTCTTGATGGTCGATGATGGTCGATAAAGGTCGATGATGGTTTATGGTAGTTGATGATGGTTGATAACGTTAGTGATAATTTATGCTGCTTATAATGGATAATCATCAGAAGTGGTTTAGCCGATGGTTAGTTAAAGATTATTGATGGTAGTTGATGGTGGTGTATGAATCTTTGTGATGATTGACATAGCGGTTCACAGTGGCTACGAGTACAATGGTTGACAATCGTAGCTATCATGAATTTTGCAGCATTCTGGTTGGTGAAGAATGGTTGGCCAGTGATGGTTGATTGATAATGGTTCATGAAGGTGGATGTTTGTTGATTATGAGTGATGCCTAATGTTGGTTGCTCATTGGTGGCTCATTCATCGGTAATGGTTAATTTGACGATTCATGCTGGCTAATGGTCGCATCGAGTTAGGTAGGCATTGGTTTACACGGGCATGGCCGTGAATACGTGGTGGTTTCTCATTAGGGGTCCCCCACATCATCCAATCTGAGTCATTTCATGGATAGTATTAGACCATCCATAACTTTGGGGGTTGCCCGATGGCTTGAGAAAGCGCCACACATTTGGCAGACAAGTGAACGGCTGATTCCTTTCCTGAGCGGTTTGCTTAATGCCATGCATTCAGCTGGTTTAATTGGCTCATGTTTGGGAGCGATTGGGAGCCAGTTGAGTAAACAGCTCGATGGCTTAAAGACGAGGAGCGCTTTTGTGACCCTGCACCATTTGTTTGGTTGAGCACCCCGAATCCCTGCATCAAATGAGAATATATTAGAGTTTTATCCTAGATGTCTACAAACTTGTGAACCATCATTAACCATGTATTAAGCATCGGTTAGCCATTGCTCAATCATCACTTGACCATTCCAGTAGTACCGCACAAGGCGGTGGCGGAAGTTTCCAAGATAGGAGCACTATAGGAGTGTGCAGTTGTGGTTGCGACGATTGATTGTCCGAGGGATCCGAGAACTGAACATCACTTGGGCCTGACTTCCTACCAATGTGAGCATCGATCTGGCCACTTGACTGGCAGCCTATCTGTCTAGCTATCTTTCTATCAGTGGATCAGTTTTCTTTCTGTCTGTCTGACTGTCTATCTATCTATCTATCTATCTATCTGATGATCTATTCGTTTATCTATCTGCCTATGTACTTGTCTTTCTATCTACCTCACTATCTATCTCGTCATCTTTCTGTCTATGTATCTATCTATCTACCTGTCCATCTATCTATTTATCTATCTGCCTATCTATCTATCTGTCTATCTATCTACCGAATTATTTGTCTGATCATCTATGTGTCCATCTGTCTATCTTTCTGTCTATCTACCTGACTATCTATCTACTTTTCTATCTGACTCTCGTTTCGTCTACCTATCTGTCTATCTATCGACCCATCTAGCCATCTGAATCTGGCTATCCAATTGTCTGTCTATTCCATCTATCTATTCTAGCTATTCTATCTATCTATCTATCTATCTATCTATC